>CM031935.1:31362332-31830868 GCA_018703725.1 Brassica juncea
TCGTGAATTGAACAAAAAAAAAAAAAAAAAAAAAACGGGCGAACTTCTCGCAGTCTTTTACCATGGTTGGCCAGTAATAACCGTGGCGTTTGATTTTAACCGCGAGAGATCTTCCGCCAGAATGATTTCCGCATGATCCTGAATGGACCTCCTTCATGATTCTCCTTGCTCTTTCCCCTTCTGCGCATGCCATGAGAGGACCAGAGAAACACCACTTATAAATTTCTCCCTCTATCGTGACATACCGTGCCGCTTGGGTTTTTACTTTACGGGCCGCCCATTTTTCGGCGGGTAAGGTTCCATTCACGATATAGGCTCGGATTGGTTCTAACCAAGGGCTGTCGCAGCCATACTCGGTCGGGTTCGCATCCGCTTCCGGCTGATCCTCGACTTCTTCCGCATCTTCAATCTCGTCCTGGATTAGATTGATGACCACTGGTGGTCCGATGCTCGGATGCTCGATGAACTCGACCGGGATTATTCTTTGGAGCCCTGGATCTGAGCTTGAGGCGAGGGCAGCCAAGGCGTCAGCCTGGGCGTTTTCCGAGCGAGGAATTCTGGTCAGGGCGAACTGGTCGAAATTTCGAGCCAGCTCTTGGACGAGTTTTAGATATGCGTCCATCCTTTCGTCTCTCGCCTCATATTCACCGCTGTATTGATTGGCGACTAACTGAGAATCGCAGTAAGCGTGAATATTACGGATTTTTAACCCATGGGCCAGCCGCAGTCCTGCGACGAGTGCTTCGTATTCTGCCTCATTGTTTGAAGCGTGAAAAGCCAATCGGAAAGACTGTTCTAGGATTTCTCCGTTTGGAGAGGTGAGCCGTATTCCGATTCCGGATCCTTGTTTGGACGAAGATCCGTCGACGTGGAGGACCCAAGTTGAGTTTGGTTCCTCGATAGTCATGTCTCTAGTGGGTAATTCTACCAGGAAATCCGCCAGTACTTGGGACTTTGCACACGTCCTTGGGCGGTATTCGACGTCGTACTCACTCAGTTCGATTGCCCATTTTGCGAGCCTCCCGGATTGACTTGGACTATGCAGGATTATTCGTAGCGGGAACGTGGTGAGAACCACTATAGCGTGAGACTGGAAATATGGTCTTAGTTTTCTTGCCGAGGTTATGACAGCGAATGCTAATTTTTCCATTAGAGGATATCGAGTTTCCGCATCCAGTAATGTCTTGCTTACGTAAAAGATTGGTTTTTGTTCGCCGCGTTCTTCTCGTATCAAGACGCCACTGACTGCCGTTGCGGAAACTGCGATATAGAGAAAAAGAGGTTCGCCTTCCACCGGTTTCGCGAGGACTGGTGGAGTGGCTAGGTAATGTTTCAATTGCTGGAAAGCTTTTTCACATTGCTCGGACCATTCGAACTTCTTGTTTCCCTTCAATGTCTCGTAAAATGGTAGGCACTTATCCGTGGACCGTGAGATGAAACGGTTCAACGCCGCGACTCTTCCGGTTAGCCTCTGGACTTCTCGCTTGGTTCTCGGGGAGACCATTTCTATCAGTGCGTCGATTTGTTTTGGGTTGGCCTCGATTCCACGATACGTTACGAGGTATCCGAGGAATTCTCCTGATGCCACTGCGAATCTACATTTTGCCGGGTTGAGTTTCATGTTATGCTGGTTGAGTCGTGCAAAACATTCCTCTAGGTGGGCTATGTGATCGTGTTCGTCAAGAGATTTTACGAGCATATCATCGATGTATACTTCCATAGTTTTGCCGAGCTGTTCGGCAAACATTTTGTTGACGAGTCGCTGATATGTTGCACCTGCGTTTTTAAGACCGAAAGGCATTACCTTATAGCAATACGTTCCGCGGTCTGTGATGAACGCAGTTTTTTTCGCGGTCGTCGGGATTCATCATGATCTGATTGTAACCGGAAAAAGCGTCCATGAATGACAGAAGCTTGTTTCCCGCAGTTGCTTCGACCAGTCGGTCAATGTGTGGGAGCGGGAAGCAATCCTTTGGACATGCTTTATTCAGATCCGTGAAATCGACACAGACCCGCCATTTGCCGTTTTTCTTTTTTACCACGACGGGGTTGGCGAGCCAGTCCGGATACCTGACTTCTGTTATCGACCCTACTTTGAGGAGTCTTTCGACTTCCTCATTGACTGCGGTGGCACGCTCAGGTCCCAACTTTCGTCTTTTTTGTTTTACGGGTTTGTGAGTTGGGTCGATGTTAAGTTCGTGACATGTTACGCTAATGTCGATTCCCGGCATATCCTCCGCAGCCCACGCGAACGTACTGAGGTTCTTTTTGAGGCATGCGATGAGCTCTGCTTTCATCGGTTCGCGGAGGTTAGCTCCGATCTCGACACACCGTTCCGGGGAAGAATCGTCGAGACAGATTGAAACCACCGGTTCGCAGGTTGGTTCACGCTTCTCTTCCAGGGCCTCGGCTCTTTGGGACTGCCAGAAGGTCTCCGGTGAATTCGTAACCGTTTGCTTTTTCCGAGAGGTTTCGATTTCAGAATTTTTCCGTTTTAGTTCGGTAGCGAGGTAGATCTGAGCTGCTCCGTGACTACCATGTATTGTCTCGACCCCGAAAGGCGTTGGGAACTTGAGGCACAGGTGGAATGTTGATGGGATCGCTCTCATGGAGTTTAGCCAGGGAGTTCCAACTATCGCATTGTAGGATGTTGGACCATCGATCACCAGGAATTCCGTGTTTTTGGCGACGCTCCCGGCTCTGACTAGGAGGTTAGTTGAACCGAGGGTCATAATTTCTCCCGAGAGTCCGAGTACTGGGCTGGGGTCATCCGTAAGGACGCTTAGGTCGACGCCCATCCTCTCGAGGGTGCTTTTGTAGATAATATTGGCCGAGCATCCGGTGTCGACCAATACCCGTGCTACGTCGGTGTCCTGGATCGTGAGTTCTATTACGAGGAGATCGTTGTGAGGTTTGACCGTACGGGCCGTTGCTCGATCCTCGAAAGATACGATGTTGCGGGCTGACGAAGAAGTCATACTGAACTTTGATCGATCGGTGGTTTTCGAGTTAGAGAATCCGTCCCCCCCTCCTTCTAGCGCCAAACTGTGGGAACCGAAATTCACACCGTCAATTTTCGATAAATAAGATTGCGGAGGAAAGCCAAGTAAACCCGACTTTCCTTGAAGGTCCGGATTCTCTGCGTTGCCACACGAAATCGATAAAGTTCAATAGGTAAAAACAAGAGTTTGAAATATTTGCCCGAAGGCGTTTTATTAGATGAAAGAGACGAGTACAAGGATTCTCCGAAAGACAGAGAGATTTGCGATTTAAAGAAAAATATAGAGTCGCAGGCAGCCAAACGTCCTAAGCCTTGCTCCGCTAGTCTAACCACCTAAACCCTAGTTTTTCTAAGCTAGCAGGATACTCTAAGTCTAATTCTCGGATTTTTTGGATGCTCTTCTCTTCTGCTCTTGCTCTCCTTATATACCCATCTCTAGGTCGGTTTGCCTTGGGGTGATGGGCCTCGCCTTTGGGCCCAAGCCTATCTCTTCCGGAAATGTTCCATTTTCGTAGGTCTTTGTAATTATCTCCGAGTTTTCCGCTATCTTTCGATGACTTGATGTTTACTCGATGTCTCGTAGAATCGGGGTAAACCGCTATAGCCTGATTAGACCAAACTCACGAGGGCTGATCCAAACAAGCTAAGGCGGGAATGAACCGAGCACGATAGGACCGAGACCAGGACGAGGGTCGCGGACCGACGCCGGGCCGACCGCGCGATGGGTGCCGCCGGCGCCAGGCCGGGGTGCCGCCGGGCGCCAGCCGGGTGCCGCCGGCGCCAGGCCAGCCCGCGTCTCGCGTGCCGCCGGCGCCAGGCCAGCCCGCGTCCCGCGTGCCGCCGGCGCCAGGCCGGGGTGCCGCCGGCGCCAGGCCGGCCCGCGTCTCGCGTGCCGCCGGCGCCAGGCCAGCCCGCGTCCCGCGTGCCGCCGGCGCCAGGCCGGGGTGCCGCCCGGCGCCAGGCCGGCCTGCGCGACGGGTGTGCCGGCCGGCGGCCCAGGCGGGTGCCGCCGAGCGCCAGGCCGAGCCACCGCGTCCCGCGTGCCGCCGGCGCCAGGCCGGGGTGCCGCCGGCGCCAGGCCAGCCCGCGTCCCGCGTGCCGCCGGCGCCAGGCCGGGGTGCCGCCGGCGCCAGGCCGGCCCGCGCGACGGGTGCCGCCGGCGCCAGGCCGGGTGCCGCCGGCGCCAGGCCAGCCCGCGTCCCGCGTGCCGCCGGCGCCAGGCCGGGGTGCCGCCGGCGCCAGGCCAGCCCGCGTCCCGCGTGCCGCCGGCGCCAGGCCGGCCCGCGCGACGGGTGCCGCCGGCGCCAGGCCGGTGCCGCCGGCGCCAGCCCGCGTCCCCGTGCCGCCGGCGCCAGGCCAGCCCGCGTCCCGCGTGCCGCCGGCGCCAGGCCGGGGTGCCGCCGGCGCCAGGCCAGCCCGCGTCCCGCGTGCCGCCGGCGCCAGGCCGGGGTGCCGCCGGCGCCAGGCCAGCCCGCGTCCCGCGTGCCGCCGGCGCCAGGCCGGGGTGCCGCCGGCGCCAGGCCGTCTCGCCGTTCGTGGGTTTTTCCGTTGTTCGATCTTTCCCTCGTCAGTCGTTTTCGGGAAGGTCTTTAGCCGTAGATTTCGAGATAACCGTTTTTGACCCCAACACATACCCGGTCGGATCAGATTTGATCAGCACGTCCAGATGACCGGGTTGATGCGTCCGGACTCGAGCAACCGGACGGGAGAGGAGGACGGATGGCCGGGTAGACACGTCCGGGTAAAGACACCCGGTCAGGAGGAAGCCGGAGCAGACCAGTCCGGGGTGGCCAGTCCGGGTCCAAGCACCCGGACGATGAGAAGCAGACGGACGGACCGGGGACGTGGTGTCCGGGTAAGAGCACCCGGATGGGAGAACAGAACGCGGCCAGACCAAGGGACGACCGGGGTGGCCTGTCCGGCTTGGAGCACCCTGTCGTGAAGAGAGTGCTGAAGACCAGGGTGAGACGGACGGCTTGGTGAACCCGGACGGAGCAAGGACGCGGCCAGCTGGACGGCCGGGTAGAGTGGACCGGGTTGGATGGTGTTGGATCATCCCTAACCAAATTTTATGCACCATTCCCATTGGTTTAGACCCATTTGGCTCAAAGACTTTTTAGTAATCTTGTTTTATGTTTCTAGGGCTTTAAGCCAAGTATAAGTACTCATGTTATCCCTAATTTGGGACTTATGTTATTTTCTCTCTAAGAACACAAACCTTTGAGTAAAGTTTTGTCTTTGATTCATCATCTCATCTTGTGTTCTTGATTGTTTGATTTCATCTCTTTTCTTTCTCTACATGTTTAAGCTTGAATCTCTCATGGGTTTAAGAGTAAGCATGTGGATTAGTGAGTAGATCCATTTAAGATCCATGGGTTAGGGTGATTCAGAGTGATTAAGTGTAGATCCAAGGTGCTTAGTGTTAGATCTATCCTTTCCTTGCATTGATTTGGTGTTCTTAATGCTATATTTGAGTTGGCCTCTCAAACATAGAGCCATAGGCATTTCATGCCCGGAAGGTGTTCTATGAAATGCCTGAACCAACTCATCTATGCTTTTAGCTTGCTTTGCCTAAGGGATTAGTTGTCAAAGAAGCTAGGATTGCTATTAGACTCATTCTCCATGTTTGCTTTGATCATTACAGCCAAAGGGATTTGGTGTACTTGGGTGATCATTGCAAAAGAGCATTCATCTAGGGATAGAGCTTGCTTAATTTTGTTGTCTAGGCATAAGGAATTAGATTGATTGAAAAGTTGGCATCTTGGATTGAACCTTAATCATTTTCCCTATACCCATGGGTCTCATTCTCCTCATAAGAAAGAAAGTTTTACATTTTGTTGCATTTTACTTATTGTCTTAGTTTAATAATCATCCTCCTTAAATATTGCATTTAGATTAAGCATAGACTTGCATTCCCTTTGCTTTGTGGTCACTTAGAACTGGTTCGACAATCTTATATACTACATCATTTGATTAGGACCCTAGAAAATTCCTTTCATCAGAGTGACTAACCTAAACTCTACCCAGCATAAGAGAGAGTTAAACTCAAATCTTTATGCAACCCCAACTACTCTATACTACAAATTCATATGAACTACATGAGAGAGTTAAACTCAAATCTACATGCTTTACTAAACTAACATATGCAACTACAAATCTAAACAATGCAATGCAAGAAATCTAACAACCTAACAACAAGACATGCAATGCACAAACACAACAAATACATTCAAATAAATAAACACTCAAGCATGGGGACTACCAATCTCCCACACACACACACACAAACCGCAAGGGCGGTTCTAACACAAGAACCACACGGTTCAAGCTCTTCCACCTGCACACACACACGGTTAGTAACGCACAACACACACAGGGAACCCACCTAGGTCTTCAAGAACCGCAGCAAACTCCAAAAGCACAAGATCTAAGGGTTTTCCCAAAAACCGATTAAAGAGAGGCTAAAAGCTAAGAGGGGAATGAAACTTATGAACGCAAATTCACTCTTTTCCAAGGTTTACAATTTCAGGTACCAATGGGGCGAAAGAGTGAAGCTGATATAGAAGTTGAGAAGCAAGAGCTTGCAGCAAGACACACTGCTCAGTTTGGGAAATCTTTGGGTTCACAGCCTGGTTCAGAAGAGGAGCGTCGCCAGCAAGCTTTGGCAATGCTAAGGAAAAAAGCACAAGCCAAGAGCGATGGGAAGAGAGTTGTTGCTGATAAGGGTATGGCTGATGATGCTCACAAGCAAGCCAAGAGGGATGGAAAGAGAACAGCTGCTGGGGACAGTGTGACTGATGGTGCTAACAAGCAGGCTCCTCCCAAGAGAGCAAAGGCACCAAGACACTCTAGTGTGAGAGCTCTTGTTGTGGAGAACCAACAACAAAGGTGTTCATGCACTTGCTCACACTATGAGGGCTATGACTCCACCTAGGAGAGCACCAGATCCTGTGCAAGAGAATGTAGAAAGCCTTAACCAGCACACCATGGAAGAGAAGTTGGCAAGGGCTAGAGCAAAGAAACAAGGCAAGAAGCTAATAGTTGCAGAGAGTGAAGGTGAAGAGGATGAGATATCCTCTAATGATGAGCATGCTGATCCTAAATCAAAGTATGACAAGAGGGACAGGTCCAGGACACCTACTGAGGATGAGCTGGTAGATCTTTTGAGGAATGGCATTTCTTGGGTCCCTACCAGATTTGTTCATAAGATGATCTTGCAAGAGATGTACTTTGATGATGATGTTCAAGCCATGCTTGAGCACATGAAGATGGGAAGCCTCTACTCAGCAGCCTACCCTACTCACAAGGAAGTCTCTTGCCAATTCTTGGCTACACTAGAAGCAACCTTTCACACTTCCAAGCATGCACAGCAAGGATGGGGAGAGATCAAATTCAAGATTGAGGGTGAGGTGTACTTCATGTCTTTCACAAAGATTGGTGAAGTTCTTGGCCTTGAGGATCAGAAACATTCTTCACTTCCCACACTCAAGACAGCCCCTAAGGACAAGACCATTGCTGAATCAATGTGGACCTTGTTAACAGGACAAGGGAGAGGAGGCCACAAGAAAGAGAAGAATGGTGCCATTAGGCATCCCATTATGCGCTATCTCCACAGGCTGCTTAACCACACCCTCTTCCAGAAGAAAGAGATAGGGAATGTTGCTGGAGAAGAGCTGAGATTCCTTCACCAAACCGCCCGGCACTTTGCTTCCTTTCCTCAGCTCCCTGTTGTCCCGGATGACTTCTACTCAGATTTTGGTATAGTTGGTTTCTTTGTTCAGCGTTTCATGCACTACAAGAGTTGGGCTTGGACAAACCGTGACTCAGGTCCTCAGATTGGAATTGGTGGATGGATAACTCCATTATTGGCTTCCCAGGGGATTTATTTGGGTGATGATGGAGTAGGTCTTACTTTCTTGGATGGATCTTACCTGAAGAAGGCTCAGTTCTTAAGTGGAAGGTTTGATGGGAGATGCATCTATTCCTATTCGAGAGGTGGCAAAAGGCTGAGCTGTTGCTTCCTAACTCAGACCTCACTCCGTTGAGCACTTCAGGAGACATCAGCTTTGACATCAGTGAGGAGCACCTCCTTAGGAGTCATGGATTCCTTTGCCCTGTGACCCTTCCTCAAGGTGAGAAGGCAGCAAGGAAAAAGTCTGCCTATGATCAGGAGCACACCAGAAGAGCCACTGCTCATCTCTTTGGTCCTCCTCGCTACAAGTTCGAGCAATGCACCAGTGTCCTGCCTCTTGGGCCCCTTCGCCAAGCTCATGACCAGATCAGCACCCTCCAGAGGTGGAACAGGGCTCAAGATAGAACCATTTTCAAGCTCACCCACCAGGGCAAGGAACTGAAAAGAACCGTGAAGAGGCAAGCTGAAGCTTCAGCTCGGTTATTGAAGAAAGTGGCTGATGTTCTAGCTAGGGGAGCTGTAGCTGGCTGTAAGGCTGAGGACTTTGATCTTGATGCTCTCAATGCACTCCCTGCTCAGCCACTTCATGACCCCTCTGCACCTAGAACCAAGAACAAGCCCTCCGCCGCTTGAGGAACCCTTACGTCGCCCCATCCGAGTCCGAAAACAAGTCACCTTCCCTAAACACCACAGCTGATGAAGATGACTCTGAGGGTGAGGCATCAGCCTCATCCCACGCTCCATAGAGGTACTCCAACACCCTATCTTTGTATATACCATTCATCATTTCATTTAGATTTTATTTATATTTCCTTTTTGGGCCCTTCTCTACATTTAACAAACACAGAGACTGTGTGAATTAAGTGTAGGGGAGGTGTCAAGTTGCTGATAGTCTTGTGTTTATGTCATATGCATGCATTTGTAGATAGTTATTGCATAGAAAAACAAAAAAAAAAAATTTGAAAATTTTGAAAAGCACAAAAAGAATCATGTAGTTGCATTAGGATTAAGTCTAGATCATTCACTTGCATAAAAAAAAGAATAATGAAAAGGGGGCTAGCAATATTTAAGAAAGAGGCGATAAGAGTTTAAAGTGTGAAAAATCCCTTGTAGACTTCAAAAAAAAGAGTTATAAATGAGATTGCATCTTTGAGTGTTTCGGGGGAATCTTTTGGTGAGAGATGTGAGTGGTTTTGGCATTGGGAAAGAGGATATTGCTTATGTATTTGGGAAAAGGGTAGAACAATGGAGATTGAGCATTGTATGCATGAGTTGATCCCTTTCTTAGATATATTATGTGCAATGTCAAGGCTACTTTGTTTTGAGAGTAAACCACCTTTAAAGATTCTTTTTGAACTACTTGATTTGCTTTGCATCAAAGCCTTTTTACCAAACCAAATGATTTGGACCATTTGACCATTTGCAAGAGATCTTTTGAGTTTGCTTAATGATTGTTAGAGAGCAAGTGGATTTGTGGATTGTGGATTCATTATGAGTAAGTGTACGGATCAAAAGAGTTAAGATAGGACTTGAGAAGTTAAAGTTGGATTAAGTGTTTGCTCTAGCTAGTTGGTTTGATTATACAAGGTTATCAAGTTGGGAACTAGGAAGAGCATTCTTTTGGTTATGAGTCCCCTCCTTCAAACCTCTCCTCCTTAGTCCTTGCTAGTTTACTTGTGGACAAGTAAAGGACTAGTGTGGGGGAGTTGATGTCTTGCATATTTTCATCTATTTAGCCATCTTTTTATTGCATTCTTTGAGTTGTAGGCTAAGGTTTAGGCATGTCTAGGATCATTTTGCATTCATTTGTCCTTATCATGTGTTGGAGTGTGCTTTGGTGAGATTTGAGGTGTTTGGGAACCTTATGACCCAAAAAGAAGTGAAGAATCAAGATTGGCCATAAGAAGAGATGTGAAATCAAGAGATGAGAGTTGGACCGGGTAGACTAGACCGGGTACACATACCCGGTCGGATCAAATTTGATCAGCACGTCCGGATGACCGGGTTGATGCGTCCGGACTCGAGCAACCGGACGGGAGAGGAGGACGGATGGCCGGGTAGACACGTCCGGGTAAAGACACCCGGTCAGGAGGAAGCCGGAGCAGACCAGTCCGGGGTGGCCGGTCCGGGTCCAAGCACCCGGACGATGAGAAGCAGACGGACGGACCGGGGACGTGGTGTCCGGGTAAGAGCACCCGGATGGGAGAACAGAACGCGGCCAGACCAAGGGACGACCGGGGTGGCCTGTCCGGCTTGGAGCACCCTGTCGTGAAGAGAGTGCTGAAGACCAGGGTGAGACGGACGGCTTGGTGAACCCGGACGGAGCAAGGACGCGGCCAGCTGGACGGCCGGGTAGAGTGGACCGGGTTGGATGTTGTTGGATCATCCCTAACCAAATTTTATGCACCATTCCAATTGGTTTAGACCCATTTGGCTCAAAGACTTTTTAGTAATCTTGTTTTATGTTTCTAGGGCTTTAAGCCAAGTATAAGTACTCATGTTATCCCTAATTTGGGACTTATGTTATTTTCTCTCTAAGAACACAAACCTTTGTGTAAAGTTTTGTCTTTGATTCATCATCTCATCTCGTGTTCTTGATTGTTTGATTTCATCTCTTTTCTTTCTCTACATGTTTAAGCTTGAATCTCTCATGGGTTTAAGAGTAAGCATGTGGATTAGTGAGTAGATCCATTTAAGATCCATGGGTTAGGGTGATTCAGAGTGATTAAGTGTAGATCCAAGGTGCTTAGTGTTAGATCTATCCTTTCCTTGCATTGATTTGGTGTTCTTAATGCTATATTTGAGTTGGCCTCTCAAACATAGAGCCATAGGCATTTCATGCCCGGAAGGTGTTCTATGAAATGCCTGAACCAACTCATCTATGCTTTTAGCTTGCTTTGCCTAAGGGATTAGTTGTCAAAGAAGCTAGGATTGCTATTAGACTCATTCTCCATGTTTGCTTTGATCATTACAGCCAAAGGGATTTGGTGTACTTGGGTGATCATTGCAAAAGAGCATTCATCTAGGGATAGAGCTTGCTTAGTTTTGTTGTCTAGGCATAAGGAATTAGATTGATTGAAAAGTTGGCATCTTGGATTAAACCTTAATCATTTTAGATCAGGTCCCTATACCCATGGGTCTCATTCTCCTCATAAGAAAGAAAATTTTACATTTTGTTGCATTTTACTTATTGTCTTAGTTTAATAATCATCCTCCTTAAATATTGCATTTAGATTAAGCATAGACTTGCATTCCCTTTGCTTTGTGGTCACTTAGAACTGGTTCGACAATCTTATATACTACATCATTTGATTAGGACCCTAGAAAAGTCCTTTCATCAGAGTGACTAACCTAAACTCTACCCAGCATAAGAGAGAGTTAAACTCAAATCTTTATGCAACCCCAACTACTCTATACTACAAATTCATATGAACTACATGAGAGAGTTAAACTCAAATCTACATGCTTTACTAAACTAACATATGCAACTACAAATCTAAACAATGCAATGCAAGAAATCTAACAACCTAACAACAAGACATGCAATGCACAAACACAACAAATACATTCAAATAAATAAACACTCAAGCATGGGGACTACCAATCTCCCACACACACACACACAAACCGCAAGGGCGGTTCTAACACAAGAACCACACGGTTCAAGCTCTTCCACCTGCACACACACACGGTTAGTAACACACAACACACACAGGGAACCCACCTAGGTCTTCAAGAACCGCAGCAAACTCCAAAAGCACAAGATCTAAGGGTTTTCCCAAAAACCGATTAAAGAGAGGCTAAAAGCTAAGAGGGGAATGAAACTTATGAACGCAAATTCAAAGCCTTACAACCTCTCCTAGCACTCTACAAGAGATCCTAGGACATGTATAAGCTCACGCAAAAGCCTTCTACACTCACCTCACTCACTTTAAAAATTTAACGGTTTTTAGTCATTTTTCTCTCAAGAACAAACCATAAGATCGACTAAGAGAGAAGGCTCAGGGAGGTTTCTAAATTCTAAAACTCAACCTAAGCGGGGCATTTATAGCCAGGGAAGCGGTTGGAATTACTTGGCAAGTGGACACACACTTGTCACCAAAATACTCTCCAAATTCATGCATGCATCTAAGTACTCTGAATCAAGTCATTTATGCCCCATCTTCTGGAAGGTTAATTACTTTACCTCGAAGGTCAAGTTTACGAAAATTCAGATCAAAACTTGATCTCCAAGTCACTTTGCCACATAACCCATTTTTAAGGCAAAAATGGCTCCTTTGCACAACAGCTGGTAAACCTACTCCTTAGGCCTTCCTTTCTAGCTTCTGTATACCTCTGAGTGTTGGTGAAGAACCACTGTATGGACTCTTTGGCGCCTGACATGTTTCCACACTACTTCTTCCTTCTTTACCAAACCACCAAAATTGCCCTTTTGGGTTCCTTTGGGTCTTCAATCTCCTAAACTGATTTCTTTGTGCTCCAGCCCAATTTAACACTTCTATTAATGAAGCTTAGATGTCGTGGTTTTGATGTAGAAGAGAGATTCTTCATTCTTTAGCTCCATTACCAAATGTAGCCCATTTTGGGAACAAATGGTATCTCCATGTCTTCTTGCTCTCTAGAAGTCTTTTGCCTCTGATTTGTTCACCATAAGATCCCTTGATTTATTCTATATGATTTCCAGGATTAAAGGAATTTGTTCCCCTCCATGTGGCATGCTCCTATTGGTTGGCCGGATGGCTTAAATGGACCAATAAGGTGCATTCTCTCTCCTTTGACTTTGGTTGACTTTGGATTCTGAGTTGACCTTCTTCAAAAGTTGTGGAAATGTGTAAAACATCCTTTTGAACTCCTTTGCCATGTTTGCACATCTTCATTTGGCTTCCTTTTCCCTTGGCTAGCTTATTTCGACCATATCGGCCAAAACTGCCTTTCTCCGGACCATCTTGGTTTTGTCTTGGCCAAACTCCAAAATATGTCTTCAAATGCCTTAGACAATATTTCTAGGTTGATCCTTAAGCTCCTGGAATCAAAATATTCTTCTTCGTCCTTTGCCCGATGCCAAACCTCTGTCTCGACCATCTCTGGAACCTCCATCGACCATCTTTGCTTTGGCTCGTTCCAACTCCATTCTGACTAGGCCAAATGTCTTATTTTATCCCATATGATGATTGAGATTGAGTCCTACTTGATTTGCAGTCCTTGCTAAAACGTCCTTACTCCACCTTGACCATATCGCGGCTCGATTCCATGTCCTCGACCAAGTCTCGTTTCTTCTCGACCATTCTCCAAAATGTCTCGACTGAACCTCTATTCATGTCTTCTAATAGCTTCTCCATCCAAGTCTGGCTTGATCTGAGTGAGTTGACTTGCGTTGACTTGATACCCTAGGCCAGGGGTATTACAGGGGAAGCATAGTGTTGGACAGCTTGGTGTAGAAGTTTCAACTCATCTCCAAAGACCGTTCCTACTTCCTTCCTTGGGAATATGGTGTGGACAAGCAACTTGTGGAGATAGCGCACCGAAGGATGTCTAATAGAGGCGTTCTTGTCACTGTTGGCGCTCCTATTCTTACCTGATAGCAGCTTCCAAGTTAAGCTTGTGATGTTCTGCTCTCTTTTGACTTTGGCAAGCCTTGGAAAAGATGGTTCTTTCTGGTCTTGAAGGCCAAGCACCTGCCCAATCTCCTTGAAGGTCATGGAGTGGGTTCTCCCATCAATCTTGAACTGTATCTTTCCCAATCCTTGCCTCACATTCTTGGAGGTGTGAAAGGTTGCCTCCAGTGATGCCAAGAATTGGCATGAGACCTCTTTGAATGTAGGGTGAGCCATGGTGTAGAAGCTTCCCATGTTCATGTGTTATAGCATGGCTTGGATGTCTTCTTCAATCTCCAACTCCTTCAAGATCACCTTATCAACAAATCTTGTTGAGACCAAGAAACACCACGCCTCATGTGCTCTACTGTGGGAACCGAAATTCACACCGTCAATTTTCGATAAATAAGATTGCGGAGGAAAGCCAAGTAAACCCGACTTTCCTTGAAGGTCCGGATTCTCTGCGTTGCCACACGAAATCGATAAAGTTCAATAGGTAAAAACAAGAGTTTGAAATATTTGCCCGAAGGCGTTTTATTAGATGAAAGAGACGAGTACAAGGATTCTCCGAAAGACAGAGAGATTTGCGATTTAAAGAAAAATATAGAGTCGCAGGCAGCCAAACGTCCTAAGCCTTGCTCCGCTAGTCTAACCACCTAAACCCTAGTTTTTCTAAGCTAGCAGGATACTCTAAGTCTAATTCTCGGATTTTTTGGATGCTCTTCTCTTCTGCTCTTGCTCTCCTTATATACCCATCTCTAGGTCGGTTTGCCTTGGGGTGATGGGCCTCGCCTTTGGGCCCAAGCCTATCTCTTCCGGAAATGTTCCATTTTCGTAGGTCTTTGTAATTATCTCCGAGTTTTCCGCTATCTTTCGATGACTTGATGTTTACTCGATGTCTCGTAGAATCGGGTAAACCGCTATAGCCTGATTAGACCAAACTCACGAGGGCTGATCCAAACAAGCTAAGGCGGGAATGAACCGAGCACGATAGGACCGAGACCAGGACGAGGGTCGCGGACCGACGCCGGGCCGACCCGCGCGATGGGTGCCGCCGGCGCCAGGCCGGGGTGCCGCCGGCGCCAGGCCGGGTGCCGCCGGCGCCAGGCCAGCCCGCGTCTCGCGTGCCGCCGGCGCCAGGCCAGCCCGCGTCCCGCGTGCCGCCGGCCCAGGCCGGGTGCCGCCGGCCCCAGGCCGGCCCGGTCTCGTCCCCGGCGCCAGGCCAGCCCGCGTCCCGCTTGCCGCCGGCGCCAGGCCGGGGTGCCGCCGGCGCCAGCCGGCCTGCGCGACGGTGCCGCCGGCGCCAGCCGGGTGCCGCCGGCGCCAGGCCGGGTGCCGCCGGCGCCAGGCCAGCCGCGTCCCGCGTGCCGCCGCGCCAGGCCGGGGTGCCGCCGGCGCCAGGCCAGCCCGGTCCCGCGTGCCGCCGCGCCAGGCCGGGGTGCTGCCGGCGCAGGCCGGCCCGCGCGACGGGTGCCGCCGGCGCCAGGCCGGGTGCCGCCGGGCAGGCCAGCCCGCGTCCCGCGTGCCGCCGGCGCCAGGCCGGGGTGCCGCCGGCGCCAGGCAGCCGCGTCCGCGTGCCGCCGGCGCCCAGGACGGGGGCCGGCCTGGCGCCAGGCCGGCCCGCGCACGGGTGCCTGCCGGCGCCATGGCCGGGTCCGCCGGCGCCAGCCCGCGTCCCGCGTGCCGCCGGCGCCAGGCCAGCCCGCGTCCCGCGTGCCGCCGGCGCCAGGCCGGGGTGCCGCCGGCGCCAGGCCACCCGCGTCCCCGCGTGCCGCCGGCGCCAGGCCGGGGTGCCGCCGGCGCCAGGCCAGCCCGCGTCCCGCGTGCCGCCGGCGCCAGGCCGGGGTGCCGCCGGCGCCAGGCCGTCTCGCCGTTCGTGGGTTTTTCCGTTGTTCGATCTTTCCCTCGTCAGTCGTTTTCGGGAAGGTCTTTAGCCGTAGATTTCGAGATAACCGTTTTTGACCCCAACAGTTAGCCCCCCAGCCCGTAAGGTCGGAGACGATTTTGCGGGCGAATGATCTGAATTTTTTGAAAATCGAAATCTTTGGCTAAGGATTTTCCGCAGAGAACGTGTGTCTTCTCCCCCTTTCTCTTTTTTTTTTATAAGTAGCCAACCCTCCCTTCTCATTCTTCACATCTTTCCAAATTCTCTTTTCTTCTCTCTCAAGAAAATGTCTTCATCCCAAGTTGAAAAGAGTAGTTCTGATGTTGAGATGGGCGAGGCCGGCCAAGCTCCGTCGGTTCCGGCCAGTCAAGCTCCCGCCGTTCAGGCCGTTCAAGAGGCTATTCCGTCCCTGACTGATGGGTTTGATTCTTTCAAGGCTAAGCTATCCCGGCGTAGTGCTGCGAAAGGCTCGAAGCGGGCGAGGACTGAGACGCCCGATGTTTCTTCCGCGGCTCCAACTCCTTTGCCTGCTCCTTTGGTTCCAAGTTCTGAAGTCCCATCCGATGCCCTCCCGTCCACAGAAGGGGTTATTGTTCCCGAACAGACTCTCGATGTTCAGATCCATCCATCGGGTTCTTCGACTGCCCCGATCGTGATCTCCGGAAGAGATGATGCGATAGAATCTGCACCTCTTCCCCCGGCGAAGCGGGAACTTGTCTTGGGACTGCCAGCGGCTGGTGCCGCACCACTGCCCAAGGGAAGGGCAAGAGCTGGCCCAGCGTCCGGAGCGAAAAAGAAGCGGGGTGCGAAGAGCGAGGAAAGCGACCTCTCAGAGCCATTGGCGCGTCATCGTTCCAAGGTTCGATTTTGTCCGCAACTCTTGCACGGTTTTTTTTTTTTTGCGATGATACTTACTCTTTCCTTTTTGCGGACAGTTTGTGTCTCTGATCGACGGAATGCTTGGCGAGTGCGGGTCGGAAGTCATTCGTCTATCGAAGGAACTGGAGTCGTCGCAGGAAGCGTTGAAGCGTACTAAGGCCGCATTGCAGACTGTCGAGGATACCCATGCCGCCCAGACGTCCCAGCTTGAGGTTCGTATCAGCGATCTTGAGCGCGACCTAGGGAAGACCGCTAGCTCGTTACTCAAGGTGAAGAAAGAGAAAAGGAGTAAATCCTCGGAAGTCCGCCGCCTTCAGGAGAAGGTTCAGGCTTACGAGGAGATGAACGCCCGTAGAACCTCGGAGGTTGCTGATGCCAGTGACGACTTCTATGGTCGTCTGACGAGGATGGCCATCCTGTTTGAGTCCTTGATAGCTGTCCGTAAGAGGGACTTGGCTTTAGCGGGGATCGAGGGGAGTCTGAACGAGCTCGAGTTGCTTCGAGGCTAACGAGGCCCCGTCTTTGGACTTGGAGGAAGCCAGATTATCGTCCTGTAAAGGAGAGTGGGCGGCCACCGAGGGAGATTTCGAGTCGATCCTCGCCGGTCTGCAAGCCGAATGCACCCTAGCTCCGACCTCCGAAAATTCGGAAGATCGGGAGCGCGTGGGAGAAGATTGCGAGGGTGGCGCGGACGAGGCGGGTAGTGGCGATGCGACTGAGGGAGGCGACGGCGAGGCTGTCCCTGTCGCAAGTGAGGATGAAGATGACGCTCCTGGGAGCGTCTAGGTCTATCAATCCCTTCTGGGATTTTGTTTTTTATGTGTTTCGGCCGTTTAAGAGGCCATGATGTTTTTACCGGGACTGGCCGTTGGTGGCTTCGAATCCCTGCCCCTTTTATGGGGTTTTGTTTGAATTTCCGCAGTCTCAATCTATGAAACGCTTTTAATTATTTATGAACTTCAGTTTTTTCTTTGAAGTATGAGAAAGAGGGTGTGAGTTGTCGTCTCATTCCTAGTTCCCCGATGATCACCGTACCTATTGTCTGCATAAAGCGAGATTTTCCGCGGTTTACCGATTTACGCGAAAAACTCGTGAAACGAATAGGCTTAAGTGAAGAGACAAATTTTTGGATCTCGTATACCATACTATGTCTGTGAGATGTCAAGATCCAGCGTGGCTGGGTTTAGGGCAAGACCTAGGTTTACTCTCGGACTGAGGCTTTGCGATGACAAATCGGCTTTCGTTTTGCCTGTTTGCGATTTTAACCTGACTCGTACCGTTTAAAATCCGCGAATTGTTGTCGGCTTATATGATTTGTTTTGGCGTGAGTCGAGCTACTTCCTTTACGAAGAGCTAGACCAAAATTTTGGATTTCTTGTATAGCGCGCTATGTTTATCCTTGTCGGATGTAAGAGAGCCTACCCCTCGAAGGGCGGCTATTTGTCTGTTTAGGACGTTAGAGTTCGTTTGTTGTGATCAGCAACAACGAAATGATACCGTTTTGAGGTGCGTTTGTATATTTTTAGAGACGAAGATTTCGTCTGCAATGTTTTGCGGAAAAGAATGTCCTTCAAGCGTTAGCGACGTCTCGCAACGCTGAAGGTCGATTTTTCCTTATGCCGCATCTCGCGTTGAAACGTTTGCGGGCTTTGGGGATGTCTTTTGCGAATGCTCGCAGCCAGAAAACTGTCGTTTCCGTTTTGGACGCGGGACCAAGGGGTCGCGTAGGTTTGACCCAGGGAGAAGCGTCCACATTCACCATGCCTCGTGAAGTGTTTGGCCATCTGGGATTTGTGTTTGGATGTGATAATCGCTTAGCGGACACTAGATCCGCTGTTTGTGGCCGTCTCGGCTGATTTTGAAAAAGTCGTGAAAAAGTTTTGACAATTTTAGAGTCTTCGAAATTTGTGGGAGTATACGAGTATACGTACCCACTCCCCCCCCTTTTTTAAATTGGGGGGATAGCTGAATCCGCCGATTGGCGAGTTGCCTACGTACCCTTGTCTAGGGATCAAGCCATCTCGTAGTTCTTTGGTACCACGCTTTATCGTTTAGTGGTAGTATTTTTTGAGGTGCATCGCATTCCAAGTTCTCGGGATTTTGACGTCTTGCATGTTTGCGATTTGGTATGAGCCTGGTCGGACTACTTTTATGACTTTGTACGGTCCTTCCCAGTTTGCTCCCAGTTTTCCTGCGTTTCGTTCGGCAGTGTTTTGGAAGACTTTTCGTAAGACTAAATCGCCTTCTTTGAACCTGCGATGGCGCACGTTTGAGTTGTAGTATCTTGCGGCAGCGTGCTGGTAATTCTGGATTCGAGTGAGTGCCTGGTCGCGGCGCTCATTGATGAGGTCGAGGTTGTCCAGCATCATAGCGTCGTTTAAATCCTCTCTTTCGGGGAGGAATCTTCTCCGTACTCCAGGGAATTCTACTTCCGCGGGGATCATACATTCCGTTCCGTAAACGAGGGCGAATGGAGTTTCACCCGTAGCCCGTCTTGGGGTTGTACGATGCGACCAAAGAACTCCTTCGAGCTCCTCTGCCCATCGCCCCTTCTTGGCGTCTAGGCGTTTCTTGAGTCCGTCAAGAACGGTTTTGTTGATGGTTTCTGCCTGTCCATTGCATTGCGGATATCTGGGAGTTGACTTTGTAAGTCGTATTTTCCATTTTTCGCAGAATGCTTCGAATCGAGTAGAGATAAATTGAGATCCATTATCTGTTACGATTTCGTACGGGACCCCATGTCTAGTTATGATATGTTTCCAGACGAAGTTCTCGACTTGTGTGTCCTTGATACTTGCGTAGGATTCCGCTTCTACCCATTTGGAAAAGAAATCCGTAAGGACTAGGAGGAAGCGTTTTTGTTTTGATGGGTGCATAGGTCCGACGATGTCCATGGACCATCGCATGAAAGGATAGGGGGACGAGATCGAGGAGAGGATCTCCGCGGGTTGATGGATTGTTGGAGCATGCCTTTGGCATTTTTCGCACTTCCGGGCGAACTTCTCGCAGTCTTTTACCATGGTTGGCCAGTAATAACCGTGGCGTTTGATTTTAACCGCGAGAGATCTTCCGCCAGAATGATTTCCGCATGATCCTGAATGGACCTCCTTCATGATTCTCCTTGCTCTTTCCCCTTCTGCGCATGCCATGAGAGGACCAGAGAAACACCACTTATAAATTTCTCCCTCTATCGTGACATACCGTGCCGCTTGGGTTTTTACTTTACGGGCCGCCCATTTTTCGGCGGGTAAGGTTCCATTCACGATATAGGCTCGGATTGGTTCTAACCAAGGGCTGTCGCAGCCATACTCGGTCGGGTTCGCATCCGCTTCCGGCTGATCCTCGACTTCTTCCGCATCTTCAATCTCGTCCTGGATTAGATTGATGACCACTGGTGGTCCGATGCTCGGATGCTCGATGAACTCGACCGGGATTATTCTTTGGAGCCCTGGATCTGAGCTTGAGGCGAGGGCAGCCAAGGCGTCAGCCTGGGCGTTTTCCGAGCGAGGAATTCTGGTCAGGGCGAACTGGTCGAAATTTCGAGCCAGCTCTTGGACGAGTTTTAGATATGCGTCCATCCTTTCGTCTCTCGCCTCATATTCACCGCTGTATTGATTGGCGACTAACTGAGAATCGCAGTAAGCGTGAATATTACGGATTTTTAACCCATGGGCCAGCCGCAGTCCTGCGACGAGTGCTTCGTATTCTGCCTCATTGTTTGAAGCGTGAAAAGCCAATCGGAAAGACTGTTCTAGGATTTCTCCGTTTGGAGAGGTGAGCCGTATTCCGATTCCGGATCCTTGTTTGGACGAAGATCCGTCGACGTGGAGGACCCAAGTTGAGTTTGGTTCCTCGATAGTCATGTCTCTAGTGGGTAATTCTACCAGGAAATCCGCCAGTACTTGGGACTTTGCACACGTCCTTGGGCGGTATTCGACGTCGTACTCACTCAGTTCGATTGCCCATTTTGCGAGCCTCCCGGATTGACTTGGACTATGCAGGATTATTCGTAGCGGGAACGTGGTGAGAACCACTATAGCGTGAGACTGGAAATATGGTCTTAGTTTTCTTGCCGAGGTTATGACAGCGAATGCTAATTTTTCCATTAGAGGGTATCGAGTTTCCGCATCCAGTAATGTCTTGCTTACGTAAAAGATTGGTTTTTGTTCGCCGCGTTCTTCTCGTATCAAGACGCCACTGACTGCCGTTGCGGAAACTGCGATATAGAGAAAAAGAGGTTCGCCTTCCACCGGTTTTGCGAGGACTGGTGGAGTGGCTAGGTAATGTTTCAATTGCTGGAAAGCTTTTTCACATTGCTCGGACCATTCGAACTTCTTGTTTCCCTTCAATGTCTCGTAAAATGGTAGGCACTTATCCGTGGACCGTGAGATGAAACGGTTCAACGCCGCGACTCTTCCGGTTAGCCTCTGGACTTCTCGCTTGGTTCTCGGGGAGACCATTTCTATCAGTGCGTCGATTTGTTTTGGGTTGGCCTCGATTCCACGATACGTTACGAGGTATCCGAGGAATTCTCCTGATGCCACTGCGAATCTACATTTTGCCGGGTTGAGTTTCATGTTATGCTGGTTGAGTCGTGCAAAACATTCCTCTAGGTGGGCTATGTGATCGTGTTCGTCAAGAGATTTTACGAGCATATCATCGATGTATACTTCCATAGTTTTGCCGAGCTGTTCGGCAAACATTTTGTTGACGAGTCGCTGATATGTTGCACCTGCGTTTTTAAGACCGAAAGGCATTACCTTATAGCAATACGTTCCGCGGTCTGTGATGAACGCAGTTTTTTCGCGGTCGTCGGGATTCATCATGATCTGATTGTAACCGGAAAAAAGCGTCCATGAATGACAGAAGCTTGTTTCCCGCAGTTGCTTCGACCAGTCGGTCAATGTGTGGGAGCGGGAAGCAATCCTTTGGACAGGCTTTATTCAGATCCGTGAAATCGACACAGACCCGCCATTTGCCGTTTTTCTTTTTTACCACGACGGGGATTGGCGAGCCAGTCCGGATACCTGACTTCTGTTATCGACCCTACTTTGAGGAGTCTTTCGACTTCCTCATTGACTGCGGTGGCACGCTCAGGTCCCAACTTTCGTCTTTTTTGTTTTACGGGTTTGTGAGTTGGGTCGATGTTAAGTTCGTGACATGTTACGCTAATGTCGATTCCCGGCATATCCTCCGCAGCCCACGCGAACGTACTGAGGTTCTTTTTGAGGCATGCGATGAGCTCTGCTTTCATCGGTTCGCGGAGGTTAGCTCCGATCTCGACACACCGTTCCGGGGAAGAATCGTCGAGACAGATTGAAACCACCGGTTCGCAGGTTGGTTCACGCTTCCCTTCCAGGGCCTCGGCTCTTTGGGACTGCCAGAAGGTCTCCGGTGAATTCGTAACCGTTTGCTTTTTCCGAGAGGTTTCGATTTCAGAATTTTTCCGTTTTAGTTCGGTAGCGAGGTAGATCTGAGCTGCTCCGTGACTACCATGTATTGTCTCGACCCCGAAAGGCGTTGGGAACTTGAGGCACAGGTGGAATGTTGATGGGATCGCTCTCATGGAGTTTAGCCAGGGAGTTCCAACTATCGCATTGTAGGATGTTGGACCATCGATCACCAGGAATTCCGTGTTTTTGGCGACGCTCCCGGCTCTGACTAGGAGGTTAGTTGAACCGAGGGTCATAATTTCTCCCGAGAGTCCGAGTACTGGGCTGGGGTCATCCGTAAGGACGCTTAGGTCGACGCCCATCCTCTCGAGGGTGCTTTTGTAGATAATATTGGCCGAGCATCCGGTGTCGACCAATACCCGTGCTACGTCGATGTCCTGGATCGTGAGTTCTATTACGAGGAGATCGTTGTGAGGTTTGACCGTACGGGCCGTTGCTCGATCCTCGAAAGATACGATGTTGCGGGCTGACGAAGAAGTCATACTGAACTTTGATCGATCGGTGGTTTTCGAGTTAGAGAATCCGTCCCCACCCTCCTTCTAGCGCCAAACTGTGGGAACCGAAATTCACACCGTCAATTTTCGATAAATAAGATTGCGGAGGAAAGCCAAGTAAACCCGACTTTCCTTGAAGGTCCGGATTCTCTGCGTTGCCACACGAAATCGATAAAGTTCAATAGGTAAAAACAAGAGTTTGAAATATTTGCCCGAAGGCGTTTTATTAGATGAAAGAGACGAGTACAAGGATTCTCCGAAAGACAGAGAGATTTGCGATTTAAAGAAAAATATAGAGTCGCAGGCAGCCAAACGTCCTAAGCCTTGCTCCGCTAGTCTAACCACCTAAACCCTAGTTTTTCTAAGCTAGCAGGATACTCTAAGTCTAATTCTCGGATTTTTGGATGCTCTTCTCTTCTGCTCTTGCTCTCCTTATATACCCATCTCTAGGTCGGTTTGCCTTGGGGTGATGGGCCTCGCCTTTGGGCCCAAGCCTATCTCTTCCGGAAATGTTCCATTTTCGTAGGTCTTTGTAATTATCTCCGAGTTTTCCGCTATCTTTCGATGACTTGATGTTTACTCGATGTCTCGTAGAATCGGGTAAACCGCTATAGCCTGATTAGACCAAACTCACGAGGGCTGATCCAAACAAGCTAAGGCGGGAATGAACCGAGCACGATAGGACCGAGACCAGGACGAGGGTCGCGGACCGACGCCGGGCCGACCCGCGCGATGGGTGCCGCCGGCGCCAGGCCGGGGTGCCGCCGGCGCCAGGCCGGGTGCCGCCGGCGCCAGGCCAGCCCGCGTCTCGCGTGCCGCCGGCGCCAGGCCAGCCCGCGTCCCGCGTGCCGCCGGCGCCAGGCCGTGGTGCCGCCGGCGCCAGGCCGGCCCGCGTCCGCGTGCCGCCGGCGCCAGGCCAGCCCGCGTCCCGCTGCCGCCGGCGCCAGGCCGGACGCCGCGCCAGGCCGGCCGCGCGACGGGTGCCGCCGGCGCCAGGCGGTGCCGCCGGCGCCAGGGCCGTGTGCCGCCGGCGCCAGCCAGCCCGCGTCCCGCGTGCCGCCGGCGCCAGGCCGGGGTGCCGCCGCGCCAGGCCAGCCCGCGTCCCGCGTGGCCGCGGCCAGGCCGGGTGCCGCCGCTCCAGGCCGGCCCGCGCGACGGGTGCCGCCGGCGCCAGGCCGGTGCCGAACGGGCCAGGCCAGCCCGATCCCGGTGCCGCCGGAGCCAGGAAGGCGGTGGAAGAGAGAAAGGAAAGAAAGAGGTACGAGGGAAAAGGCGCAAAGAAGGAGGTGAACGCCGGAGAAAAGGGCAGGAAAGGGGAAGGGGTGAAGAAGGAGAAAGGAAGGGAGTGCCGACGGAGCCAGCCCGCGTTAACGCGTTGCCGCAAAGCGACAGGACCGCCAGTCAGGGGCGTGCCGCCGGCAGCCAGGCCGGGGTGCCGCCGGCGCCAGGCAACCGCGTCCCGCGTGCCGCCGGCGCCAGGCCGGGGTGCCGCCGGCGCCAGGCCGTCTCGCCGTTCGTGGGTTTTTCCGTTGTTCGATCTTTCCCTCGTCAGTCGTTTTCGGGAAGGTCTTTAGCCGTAGATTTCGAGATAACCGTTTTTGACCCCAACAGGCAGACCTATTGGAATAGGTCTTCATGGGGTCTAAGTAGTCTTGCAAAATCAATTCTGATTCCTCATCTTCAGAGGAGGATGAATAAGATTGAACAGGGATTTCATCTCTCTAATCATCAACAAATTCAGAATTTGTGTTGGTAGTTGGTTTGCCTATGACTACTTCCTCATTAGCAGATTCGGTAAGTGTACACTTACCTGCTTCCGGCTGGTTGGCATCGATCGATGTTCGGGGCGGTATGTCGGTCGATTCATCGCTCAATATATCGCTCGATTTTGTTGTGTCCGTGTCGATCGATGGACTGCCGAAATTTGCCTTCTCCATTCTTAGGTACCTGTAAAAGCACAATAAGAGGAAAAGATTTTAGTAAATACGAAAATAAGGTCTAGACTATATTCTGAACTAAATCTAATGGCAATAAGAAAGAGTCCCCGGCAACGGCGCCAAATTTGATATCACTCAAATTACCCTAAGGAGTGACTTTACTCTCTCAAATAAGAGGTTCAGTTGTAGTACTTAGGGATCGAATCCACAGAGACTCTAGGATTACACAAAAGATTTTTTAGTCTTTGAAATAAAGCTAGACAAACAAGTTTAAGGCAGTAAATAAAGGGATAAGCAAGTAATTGCTTGATTGAATGGTTTAGGTTTTAAGCAAGAAGAAAGAAAGCTAGATTTAGGCTATTTCTCAGGTGTAACTAGCATGCAGGATATCTATGGTTTTTAGTATTCATAGTTCTGAACTCAAACCTTAAGGTTAAATCAATGATTGATTATCTTCAACTAGATCTTAAGTCATCAACTATAGTTCGATGAGTATAAGAAAGTGTCGATCGATTATTCTATATGAATATCGATCGATACACCTTTCGCGGTATCGTTCGACAGGCGGATTGCTCTATCGATCGATATCGTTTCTAGTGAGCTTTAAGATCGGATTTGAATTGGTTCTCCAATCTTACAAAGAGGCTACTTTCGTGCACTCAAGGTAAGTTGGAACATACCAGCTTTGGGTTTCAGGGATTTGCTAAGTTTTCACTTATTAAAATTAATCCTAAGATCTAAGATAAGGGTGATCAATCCTATACTTAGCATTAAGAACAACTAGAATGAAGTACTATATTTTAAACACCCTAGCATTAAATCAATTGCAATGCTTGTTTAGCCTTAATGAGAAGCCTAAATCTAACAAGAGAAACTACTCAAACATATTCATGGAAGACAAAATCATGATGGTTTGAATAATACTTTTAAATAGAATAGTAAGAGAAATAGTAAAAGAGTAGAGAAAAATAAGGGAGTTCAAGATCTTCTCTGTATGCAGTTTGGATCTATCTCTCCATTCCTAAGCCCTCTCTCCAAGGTAGCAAGAAGCTTCTCTCAAAATTAGGTCTAAAAGCTCCCTAGGTAAGTCTTGCCTCTAAAATAATACAAAACCCTATTAATATAGCCTAACAGGCGGCCAGGGACTCATTTGGTAGGAGTGAAACCCTAATGAGATGTCTAGCTCATTAAACTCGTCATTAATTCTTGGGGCCCTTTCATATCGATCGATGTCACAATCTTCTATCGATCGATTAATATAGTGTCTCGTCGGTCGATGCATCATGGTGAGCATCGGTCAATTTAGCTCAAGTTAGCGTTCCATTACAACCCTCTTTAAAGTATCCATTTTTGCTCCAAAATGGTCATATTTCACCAAAGAGTACCTGAACCTGTAAAAGCTCATAAAAGACACCAAAAGTGTCCTTTTGTTTCCAAAAACATATAAAAATCATGGTTGAAAGTGGGTAAAATTCATGACTTATCAATTGTTCGTTTTGCATTTGTTGTTCGTGGAATTGCGATTTGGGATGAATTTCGTCTTGCAGGTCCACGATGTCGTGTCGATCGACACGGTTGTTGTCGAATCGATCGATATCGACGCTAAGGAATCGATGTCAGATACGACAATCGATCAATACAGAGACACCAAAATCGATCGACTTCTCTTCTAGAGAATAGATCGATATCGGAACCATCGATTGCATGTACTAATGGAATTTACAGGCGGCACCCCGGCCTGGCGCCGGCGGCACCCTGGCCTGCCGCCGGCGACACCCTGGCCTGGCGCCGGCCGCACGCGTCACGCGGGCCGGCCTGGCACCGGCGGCAAGCCGGCCTGGCGCCGGCGGCACGCGTCACGCGAGCTGGCCTGGCGCCGGCGGCACGCGTCACGCGAGCTGGCCTGACGCCGGCGGCACGCGTCCCGCAAGCCGGCCTGGCGCCGGCTGCAAGCCCCCTGACGGCGGTCGACGGCCCTCGTCCTGGTCTCGGTCCCATCATGCTCGGTCTGATCCCATCTTGGCTTGTTTGGATCGATCCTTGTGAGTTTGGTACGATCACGGCTACGGAATGAACATCTTTCGATTTGGTTGGAATCGTCCTCAATGTTTTACGACAAAAACTAGAAGGATTGGATTTCTCGTAGAAGATATCGTATAAAACAAAGATCGATTAACCTGAACATTGATCTTTTAGGCTATACGGTTTATTTTACGAGAAAGATGGTCTTTTCGGGAAATCGTGCAAAACGTTCAACGACTTAAGACAAGTCCACGGACTTACTTACGATTTTAAGAATTCAGACCCAATCAGGCTATGACGGTTTATCCGATTTCCCGAACGTCGGATAAACATCAAGTCACCGAAAAATAGCGGAAAACTCGAGGATAATTACGAAGATCGACGAAAATAGAATATTTCCTGAAGAGATAAGCTTGGGCCCAAAGGCGAGGTCCATCATCTTAAGGCAAACCGACCTACGAGCGGGTATATAAGGAGAGCAAGAGCAGAGGAGAAGGGGATCCGAAAATTAGACTTAGAGCATCCTGCTAGCTTAGAAGAATTAGGGTTTAGGTGGTTAGGACGTTTGGCTGCCTGCGACTCTATCTTTTTCTTTAATCGCAAATCTCTCTGTCTTTCGGAGAATCCTTGTACTCGTATCTTTCATCTAATAAAACGCCTTCGGGAAAATATTACAATTCTCATTTTTTGTCTTCTGTTAACTTTCTCGATTTCATGTGGCAACGCAGAGAATCCGGACCTTCAAGGAAAGTCGGGTTTACTTGGCTTTCCTCCGCAATCATATTTATCGGAAATTGACGGTGTGAATTTCGGTTCCCACAGTTTGGCGCTAGAAGGAGGGGGGGACGGATTCATTAACTCGAAAACCACCAATCGATCGAAGTTCAGTATGGCTTCTTCGTCAGCCCGCAACATCGTATCTTTCGAGGACCGAGCAACAGCCAGTATGGCCAAAACTCACAACAATCTCCTCGTAATAGAACTCACGATCCAGGATGTTGACGTAGCAAGGGTATTAGTCGACACCGGATGCTCGGCTAATATTATCTATAAAAGCACCCTCGAGAGAATGGGCGTCGATCTAAGCATCCTTACAGATGACCCCAGCCCAGTATTCGGACTCTCGGGAGAAGTTACGACCCTCGGTTCGACTAACCTCATAGTCAGAGCCGGGAGCGTCGCCAAAAACACGGAATTCCTGGTGATCGATGGTCCAACATCCTACAACGCGATAGTTGGAACTCCCTGGCTAAACTCCATGAGAGCGATCCCATCGACATTCCACCTATGCCTCAAGTTCCCGACACCTTTAGGGGTCGAAACAATACATGGTAGTCACGGAGCAGCACAGATCTACCTCGCTACCAAACTAAAACGAAAAAATTCCGAAATCGAGACCTCTCGGAAAAAGCAAACGATTCACGACTCGCAGGAAATCTTCTGGCAGTCCCAAAGAGCTGAGGCCCTGGAAGGGAAGCGTGAACCAACCTGCGAACCGGTGGTCTCAATTTGCCTCGACGATTCCTTCCCGGAATGGTGCGTCGAAATCGGAGCTAACCTCCGCGAACCAATAAAAGCAGAGCTCATCGCATGCCTCAAAAAGAACCTCAGTACGTTCCCTTGGGCTGCGGAGGATATGCCGGGAATCGACATTAGCGTAACATGTCACGAACTTAACATCGACCCGACTCACAAACCCGTAAAACAAAAGAGACGAAAGCTGGGACCTGAGCGTGCCACCGCAGTCAACGAGGAAGTCGAAAGACTCCTCAAAGTAGGGTTGATAACAGAAGTTAGGTATCCAGACTGGCTTGCCAACCCTGTCGTGGTAAAAAAGAAGAACGGCAAGTGACGAGTCTGTGTCGATTTCACGGATCTGAATAAAGCCTGTCCGAAGGACTGCTTCCCGCTCCCGCACATCGACCGACTGGTCGAAGCAACCACGGGAAACAAGCTTCTGTCATTCATGGACGCTTTTTCCGGATACAATCAGATCATGATGAATCCCGACGACCGCGAAAAAACTTCATTTATCACAGACCGCGGAACGTATTGCTACAAGGTAATGCCCTTCGGTCTTAAAAACGCGGGTGCAACGTATCAGCGACTCGTCAACAAAATGTTTGACGAGCAACTCGGAAAAAATATGGAAGTATACATCGATGATATGCTCGTAAAATCTCTTGACGAACACGATCATATAGCCCACCTAGAGGAATGTTTTGCACGACTCAACCAGCATAACATGAAACTCATCCCGGCGAAATGCAGATTTGCAGTGGCATCGGGAGAATTCCTCGGATACCTCGTAACGTATCGCAGAATCGAGGCCAACCCTAAACAAATCGACGCACTGATAGAAATGGCCTCCCCGAGAACCAAGCGAGAAGTCTGATGTCTTGCATATTTTCATGTATTTAGCCATCTTTTTATTGCATTCCCTTAGTTGTAGGCTTAAGTTTAGGCTTGTCTAGGATCATTTTGCATTCATTTGTCCCTATCAGGTGTTGGAGCAAGTTTTGGTGAGATTTGTGGTGTTTGGAGACTTTGTGACCCAAAAAGAAGTGAAGAATCAAGAATGGCTATAAGAAGAGAAGTAAAACTAAGAGAAGAGGTTCGGACCGGGTAGCCTTGACCGGCTACACATACCCAGACAATGAGGACTGCAGCAAGTCCGGGGAGACACGTCCGGCTACACACACCCGGACGGACGAACAAGGCGCGTCCGAGCCAAGCACGTCCGGGGAAGCACGTCCGGTTACACACACCCGGACGGACGAACAAGGCGCGTCCGAGCCAAGCACGTCCGGGGAAGCACGTCCGGCTACACACACCCGGACGATGAAGACTGGTGGACGCCCGGAGAGACGCGTCCGGGTACGAGCACCCGGACGGGAGAACATGATGCGTCCAGACCGAGGACGACCGGGGTAGCCTGTCCGGCTAGGAGTACCCAGTCGTGAAGAAGGCGCTGAAGACCGGGGTGAGACGGCCGGGGTGAGACGGACGGCCTGGAGCCCGGACGGAGCAAACAGCACAGCCTGCTGGACGGCCGGGTAACCCTGACCGGGTTGAATGGTTCTGATTCTACCCTGACCGAGTTTTCTACCTCATTCCTATTGGTCTAGACCTATTTGGCTTAAGGACTTTTTAGTAATCTTAATCTATGTTTCTAGGGCTTTTAAGCCTAACTATAAGTACCATTGTAATCCCTAATGTGGGACTTATCTCATTTTCTATCTAAGAACACATAAACCTCTTGAGTAAAGTTTCATCTTGATTCATAATCTCATCTTGTCTTTGTGCTCTGGATTGTTTGATTTCATATCCTTTCTTTCTCTATATGTTTAAGCTTGAATCTCTAATGGGTTTAAGAGTAAGCATGTGGATTAGTGAGTAGATCCTTCTAAGATCCATGGGTTAGGGTGATAGAAAGTGATTAAGTTAGATCCAAGGTGTCTATTGTTAGATCTATCATTTCCTTGCATAGATTTGGTGTTTTTAAAGCTATATTTGAGGTGGCCTCTCAAACATAGAGCTATAGGCATTTCATGCCCGGAAGGTGTTCTATGAAATGCCTGAACCAACTCATCTATGCTTTTAGCTTGCTTTACCTAAGGGATTAGTTGTCATAGAGGCTAGGATTGCTATTAGACTCATTCTCATTGTTTGCTTTGATCATTACAGCCAAAGGGATTTGGTGTACTTGGGTGATCATTGCAAAAGAGCATTCATCTAGGGATAGAGCTTGCTTAGTTTTGTTGTCTAGGCATAAGGATCAGATTGATTGAAAAGTTAGCATCTTGGATTGAAGCTTAATCATTTGGTATCAAGTCCCTATACCCATGGGTCTCACTCTCCTCATAAGAAAGAAAGTTTTGCTTTTTGTTGCATTTTTGCTTATTTTTCTACTTTAATCATCATTCTCTCTAATGGTTGCATTTAGATTGAGCATAGGCTTGCATTCCCTCTGTTTCATTGTCACTTAGGACTGGTTCGACAATCTTATATACTACATCATTTGATTAGAACCTGAAAAGTTCTATCATCAAATTGGCGTCGTTGCCAAATTCTAAGTTGATTGTGACATTGGGATTTAGTCACTTGCTTGAGACTAAATCATTTTTCTTTTCTTGTGATATTGATTCTCCTTTTGCATCTTCCTTTGATTTTCAGGTGTATGAACACAAGAAGCAGGGGTGCCCTCCCTGAGTTTAGAGCAAGATTTGATACAGCAAGCAATGGTTTCTTCCTGGGCAGGTCTGAAGAAGATGCTGAGGAGCTGGTGGACAACATGGTCAAGAGTGATTCAGTTTACAGTGGAGAACATGACAGGGCTGATAGAACAACCAGAGCTGATGACAACCAGACCAAGAAGGAAATAAAATCCTTGGAAGAGAAGATAGACTTGCTGATTGCTAACCAAGCCAAGCAGGAGCAGATTCACTTTGTGGGTGGTCCAAATCAAGAAACTCCTACTAAGGTTAATGAAGTTGAAGGGTTAGAAGGGCAAGAAGAGCTTTGCTTCATCAACAACAATGGTTCTTGGCAGGAAGGAGCCTAACTTTCAGTACAACAATTACCAGCAAAGGTCTTACCCCAACAACCAGCAAGGAGGCTATCAACCAAAGCAAAACACTGAGCAAGGGAACTACCAGCCTAGGCAGAATCCTCCTCCTGGTTTTGCAAACCATGGCAATCAATCTACTCAAGCTCAAGGTAGCTCCTCCCAAGCTAAAGCTCCAGATTCATCTATGGAAGCTATGTTCAAACAATTATTGGAAGGTCAAGTAAGAGCAGCCAAAGACATTGGCCATGAGTTCAAGACTGTTCACTCCAAGATTGACAGCAGCTACACTGAGCTAAACAACAAGATTAGAGCTTTGGAGAATCAGTTTGCTTCAATGAACTCTCAGCCAAGTCGCCAACAAGGAACATTACCAGGAAAACCAGAGCAAAACCCCAAAGAACCAATGAAGGCAATCACTTGGAGAAGTGGTAGAGAGCTACCTCCAAGAACTCTCCCCAAGGATGGTGAGAAACTAAGTGGGGGGGGGGGTGGCTATCAACATTGATGATGATGTTGTGATTGTGGATGAGAAAGTTGATGAGGAGATTCTAGAAAAGATTGTTGAAGCTAAGGGTAAAGGAAAGGTTGGAGAAGAGAAGAAAACACCAAAACATGGTGAAGTTGCCACTCCAACAAAAGAGTCTTCTTTTGTTCCTCCTCCCTATGAACCTAAGCTGCCATTTCCTAGAAGATTCAAGAGGCAACTTTTGGAGAAGTACAAAGCACTCTTTGAGAAGCAATTGAGTGAAGTTCAAGTTACAATGCCAATCATTGATGCTTTCATGCTTGTCCCTCAATACAGCAAGTTCTTGAAGGATGCTGTGGCTGCCAAGAAGAAGGAAATGGAAGTCATGATGGTTCTTACTCATGAGTGCAGTGCCATCATCCAGAGATTGACAATTCCTAAGAAGCTAGAGGATCCAGGCTGCTTTACCCTACCTTGTGCCATTGGTCCTTTGATGTTTGAGAGATGTCTATGTGATTTGGGAGCTAGTGTCAGTCTCATGCCTCTATCTGTTGCCAGGAAGCTTGGGTTCAGCCAGTACAAGAAGTGCAAACTCTCTTTGGTGCTTGCTGACCGCTCAGTCAAATTCCCCATTGGTATCCTTGAAGACCTCCCTAAGATGATTGGAAATTGTGAAATCCCCACTGATTTTGTTGTTCTTGAGATGGATGAAGAGGCTAGAGACCCCTTGATCCTTGGAAGACCATTCTTAGCCACAGCAGGAGCCCTTATAAATGTTAAGGAAGGCAAGATTGATCTTCATTTGGGGAAAGAGCACACTCTCCATTTTGATGTCAATGAGGTAATGAAGAGGTCAACTGTGCAAAGGCAAGTATTTTACATAGAGGAGATGGAAGCTCTTGCTGATGAGCTCCTTGAGGAATTGGCACTTGGAGAGTTGACAATAGAGGACCCTTTGCAGCATGCTTTGACAGTGGATAAAGAGGTCCAAGTGGTTGAGAATAAAAAGAGTGAGGCTATTGCAGCCATGCTGGATTCTCGAAAGAAGATTGTTGATGGAGGCCGGTATGAGGAGCTCAAACAAGAGGTGCACCAAGCTATGCCAGCCACTCATGAAGAGAACAACCAACAAGATGATTGGAGTGAGCTCAAGGCACCAAAAGTGGAGCTAAAACCTCTTCCCCATGGTGTAAGGTATGCATTTCTAGGCCCTAATGAATCATATCCTGTCATTGTGAGTAGTGAACTTACTGAACTTGAGCTTTCTCAACTTTTAAATGCACTTAAAAGGTTTAGAAAAGCAATTGGATACTCACTAGATGATATTAAGGGGATATCACCTTCTTTGTGCATGCATAGGATACATCTAGAGGATGAATCAATGACTTCTATAGAACATCAAAGGAGGTTGAATCCTAACCTTAAAGATGTTGTAAAGAAGGAGATTCTTAAGCTCTTAGATGCTGGTGTTATCTACCCTATTTCAGATTCTAAATGGGTATCTCCTGTGCATGTAGTTCCAAAGAAGGGTGGTATCACTGTGGTTAAAAATGACAAGGATGAATTGATACCAACTAGAACCATAACTGGCCATAGGATGTGTATTGATTATAGAAAGCTCAACTCAGCATCTAGAAAGGATCACTTCCCATTGCCATTCATTGATCAAATGCTTGAGAGACTTGCAAACCATCCTTTCTATTGTTTTCTTGATGGGTATTCAGGGTTCTTCCAAATCCCCATACACCCCAATGATCAAGAGAAGACAACATTCACATGCCCCTATGGCACCTTTGCTTATCGAAGGATGCCATTTGGGTTATGTAATGCTCCAGCAACCTTTCAAAGGTGCATGATGTCTATCTTCTCGGATCTCATTGAGGATATAGTGGAGGTATTCATGGATGATTTCTCTGTCTACGGATCTTCGTTTTCTGCTTGTTTGTCCAACTTGTGCAGGGTCCTACAGAGATGTGAAGACACCAACCTAGTGCTGAATTGGGAGAAGTGTCATTTCATGGTCAAAGAGGGGATTGTGCTTGGACACAAGATTTCAGAAAAGGGCATTGAAGTGGACAAGGCTAAGATTGAGGTGATGGTCAGCTTGCCACCACCAAAGACAGTGAAAGACATCAGGAGCTTCCTTGGCCATGCTGGGTTCTATAGAAGATTCATCAAGGACTTCTCAAAGATTGCTAGACCAATGACCAAGTTGCTGTGCAAGGAGGCTGCTTTCAGCTTTGATGAAGATTGTCTTGAGGCTTTCAAGAAGATAAAGGGTGACCTTGTTAGTGCTCCCATTGTTCAGCCACCTGATTGGGATCTCCCCTTTGAGATAATGTGTGATGCTAGTGATTTTTCTGTTGGGGCTGTCCTGGGGCAGAAGAAGGATGGCAAAACTCATGTGATTTATTATGCTAGCCAAACCTTGAATGATGCACAGATGAAGTATGCCACAACAGAGAAAGAGATGCTGGCCATTTTCTTCGCCTTTGAAAAATTCAGAAGCTACCTGGTGGGTTCTAAGGTCATTGTGTATACTGATCATGCAGCTTTGAGACACATCCTAGCAAAGAAGGATGCCAAGCCAAGACTACTAAGGTGGATCCTTTTGCTTCAAGAATTCGACTTGGAGATTAGAGACAAGCCAGGGATTGAGAATGGAGTTGCTGATCACTTGTCCAGGTTGAGAATTGAAGGTGGAATCCCTATTGATGAGAGCCTCAGAGAAGAGCAAGTCTTAGCCATCATGTCAGTGGTAGCAGTCATTGAGACTGGAAAAAAGATTGAAGAGGTTAAGGCAGCTGAAGAGAACGGACCTTGGTATGCTGATTTGGTTAACTACTTAGCCACTGGAAAAGAACCATTGGGGCTTGCAGGGTATGAGAAGAAGAAGTTCTACAAAGATTTGAAGAGATACTATTGGGATGAACCTTACCTCTACACCCTATGCAAGGATCAGATTTATAGAAGAGTGGTGGCTGAAGAAGAAGTTGAAGGAATCCTCTCACATTGCCATGGATCTTCCTATGGAGGCCATTTTGCTCCATTCAAGACTGTCTCAAAGGTGTTACAAGCTGGATTTTGGTGGCCACACATGTTCAGGGACTCACAAGACTTCATTTCAAGATGTGACTCTTGCCAAAGGAGTGGGAACATTACTAAAAGGAATGAGATGCCTCAAAACCCAATCCTTGAAGTGGAAGTGTTTGATGTTTGGGGGATTGATTTCATGGGACCCTTCCCCTCTTCCTATGGCAACAAATACATCTTGGTGGCTGTGGACTATGTATCAAAGTGGGTGGAAGCAATAGCAAGTCCTACAAATGATTCAAGAGTAGTGGTCAAAATGTTCAAGAGCACTATTTTCCCAAGATTTGGAGTTCCAAGAGTGGTCATAAGTGATGGAGGTTCACACTTCATCAACAAGGTATTTGAGAGTCTTCTCAAGAGGAATGGAGTAAAGCACAAGGTTGCAACACCCTACCACCCTCAAACTAGTGGCCAAGTGGAAGTCTCCAACAAGCAAATCAAGGGGATCCTGGAAAAGGTTGTAGGAACCAAGAGGAAGGATTGGTCAGCCAAGCTTGATGATGCTCTTTGGACATATAGAACAGCATTCAAGACTCCTCTAGGCACCACTCCCTTCAACATTATCTATGGAAAGTCTTGCCACCTGCCAGTTGAGCTTGAATACAAGGCATTGTGGGCTGTGAAGCTTCTAAACTTTGACATCAAGTGTGCAAAGGAGAAGAGGCTTCTTCAACTCAATGAGCTGGATGAGATAAGGATGGATGCCTTTGAGAATTCAAGGATCTACAAGGAAAAGACAAAGGCCTTCCATGACAGGCACATCCTCAAGAGAGAGTTCAAGGCAGGAGATCAAGTGCTTCTTTACAATTCTAGACTGAAGTTATTTCCAGGAAAGCTGAAGTATAGGTGGTCTGGTCCATTTGTGATCAAAGAAGTGAGACCCTATGGAGCCATTGTGCTTTGGAACAAGGATGGTGGAGACTTCACAGTGAATGGCCAAAGACTCAAGGAATACATGGCCACAGTACAAAAGGAGGATGGGACATCAACCCCACTCTCTGATGCTCCCCTTGCCTAACCTCAAGGGAGGCAAAGTCAAGCTAGTGACTTTAAACAAGCTCACTTGGGAGGAAGTCCCATGGTTATCCTTGTAAATATTGCATTAGGATTTGTTCTTTTTCAACAATAAATCATTTGGAGGATGGTAAGGGCTTGGGAATGGGTTGGATAAAATCTTGAGATGGAGGAAGCATGCATAAAAAAAAAAAAAAAAAAAAAGAAAAGGTGGAGCAGGACCGGGGTGTTCTGTCCGGGTTGGAGCACCCGGTCGTGAAGCATAAAGTGCTTGTTTAGGGTTGTTCTTGAGTTAGATTGGATGCTAGGTTGATGGAGAACTTCAATTTAGGCCATTTAAAGCTTGATTTTGCTCAATTGAGTGGTTTTGATTCTTAGAGATTCTTTTTGCTCATAAAAAAAAAAAAAAAAAATTATGAGCATGAGAATCCTCTAAGTTGTTCTAAAGCCTTTGCTTAAAAAATTATTTCTTGTGAGCATTTGATCATTGGAGTTGTAATTCATATGCTTTTGATCATTTTCCTCATATTGAAAACTTTTTCCTTCTCAAGCTTACTCTTTTCCAAGGTCTAAAGTTTCAGGTACCAATGGGGCGAAAGAATGAAGCTGATCTTGAAGTTGAGAAGAAAGAGCGTGCAGCAAGACACACTGCTCAGTTTGGGAAATCCTTGGGTTCACAGCCTGGTTCAGAGGAAGAGCGCCGCCAGAAAGCCTTGGCTCTGCTAAGGAAGAAGGCACAATCCAAGAAAGAAGGGAAGGGAGTTGTGGTTGATAAGAGTGTGGCTGAAAGTGCTCACAAGCAAGCCAAGAAAGATGGAAAGAAAGTTGTTGCTGATAAGAGTGTGGCTGATGGTGCTCACATGCAAGCTCACAGGGATGGAAAGAGATTAGCTGTTGGAGACAATGAGGCTGATGGTACTCACATGCAAGCTCCTCCAAAGAGAGCTAAGGCACCAAGAAATTCTGATGTGGGAGCTCTTGTGATTGGAAAGACAAGCAACAAAGGTGATCATACCCTTGCCCACACTATAAGGGCTATGACTCCACCTAGTAGAACACCAGACCCTGTGCAAGAAGTTATAGAGAGCCTTAACCAGCACAACAAGGAAGAGAAGTTGGCAAAGGCTAGAGCAAAGAAGCAAGGCAAGAAACCAATGATTGCAGAAAATGAAGGTGAAGAAGATGAGATATCTTCTAATGATGAGCTTGCTGATCCTAAATCAAAGTATGACAAGAGGGATAGGTCCAAGACACCTACTGAAGATGAGCTGCTAGACTTTTTGAGGAATGGCATTGCTTGGGTCCCCACCAGATTTGTTCATAAGATGATTTTGCAAGAGCTATACCTTGATGATGATGTTGAAAGAATGCTTCAGCACATGAAGGTGGGCAGCCTCTACTCAACCGCCTACCCCACTCACAAAGAAGTCTCTTGCCAATTCTTGGCTACACTAGAAGCAACTTTTCACACCTCCAAGCATGCACAGCAAGGATGGGGAGAGATCAAATTCAAGATTGAGGGTGAGGTGTACTCCATGTCTTTCAAAGAGATTAGTGAAGTTCTTGACCTTGAGGATCAGAAAAACCCTTCACTTCCAACACTCAAGACAGCCCCTAAGGAGAAGACCATTGCTGAATCAATGTGGACCTTATTGACAGGACAAGGAAAAGGGGGCCAAAAGAAGGAGAAGAATGGAGCTATTAGGCATCCCACTATGCGCTACCTCCACAGGTTGCTTAACCACACCCTCTTCCAGAAGAAGGAAGTAGGGAATGTTTCTGGAGACGAGTTGAGATTCCTTCACCAAACCGCCCGCCACTTTGTTTCCTCTCCTCAGCTCCCTAGTGTCCCGGATGATTTCTACTCAGAGTTTGGTATGGTTGGTTTCCTTGTACAGCGCCTCATGCACTACAAGAGCTGGGCTTGGACAAACCGTGACTCCAGACCTCAGATTGGTATTGGTGGCTGGATAACCCCATTGATAGCTTACCAAGGGATTGATTTGGGTGAAGATGGAATAAGTCCTACTTTCTTGGATGGAGCTTACCTAAGGAAAGCTCAGTTTCTAAGTGGACGATTTAAAGGGAGATGTGTCTACTCTTACTCAAGGGGTGCCAAGAAGGCTGAGTTGTTGCTTCCTAGCCCACACCTCACTTCCTTGAGCACTACAAGAGACATCAGCTTTGACATCAGTGAGGAACACCTATTCAGGAATCATGGACCCCTTTTCCCTGTGAACATCCCCAAAGGTGATAAGGATGCAAGCAAGCAGAATGCTTATGAAGAGGAGTACACCAGAAGCACCACTGCTCATCTTTTTGGCCCTCCTCGTTACAAGCTTGAGCATTGCACCAGTGTCCTGCCCCTTGGACCCCTACGCCAGGCTCATGACCACATTAAAATCCTCCAGAGGTGGAACAAGGCTCAAGATAAGACCATTTTCAAGCTCACCAACAAGTGCAAAGAGCTGAAAAGGACTGTGAAGAGGCAAGCTGAAGTTTCAGCCCGCTTATTGAAGAAAGTGGCTGATGTTCTAGCTAGGGGGGCTGTAGCTGGCTGTAAGGCTGAGGACTTTGATCTTGATGCTCTCAATGCACCCCCTCCTCAGCCACTCATTGACTCCTCTGCACCTCAATCCAGCAAGCAAGCTCTCCGCCGTTTGAGGAACCCTTACATCGCCCCATCCGAGTCCAGAAACAAGTCACCATCCCTTAGCACCACTGCTGATGAAGATGACTCTGAGGGAGGGGCATCAGCCTCATCCCATGCTCCATAGAGGTACTCCAACACCCTATCATTGTATATACCATTCATCATTTCATTTAGTTTTATTTTTCTTTCTCTGGGCCCTTCTCAACATTTAACAAACACAGAGACTGTGTAAATTAAGTGTGGGGGAGGTGCCAAGTTGCTGATCATCTTGTGTTTTATGTCATAAGCATGCATTTGTAGATAGTTATTGCATAGAAAAGCCATAAAAATTTGAAAAATTTGAAAAGAGCAAAAAGAATCATGTAGTTGCATTAGGATTGAGTCTAGATCATTCACTTGCATAAAAAAAAGAAAGAAAAAATCATCATATTGGTTGCATCATGCATAAGGGGACAAGGATGATAGTTGCCTTGAAAAGATGCTCATGCTAAGTTCTTAAAGTGATACCTTTTGTAAGCATAGTAAGTAGCTTGAGCAATCTTAGGATAGCTTGTAAACTTTTTGCCTTGAAAACTCTTCCTAAAGCTTATTTGATTGATTGATGCTATCTCTTTGAAGTTTGCTCCTGTCATATTAGACTCTAGTCTCTTGATCATGGTCCCTTGTGTACTAAGCCATGGATAGAACACTTGAGCTGTCCCTCCCATTCTTTGCCTATCTTTTTGGACAAGCTCAAGTGGCACTCCACACCCTAAAACCCTTACCTCCTTTCAAGCTTTCATTATTTGTTGAGTGAGGCCTCCTTTGGAAAGCTTTACATGTGCATAATGTTGAGAGTATTGGGAACGACAATGCTTGGTCTCCATTTTAGCTAGATTAAACACTCATAATGTCTAGCTTCTAGGATGGGGGTGAGTGTTGTATGGTATGATCTTGGGAAATTGAAAGGTTTATGAAAGAAAAGGTTGACTCATGAGACTCTAGTGTTATAAGTGATTAAGTCTAGAAGGGATAAGAGGAATGAAAGATTATAAGCTCCAAGTTGTTAAAAATTCTTGGCCCCACATAAAAAAAAAAAAAAAAAAAAAGAAAAGAAGAAGAAAAAAAATTATTATTATTGTGAAAGGGGGCTAGCAATATCTAGAAAGAGCTGAAAAGAGTTTAAAATGTGAAAATTCCCTTGTAGACTTCATTAAGAAAGAGTTTCAAATGAGAAAATATCTTGAATATTTGGGGGAAATCCTTGGGTGAGAGATGTGAGTGGTATTTTGGCATTGGGAATAAGGATGTAGTTTATGTATTTGGGGAAAGGGTAGAACAATGGAGATTGAGCATTGTATGCATGAGTTGATCCCTTTCTTAGATATATTATGTGCAATGTCAAAGCTACTTGTTTTGAGAGTGAACCACCCCTTGAAAGATCCTTTTGAACCCCTTGTTTCACTTGAATAAAACCTTCTACCACCAAACCAAATGACTTGGACCATTTGACCATTTGCAAGAAGTCTTTTGAGTTTGCTTAATGATTGTTAGAGGGCAAATGGAATTGTGGGTTGTGGATTCATGATGAGTAAGTGTAGGGATCAAAGGAGTTAAGATAGGCCTTGTTAAGTTAGAGTTGGATTGAGTTTTTGCTCCTGCTACTTGGTATGTTTATATAAGGTTATCAAGTTGAGAACTAAGAAGAGCATTCTTTTGGCTATGAGTCCCCTCCTTCAAACCTCTCCTCCTTAGTCCTTACTAGTTCACTTGTGGACAAGTAAAGGACTAGTGTGGGGGAGTTGATGTCTTGCATATTTTCATGTATTTAGCCATCTTTTTATTGCATTCCCTTAGTTGTAGGCTTAAGTTTAGGCTTGTCTAGGATCATTTTGCATTCATTTGTCCCAATCAGGTGTTGGAGCAAGTTTTGGTGAGATTTGTGGTGTTTGGAGACTTTGTGACCCAAAAAGAAGTGAAGAATCAAGAATGGCTATAAGAAGAGAAGTAAAACTAAGAGAAGAGGGTCGGACCGGGTAGCCTTGACCGGCTACACATACCCGGACAATGAGGACTGTAGCAAGTCCGGGGAGACACGTCCGGCTACACACACCCGGACGGACGAACAAGGCGCGTCCGAGCCAAGCACGTCCGGGGAAGCACGTCCGGTTACACACACCCGGACGGACGAACAAGGCGCGTCCGACCCAAGCACGTCCGGGGAAGCACGTCCGGCTACACACACCCGGACGATAAAGACTGGTGGACGCCCGGAGAGACGCGTCCGGGTACGAGCACCCGGACGGGAGAACGTGATGCGTCCAGACCGAGGACGACCGGGGTAGCCTGTCCGGCTAGGAGTACCCGGTCGTGAAGAAGGCGCTGAAGACCGGGGTGAGACGGCCGGGGTGAGATGGACGGCCTGGAGCCCGGACGGAGCAAAGAGCACAGCCTGCTGGACAGCCGGGTAACCCTGACCGGGTTGAATGGTTCTGATTCTACCCTGACCGAGTTTTCTACCTCATTCCTATTGGTCTAGACCTATTTGGCTTAAGGACTTTTTAGTAATCTTAGTCTATGTTTCTAGGGCTTTTAAGCCTAACTATAAGTACCATTGTAATCCCTAATGTGGGACTTATCTCATTTTCTATCTAAGAACACATAAACCTCTTGAGTAAAGTTTCATCTTGATTCATAATCTTATCTTGTCTTTGTGCTCTGGATTGTTTGATTTCATATCCTTTCTTTCTCTATATGTTTAAGCTTGAATCTCTAATGGGTTTAAGAGTAAGCATGTGGATTAGTGAGTAGATCCTTCTAAGATCCATGGGTTAGGGTGATAGAGAGTGATTAAGTTAGATCCAAGGTGTCTATTGTTAGATCTATCATTTCCTTGCATAGATTTGTTGTTTTTAAAGCTATATTTGAGGTGGCCTCTCAAACATAGAGCTATAGGCATTTCATGTTCGGAAGGTGTTCTATGAAATGCCTGAACCAACTCATCTATGCTTTTAGCTTGCTTTGCCTAAGGGATTAGTTGTCATAGAGGCTAGGATTGCTATAAGACTCATTCTCATTGTTTGCTTTAATCATTACAGCCAAAGGGATTTGGTGTACTTGGGTGATCATTGCAAAAGAGCATTCATCTAGGGATAGAGCTTGCTTAGTTTTGTTGTCTAAGCATAAGGATTAGATTGATTGAAAAGTTAGCATCTTGGATTGAAGCTTAATCATTTGGTTTCAAGTCCCTATACCCATGGGTCTCACTCTCCTCATAAGAAAGAAAGTTTTGCTTTTTGTTGCATTTTTGCTTATTATTCTACTTTAATCATCATTCTCTCTAATGGTTGCATTTAGATTGAGCATAGGCTTGCATTCCCTCTGTTTCATTGTCACTTAGGACTGGTTCGACAATCTTATATACTACATCATTTGATTAGAACCTGAAAAGTTCTATCATCAAAGTCCAAAGGCTAACCGGAAGAGTCGCGGCTTTGAACCGTTTCATCTCGCGCTCCACGGATAAGTGCCTACCGTTTTACGAAACGTTAAAGGGAAACAAGAAGTTCGAATGGTCCGAGCAATGTGAAAAAGCTTTCCAACAGTTGAAACATTACCTGGCCACTCCACCAGTTCTCGCAAAACCGGTGGAAGGTGAACCTCTTTTCCTCTATATCGCAGTTTCCGCAACAGCAGTCAGTGGCGTCCTGATACGAGAAGAACGCGGCGAACAAAAGCCAGTCTTTTACGTAAGCAAGACGTTACTGGATGCGGAAACTCGATACCCGCTAATGGAAAAATTAGCATTCGCCGTCATAACCTCGGCAAGAAAACTAAGACCATATTTCCAGTCTCATACTATAGTGGTTCTCACAACGTTCCCACTGCGGATAATCCTGCATAGTCCGAGCCAATATGGAAGGCTCGCAAAATGGGCAATCGAACTGAGTGAATACGACGTCGAATATCGCCCAAGGACATGTGCAAAGGCCCAAGTACTTGCGGATTTCTTGGTAGAGTTACCCACTAGAGACATGACTAACGAGGAACCAAACTCAACTTGGGTCCTCCACGTCGACAGATCTTCGTCCAAACAAGGATCCGGAATCAGAATACGACTCACCTCTCCTAACGGGGAAATCCTAGAACAGTCTTTCCGATTGGCTTTTCATGCTTCAAACAATGAGGCAGAATACGAAGCACTCGTCGCAGGCTTGCGGCTGGCCCATGGATTAAAAATCCGAAATATTCACGCTTACTGCGATTCTCAGTTAGTCGCCAATCAATACAGCGGATAATATGAGGCAAGAGACGAAAGGATGGACGCATATCTATAACTCGTCCAAGAACTGGCTCGTAGTTTCGACCAGTTCGCCCTGACCAGAATTCCTCGCTCGGAAAACGTCCAGGCCGACGCCTTGGCTGCCCTCACCTCAAGCTCAGATCCAGGGCTCCAAAGGATAATCCCGGTAGAATTCATCGAACATCCAAGCATCGGACCACCGGTAGTCCTCAATCTAATCCGGGGAGAGATTGAAGATGCGGAAGAAGTCGAGGATCAACCGGAAGCGGGTGTGGACCCAACCGAGTACGACTGCGACAGGCCTTGGTTAGAACCAATCCGAGCCTATATCGTGAATGGAACCTTACCCGCCGAAAAATGGGCGGCCCGTAAAGTGAAAACCCAAGCGGCACGGTACGTCAAGATAGAAGGAGAAATCTATAAGTGGCGTTTCTCCGGTCCTCTCATGACATGCGCAGAAGGAGAAAGGGCAAGAAGAATCATGGAAGAAGTCCATTCTGGATCATGCGGAAATCATTCTGGCGGAAGATCTCTCGCAGTCAAAATCAAACGTCACGGTTATTATTGGCCAACCATGATAAAAGTCTGCGAGAAATTCGCTCGGAAGTGCGAGAAATGCCAAAGGCATGCTCCAACAATCCATCAACCCGCGGAGATCCTCTCCTCAATCTCGTCCCCCTATCATTTCATGCGATGGTCCATGGACATCGTCGGACCTATGCACCCATCGAAACAAAAGCGCTTCCTCCTAGTCCTCACGGATTTCTTTTCCAAATGGGTAGAAGCAGAATCCTACACAAGTATCAAAGACACACAAGTCGAGAACTTCGTCTGGAAACATATCATAACTAGACATGGGGTCCCGTACGAAATCGTAACAGACAATGGATCTCAATTCATCTCTGCTCGATTCGAAGCATTCTGCGAAAAGTGGAAAATACGAGTTACGAAGTCAACTCCCAGGTATCCGCAATGCAACGGACAGGCAGAAACCATCAACAAGACCGTCCTTGATAGACTCAAAAAGCGCCTAGACGCCAAAAAGGGGCGATGGGCAGAGAAGCTCGAAGGAGTTCTTTGGTCGCATCGTACAACCCCAAGATGAGCTACAGGTGAAACTCCATTCGCCCTCGTTTACGGAACGGAATGCATGATCCCCGCGGAAGTAGAATTCCCCGGAGTACAGAGAAGATTCCTCCCCGAAAGAGAGGATTTAAACGACACTATGATGCTGGACAATCTCGATCTCATCAATGAACGCCGCGACCAGGCACTCATTTGAATCCAGAATTACCAGCACGCTGCCGCAAGGTACTACAACTCGAGCGTACGCCATCGCAGGTTCGAAGAAGGCGATTTAGTCTTACGCAAAGTCTTCCAAAACACCGCCGAACGAAACGCAGGGAAACTGGGAGCGAACTGGGAAGGACCATACAAAGTCATAAAAGTGGTCCGACCAGGTTCGTACCAAATCGCGAACATGCAAGACGTAAAAATCCCAAGGACTTGGAACGCGATGCATCTTAAAAAATACTATCACTAAACAATAACGTGATACAAAGAACTACGAGACGGCTTGATCCCCGAAAAAGGGTACGTAGGCAACTCGCTAACCGGCAGGCTCAGCTATCCCCCCCGATTAAAAAGGGGGGGGGGGTGGGGTGCGTATACTCCCACGAATTTCGAAAATTCCGAAACTTTTTCTAGTCAACGCATTTCGCCAATTACTAAACGGCAACAACAACGGATCTAGTATCCACTAAGCGATTATCACATCCAAAAAACAAATCCCGGAGGGCCAACAGTTCACGAAGCAAAGTGAATGTAGACGTTTCTCCCTGGGTCAAATTTATGCGACCCCTTGGTCCCGCGTCCAAAACGGAAATAACAGTTTTTGGCTGCGAACATTCGCAAAGACATCCCCAAAGCCCGCAAGCGTTTCAACACGAGATGCGGCATAAGGAAAAATCGACCTTCAGCACTATGAGACGTCGCTAACGCTTGAAGGACATTTTTTTCCGCAAAACGTTGCAGACGAAATCTTCGTCTCTGAACATACGAACGCACCTCAAAACGGTATCATTTCGTTGTTGCTGATCACAACAAACGAACTCTAACGTCCTAAACAGACAAATAGCCGCCCTTCGAGGGGTAGGCTCTCTTACATCCGACAAGGATAAACATAGCGCGCTATACAAGAAATCCAAAATTTTGGTCTAGCTCTTCGTAAAGGAAGTAGCTCGACTCACGCCCAGACAAATCATATAATCCGACAACAATTCGCGGATTTTAAACGGTATGAGTCAGGTTAAAATCGCAAACAGGCAAAATGAAAGCCGACTTGTCATCGCAAAGCCTCAGTTCGAGAGTAAGCCTAGGTCTTGCCCTAAACCCAGCCACGCTGGATCTTGACATCTCACAGACATAGTATGGTATACGAGATCCAAAAATTTGTCTCTTCACTTAAGCCTATTCGTTTCACGAACTTTTCGCGTAAATCGGTAAACCGCGGAAAATCTCGCTTTATGCAAACAATAGGTACGGTGATCATCAGGGAACTAGGAATGAGACGACAACTCACACCCTCTTTCTCATACTTAGAAAAAACTGAAGTTCATAAAAAAATCGAAAAACGTTTTATAGATTGAGACCGCAAAAGTTCAAACAAAACCCCGAAAGGGGCATGGATTCGAAGCCACCAACGGCCAGTCCCGGTAAATACTTCATGGCCTCTTAACGGCCGAAACACATATAAAATCTCATAAGCGATTGATAAACTTAGACGCTCCCAGGAGCGCCACCTTCGTCCTCAAACTCACTCGCGATAGGGATAGCCTCCCCGTCGCCTCCCTCGGTCGCATCGCCACTACCCGCCTCGTCCACGCCAGCCTCGCAATTCTCTCCCGTGCGCTCCTGATCTTCTGAGTCTTTGGAGGTCGGCGCAAGGGTGCATTCGGCCTGCAGGCCGGCAAGGATTGAATCGAAATCTCCTTCAGTGGCCGCCCACTCTCCTTTGCAGGACGATAGTCTGGCCTCCTCCAAATCCAAAGACGGGGCCTCGTCACCTCGAAGCAACTCGAGCTCGCTCAGACTCCCCTCGATCCCCGCTAGAGCCAAGTCCCTCTTGCGGACAGCTATCAAGGACTCAAACAGGATGGCCATCCTCGTCAGACGACCAAAGAAGTCGTCACGAGTATCGGCAACCTCCGAGGATCTACGGGCGTTCATCTCCTCATGAGTCTGGATCTTCTGCTGAAGGCGGCGGACTTCCGAGGATTTTCTCTTCTTCTCCTTCTTCACCTTGAGTAACGAACTCGCGTCTTCCCAAGGTGACGCTCAAGATCGCTGATACGAACCTCAAGCTGGGACGTCTGGGCGGCATGGGTGTCCTCGACAGTCTGCAATGCAGCCTTAGTACGCTTCAGCGCTTCCTGCGACGACTCCAGTTCCTTCAATAGACGAATGACTTCTGACCCGCACTCGCCAAGAATTCCGTCAATCAGTGACACAAACTGTCCGCAAAAGAAGGGGTAAGTATCATCGTAAAAAAACGATACAAGAATTGCAGATAGATTAAAATCGAACCTTGGAACGATGACGCGCCAACGGCTCTGAAAGTTTTCCCTCCTCGCTCTTTGCATCCCGCTTCCTTTTTGCTCCAGATGCCGCACCAGCCCTTGCTCTTCCCTTGGGCAACGGCGCGGCACCAGCCGCTGGCAGTCCCAAGACAAGTTCCCTCTTCGCAGGGGGAGAGGTGTAGATTCTATCGCATCCTCTCTTCCGGAGATCACGATCGGAGAAGTTGAAGAACCCGATGGATGGACCTGAACATCAGGAATCTGTTCAGAAACAGTAACCCCTTCCGCAGGCAGGAGGGCATCGGGTGGGGCTTTGGGGCTAGGAACCGGAAGAACAGGCGAAGAGGCCGAAGGAGCAGGCAAAGAAATCGGAGGAACATGCAAAGGAGTTGGAGCCGCGGAAGGAACACCGGGCGTCTCAGTCCTCGCCCGCTTCGAGCCTTTGGCAGCACTGCGCCGGAGCTTGGTTGGCCGGAACCGACGGAGCTTGGCTGGCCTCGCCCATCTCAACATCAGAATCATTCTTTTCAACTTGGGATGAAGACATTTTCTTTCTTGAGAGAGAAGAAGAGAGGATTTGAAAAGATGTGAAGAATGAGAAGGGAAGGCTGGCTATTTATAAGAAAAGGGGGGAGATGACATAGGTTTCTCGCGGAAAAGAATCCTTAGCCGAAAATTTCGATTTTCAGAAAATTCTAACTAATCGCCCGCAAAATCGTCTCCGATCTTACGAGCTGAGGGGCTAACTGTTGGGGTCAAAAACGGTTATCTCGAAATCTACGGCTACAGATCCTTCCAAACTCAAAGATTTCCCGCACGAACGACTAACGGGGAAAGATCAGGCAACGGAAAACCCACAGGCGGCAAAAAAACCCCTGGCGCCGGCGGCACGCGTCACGCGGGCCGGCCTGGCACCGGCGGCAAACCGGCCTGGCGCCGGCGGCACCCCGGCCTGGCGCCGGCAGCCAGCCGGCCTGGCACCGGCGGCACGCGTCCCGCAAGCCGGCCTGGCGTCGGCGGCAAGCCCCCTAATGCCGGTCGACGGCCCTCGTCCTGGTCTCGGTCCCATCAGGCTCGGTCTGATCCCATCTTGGCTTGTTTGGATCGATCCTCGTGAGTTTGGTACGATCACAGCTACGGAATGAACATCTTTCGATTCGGTTGGAATCGTCCTCAATGTTTTACGACAAAAACTAGAAGGATTGGATTTCTCGTAGAAGATATCGTATAAAACAAAGATCGATTAACCTGAACATCGATCCTTTAGGCTATACGGTTTATTTTACGAGAAAAATGGTCTTTTCGGGAAATCGTGCAAAACGTTCAACGACTTAAGACAAGTCCACGGACTTACTTACGATTTTAAGAATTCAGGCCCAATCAGGCTATGACGGTTTATCCGATTTCCCGAATGTCTGATAAACATCAAGTCACCGAAAAATAGCGGAAAACTCGAGGATAATTACGAAGATCGACGAAAATGGAATATTTCCTGAACAGATAAGCTTGGGCCTAAAGGCGAGGTCCATCATCTTAAGGCAAACTGACCTAGGAGCGGGCATATAAGGGTTTAGGTGGTTAGACTAGCGGAGCAAGGCTTAGGACGTTTGGCTGCCTGCGACTCTATCTTTTTCTTTAATCGCAAATCTCTATGTCTTTCGGAGAATCCTTGTACTCGTATCTTTCATCTAATAAAACGCCTTCGGGCAAATATTACAATTCTCATTTTTTGTCTTCTGTTAACTTTCTCGATTTCGTGTGGCAACGCAGAGAATCCGGACCTTCAAGGAAAGTCGGGTTTACTTGGCTTTCCTCCGCAATCTTATTTATCGGAAATTGACGGTGTGAATTTTGGTTCCCACAAGGAGGACTAAGAGGAGGCTCGATATCCCGAGCACCTCCAGGGCACCACCCACACCACCATCTTCCTCGACGCCATCATCATCATCACACTCACCGCCCCGACAGCCCGACGAGCGCTCTCCATGGCCTAGGAACCCTTCCAAGGCCATACAGACGGTGGAGTCTTACCCCGGCCTGAGGACAGCGGTCCGTTCCACCGCTTGCACCCACCATCGGCGTACGGAGACCTGGGACGACTACGACAGCCTGTTCTACAACGCATGGCTGCGCGTTGACATTGCTCCCACCCGTTTCATCGACGAGGCTACCGTTAGGCAGCTTGGTCTCTGGCATGACTTGAGGGACATGATCAGCCAGCTTGGATTCGGCACCATGGCCACACGCCCCTACGACCTCTACCCGTTGATACCACTCAAATTACCCTAAGAAGTGACTTTACTCTCTCAAATAAGAGGTTCAGTTGTAGTACTTAGGGATCGAATCCACAGAGAGCTAGTGTACAAATAAGATGCAATCTTAATGACTATGCTAGGTTGAAAATAGTTTGGTTTTGAAAAGTAAGGATGAGATTACTCAGTAAGGATGAGATTACTCAGTAAGGATGAGATTAAAGTAAAGTGCAGGTTTGCTGAGTAAGGATGAGATTACTCAGTTGAAAGGATTTGGTTTTGAAAACAATAAAGAAAAGTAGTTAGATTCAGGGTAAGTATTCAGGAATTCAGGATTATAAATACTATAAAGGCTAACAAGTTGTTTGCATGATATGTCAGAGCTCAACACTTATTAAATGAATCCATCAGCTCTCGCATTATTTAGACCATCTATTACTTAGATGCTAAATGGTGTTGCGGTCGGCTACTTCTGCCGCTGGTATTGCTAGATAGTTCGATAGGAATATCGACCGATACACCTCTAGCTACGTCGATCGATTACTCTATAGGAGTATCGATCGATACGGCTCTAAGCAAGCTTTATGCGCGAGTTGATACAATGCTCACCATGATCTTAGATCAGTTTCGCATATCTCAAGAGGGTCATAGCATGTTTAGGATGTTATCAGGTATTGCATGTAATAAATCAATGCAATCCAAGTTCATGTTCTAGGTAGCTAAGCTAGAAAAGCATTAATGAACAATCCTAACAATATATATCACAACTCTAGCAATTATAGGCTGGGGCTAATCCCTCATATCCTATTTAAACCCTAAATCTAACAAGTGAATCTACTCAGACATGGCTAAGTAGTTCATAACAACAAGGAATAGTAGGAGTTCATAGATATATTAGAGGAATGAACACTTAAGTTCCAATCAAAAATCTCTTTGAATCTTTCCTCTAGATCTAGAATCCTATAACCTTTGTAAATAAAGAACTGAAAGAAAATGAGTAGAAGTAGAAGAAACTCTTAAAACTTCTATTACTATAAAGATTGTATATCAAAGAGACTTGAATAAAACAAAAGCTTGTTTTTAATGCCAAAACACTTCGGCATATAAATATATGAGTTCATTAGGTTAAAAAACTCGTCAGGGGCATTCTTGTAAAATGTGATATCTTGGGCTTCAAGTTCGGCCTGGTCCAACTTGTCTTTCAGCCGCCTCAGTATCGATCGATAGTACAAGGTGTAAATCGATTGATTATGGTCTCCATGTATCGTTCTTCGGCTAATGTGTGTCGATCGATTGCACAGAGTGTGCATCGATCGATGTGTAACTCTGATGTCGACCTCTGGTCTTGATCTCGGGTGAACTCTTCTTTAAGCTCCAAAAAAAGGCACCTAAAACATCACTTTTCTCCAAAATGCTTCTGAACCTGAAAACATACCTAATAGACTCCAAAACATAGATAATAGTAGTAAAAACACTCATATACCAGGGGTAAAAACGGGTAAAATCCATGGTATATCAACTCCCCCAGACTTAACCTTTTGCTTGTCCTCAAGCAAACACACAGACAGTCTTAATGAAAGAGGTTTTGAAAAACAGGGACTAAATCAAATTCAAACTTAGAATCATAACTCTACTTTGTTGCAAACCACATCTAAGAGTCTGTCAATCACAAAAGCACATTATGCAATATCCTAGTTAAGCTACCTTGATCATCTAGCCAACAACTTAGCAATCATGTCTGACTAACCCCTCTACTGATTTCATTTCTGTACATAAAAATAAAAGTGCAGGCTTTACCTTGGGAGTATCGATCACAGGATGCAAGGTTGCTCAAACAAGTATCTGGACCTGCAGGTTAAAATTAGTTCCTACCCTCTCTCTCTACTATTTCTCTCCTAGTCAGGTCTGCTTTCATTTGCAAGACATTGACCAAGATTGGACAGGCTTCCATGAATCAAGCCTTAATGGTTGCAGCCACCAAGTCCTGTTCACTTCTTTTTGACCTATATCCTAGGATTCATTGCGAAGCAAGTCTTGAAGGGAGTAACCACCAAGCCCTGTTCGAACCCTTTACCTATAGCATTCTTATGAATCAAGTCTTGAGGGGGGTAACCGCCAAGCCCTGTTCGAATTCCTTCCTAGTTAATATCTAACTATTCCTAGAACATAAATTTAAGCTAATTTTTGATTCTTTTTTTTTGAAGTAAAAAAATTAAATCTAATTTCGAAAATGAGAGAGAGAGGGTGATAAAATTATCTACACAAGGCTTTTACCTTCCAGACTTGTTTGAAGCATCCGATCCCATGTATACCAAGCCCCAAGACAAGCAAAAAATTGTCAGGTTAGGTTGGAAATCAGCTTTGGTTCCTCCCGACAATCAATGAAAGTGTTGTCATAGCTGATAGATGATCAACTTTAGCATCTATAGTACATTCTGCATCAACAAATCTAAGAATGGTGCCTAAAAGATTGGTTAGATAAAAAGTGATAATTAAATTATCATAATCCCTTTCTTGACTCAATAAAAACCATTTTAAAAACATTTTATTTTTATGAAATCAAAAGGTAAACAGCATCAGTAACATCCCCCCCAGACTTAAATCATACAATGTCCCCAGTGTATAACCAGTCTAGTGAAGGCATAGGTAATAATCAAGTACACTGATATCAAAAAGTTTAGAACGATATACCTGACCGTGTTGCGTATCGATTGATGTTGAGTCATCTTCGTCGATCGCTTCTTTTTGGTTTATGTCGATCGATATCGACAGTGTCATGTCGGTCGATTTCAGTGGCAATCGTCTAATTGTAACTGCAAAGAAAAACAAATACGAAAAATAAATTCCTAAAAATAAAAATAAAATGAAAAACTACCTAACAGTGGGTTGCCTCCCACTCAGCGCTTTGATTATAGTCATCTAGCTTGACTTTGGATGAGATGAGCTACTGAGGTGAAGTCCAGGTACTTGTTGAGAAACAAGTATCCTCTGTACTTTTCTTCTCTCCTAACCATGTGTCAAATAGGCTTCTTGTGGCTTCATTTTCTCTGGTTCGTTTCTCCTTTAACTCAATCAACTCATCAGTGATCCTTTGAATCCTCTCTTCATGACTTTCAATGCTGACCGTGTGCCATCCTATCTTCCTGTAGGCATGTTCTGAAAGGTCACTAAGCTGTGCTTGCATTGAATCAAGGCGTTGGATCATCTTGTCTTGGATGGAGCTGGTCGATCGATTCCTCGGTTGAAATATTGGTCGATGGCTGTTGACGTCCATCGATCGATGCGCTGGTTGCTTGATCGATCGATTCTAAGGGCGCAGGTCTGCTTGCAAGCTGTCTCTGAATGGCTTTGATTTCTTTCTGCATCCCTTCTATTCTAGATTCCATGCTTCCAACCTCGCTAACAAGCGGGAAATACGTTTGGTCTAGACGTCTATCTTGTGAATCATCCACGCTTGTTATTGCTGTGTATACATCATCAGCTAATTTATCCAAATCATCATCATCCGTGTATCGATCGATGCAACTGCTTGCTTATCGGTCGATGTTTGCTTCTGCAGATTTTCGTGAAGCTTCTCTGCAAAGAGCTTCATCTGGCCGTCGATTTCAGTCAATCTCCTATCGATCGATGTGAGGTTGAGCTCGTCGATCGATGCAATCGATGCAGCCTGATACTCAAGTTGACGTTGGAACTTCTCAGCCTCCTGCTGCGTAGTATCTATGCGTAGTGCGAGTTCCTCCACTTCTTTGTCTACTAAGAAGTGTATATCAGCAATTTTCCTCTCAACTGCTTTCAGACGGGTCAATCCTCCAAAAGGATTGCAAGGTGCAGCGGGGTTCATATCTGCGTGTGCTTCATTGATAAGGCGGATAGATCTCCTCAGCTCTTCTGTGCAGATTCTAAGATCTGCTAGGTTGTGCAAGATCCCCTCACAGGTTGTGGTTTGTTTGATGCTGAGACGAGCTTCTGCTGTCTTCAATTCTTTCCAGATATCTCCAAGAGACTCATCAACCTCACGCTTTGAGTAACTGGTCGATGGTGTAGGTTCCGTATCGATCGATGTGGATGTTACTCCGTCGATTGATATTGATGTTTTCTGGCTATGGTTCTGTGCGTTGCGAAGATCTTCAAGTTCCAGCTCAAGACGTTGAACCCTCTTGAGTAATCCTTGGTCTGCACTTAACATCCAGTTCATCTCACTGTGAAGCTTGTCTGTGGCCTCTTCCAAAGTCTTTTCTATGGAGAGCTTTTCCCATTTGCGTTCTCCAAGGAAATCGGTGAACATCTCGTTGATCTCGTCCTTGGTGTAGGTTTCTTGCACCAATTCTCTTCTTGTAAATGAACTAGCGTGCTCTGGTAGACAGATGTAGGAGCGCTCGTCCATTGAAGTACTTTGGAGCAGTTTCTTGATGTCGTCTTTAGAAATACTGATGACATCACCATCTATTCCTCTAGCAAAACCATTCTCGTCTCTGTAGACCCCATACTCATCTCTCTGCTCCCAAAAGAATTTTCGAACTCCATATCGAAAGGCTCTCTTTCCGAATTCGGGACACTTATCAATCGATGCGACACAATCTGTATCGATCGATTTCTGTTGAACATATGGATCCTTCCTGTTGAGATGGTTATCCTCAGCCTCCTTTGGCTCGGTTGTTGTGTCTGCCTACTGGTGCTGATAATGGTGGTCTGGTCCGTGGCGTTGTTGCTGGAATAGGTAGTGGGATCCATTGGCTAACTGTAGGACGTCTGCATTGTCTTCTTTGGATATGTGCAGTGTTCGTCCATCCATTGAGCGTGCAAAACCTTGCGAATCCCTGAAAATACCAAATTCATCCGGTATTAGATTTCTGAAATTAAGTATATTTGAGTGTGTTACCTCGGATGGTTGGTTGTATGAATCGGTCGATTGCACTGGTTCTGAATCGGTCGATTGCACTGGTTCTGAATCGGTCGATTGCACTGGTTCTGAATCGGTCGATGGTTGTTCAGGCCTATCGGTCGATTGTACTCGTGCCGTGTCGATCGATGAGACTTCTTCGGGTTGGGTAATGTATGTTGGTGCGGCGGTCTCGACTGCGAAGCTCTCGTACTGGTAGTCGCTTGCCCAGCTCCCGATTGAGTAGTCTCCGTCTCGCTTGTTGTTGACTGTGTTGTCGAATGATGCGAGGCAAGTAGTATCGATCGATGGGGAGAAGGCCCTATCGATCGATGTCGTAATTCTGAGGTTGTGGTGGAGAAGTCGATCTTCATCTTCTCGAAGGTTTTGACATTCTATAGCTCTCTCCTCCTCGTATTCATCAGTATACTCCTCGAGATGAGTAGTATTTGCAGCATATGGTGGGATGTAGTAGTCGTTCTCCCACGTGTTTACTTCGAAATCACCTTCTGGAAACTCCTCCTCGATCTGATTGAATAGTGAATCGATCGATGACCATTTGTGGCTGTCGATCGGTGTCGGTTCACCAGAGATGATCGATGAGACAGTGTTTCTATCGATCGATTCTTCGGTCTCTGTCTCGTATTCGCCTTGTGAGTCGTATTCATCTCCACAATAGCAAACAACTACAAGGTCTGAGTCGTCTTGGATCTTCTTAGGGACCTTGAGGACTCGTACTGGATCATAGTAGACCGTAGGTTTGATCAGGGTTAGGCACAGTTTGTTTGTCCGAAGGTTGCAGACACCAACAGACGAATTGATGACCTTCTGTCTAACAGCTATCGATCGATAGGCTAGACATGGTATCGATCGATACGAGTACTAATAGGTACGGTTACTTTAGTCATTAACTATCCACTTTTCTCTTTCTTTCTCTTTTTCACCACACTTAGACTAAATAACAGTGGGGACAGTGTCGTTTAAGTCTGGGGGAGGGGGGTTGTTACTAACATTTTATGTTTTTATTTCTTAAAAGCATTTTTTCATTTTCTTTTCAAATCTCTCTTAAAGCTTTCTTCATTTTTCAAAAAAAAAAAAAAAAAAAATTATCATGCACCAAATGGAGACAATGATTTCTACTTATTTTATAACCACTCTTTAGCACCATTCTTAGATTTGTTTACTGCAAAATGTACTATAGATGCTAAAGTGGATCACCGGTCGCTATGACAATACTTTTCATGATCATCTGAAAGAACCAAAGCTGATTTCCAACCTAACCTGACATTCTCTGCTTGTCTTGGGGCTTTGTATACATGGGATCGGATGCTTCGAACAAGTCTAGATGGTAAAGCCTTGTGTAGATAGTTTTATCACCTTCTCTCTCTCATTTTCGAATTTATATTTAATATTCAGCTATAAAAAAATAAAAATAAAAAAATAATAATAATTTTGAGCTCTAAGACTAGTTAGTTATTACTTAGGAAGGAATTCGAACAGGGCTTGGCGGTTACCCCCCTCAAGACTTGATTCATAAGAATTCTATAGGTAAAGGATTCGAACAGGGCTTGGTGGTTACCCCCTTCATGACTTGCTTCACAATGAATCCTAGGATATAGGTCAAAAAGAAGTGAACAGGACTTGGTGGCTGCAACCATTAACGCTTGATTCATGGAAGCCTGTCCAATCTCAGTCGATGATCTGCAAACAAAAAGCAGACACGACTAAGAGAGAAAAAGTAGAGAGAGAGGATAGGAACTAACTTTTACCTGCAGATCCGGATACTTGTCTGAGCAACTTTGAATCCTGCGATCGATACTTCCAAGGTAAAGCCAGCACTTTTTTCTTTATGCACAGAAATGAACTCAGTAGAGGGGTTAGTCAGACAGGATTGCTAAGTTGTTGGCTAGATGAACTTGTGATATACCATGGATTTTACTCGTTTTAACCTATGGTATATGAGTGTTTTTACTACTATTATCTATGTTTTGGAGTCTATTAGGTATGTTTTCAGGTTCAAAACCATTTTGGAGAAAAGTGATGTTTTAGGTACCTTTTTGGAGCTTAAAGAAGAGTTCACCCATGATCAAGACCAGAGGTCGACACCAGAGTTACACATCGATCGATGCACACTCTGTGCAATCGATCGACACACATTAGCCGAAGGACGATACATCGAGACAATAATCGATCGATGTACACCCTGTACTATCGATCGATACTGAGGCGGCAGAAAGACAAGTTGGACCTGGCCGAACTTGAAGCCCAAGATATCATATTTTACAAGAATGCCCCTAACGAGTTTTTTAACCTAATGAACTCATATTTATATATGCCTAAGTGTTTTGGCAAAGATACAACAAGTTTTCAACAAGTCTTTTACAAGTTACAATAGCTTTATAGTTTAATACAAGTTTTCATAAGTTCTAAGTTCTTCTTCTACTTATTTCTATTCAGTTCTTTATTTGTTAACAAAAGGTTATAGAATTCTAGACCTAGAGGAGAGATCCAAAGATATTTGTGATTGGGACCTAAGTGTTCACCCTCTAATAGGTCTATGAATTTCTATTATTACCTTGTTGCTATGAACTACTTAGCCATGTCTGAGTAGATTCATTTGTTAGATTTAGGGTTTAAATAGGATATGAGGGATTAGCCCAAACCTACAATTGCTATAGTTGTGGTATTTATTATTAGGATTGTTCACTAATGCTTTTTCTAGCTTAGCTACCTAGAACATGAACTTGGATTGCATTGTTTATTACATGCAATACCTAACAACATCCTAAACATGCTATGACCCTCTTGAGATATGCGAAAGCTGATCTAAGATCATGGTGAGCATTGTGTCAACTCGTGCATAAAGCTTGCTTAGAGCCGTATCGATCGATACTCCTATAAAGTAATCGATCGACGTAGCTAGAGGTGTATCGGTCGATATTCCTATCGAAACATCGATCGATACCATCGGCAGAGTAGCCGACCGCAACACCATTTAGCATCTAAGTAATAGATGGTCTAAATAATGCGAGAGTTGATGGATTCATTTAATAAGTGTTGAGCTCTGACATATCATGCAAGCAACTTGTTAGCCTTTATAGTATTTATAATCCTGAATACTTAGCCTGAATCTAACTACTTTTCTTTATTGTTTTAAAACCAAATCCTTTCAACTGAGTAATCTTATCCTTACTCAGCAAACCTGCAATTTACTTTAAACTATTTCCAACCTAGCATAGTCATTAAGATTGCATCTTATTTGTACACTAGCTCTCTGTGGATTCGATCCTTAAGTACTACAACTGAACCTCTTATTTGAGAGAGTAAAGTCACTCCTTAGGGTAATTTGAGTGATATCAAATTTGGCGCCGTTGCCGGGGAGCTTTGATACAATAGGATTTAATCTGATTAGGTCTAGGTTATTTCTATTTTTATTTTAATTTGTTTTATGGCACAAAAATTTTCCTTGTCTTTTCAGGTACATGCCCAGCAGCACCAGAAGCAACAAGGAGTCTCAACTTTTGTTCTCAGAAGACCCTGCTAGCTTGGAACGTTCAATCCGCAAGGAAATCCGTTCCGCATCGATCGACGCCATCAACTGCCTGTCGACCGACGCATCCCTGCCGACCGAGGCACCGTCTTCGTCGACCGATACTCGCACCTTCACGTCGACCGACACTAGTTCACCGTCGACCGACATCTTTCATCCGAAATCGATCGATACACTTAACCGCATATCTATCGATACTATTCCGCGAGTCATGGTTGCGCCTATTATTCTCACACGAGATGAGAATGGAGACTTGCGTGACCAAGAAGGTCACCTTCGTAATGAAGCAGGTCAGAAACTCAACGCTCAGAATGAAGTAATCCCTGAGCCAGAAACTGCACCTACAGGAGCTGTTCAACCTATAGAGGAGGCTGCTCGAACACTAGCTGACTACAACTGTCCAGATCAGTTCTACACCAACAGATCAGCCATTCGTCCCCCTGTTATTCAGAGAGGCAATTTCGAGCTCAAGCCGCAGTACTACACCCTTGTGGGACAGACACCTTACTATGGACTGTCCAATGAGCATCCCATGGACCATCTGGAGAGGTTCGAGGATCTCATATCTGCTATCAATGCCAATGGAGTCCCTCTGGACTACCTTCTCTGTAAGCTCTTCAAACTTTCTTTATCTGGAGAAGCTTTACAGTGGCTTAAGCAGCTACCACCAGGATCTCTTACATCCTGGAGCAACATCAAAAACGCATTCTTGCGTAACTTTTTTGATGATGCGCGCGCTGAAGACTTAAGGAGGAAAATTACCATATTCAATCAGGAGCCTGGAGAGTCATTCAAGGATACCTGGATCAGATTCAAGTCTTACCAGCGAGACTGCCCACACCATGGATTCAACAAAGTGCAACTGCTCTGCACTTGCTTCAGAGGCATCGCACTGAAATATCAGATGGCTCTAGACACTGCGAGTGAAGGCCACTTCACCACAAGGAATCCTGAAGATGCTGTGAAGCTAATAGACAACCTAGCATCCAGCAACAGCACGAAGAACATTGTAAGAGCAAAATCTGCAGCGTTCCTTGGAAAGGAACAGATAAATGAGGTACAAGCCACACTTGGAAATGTTCAGAAACTGCTAAACAAGCAAATCTGCTCAGTGGAGGATGCAGAAGCTGATGAAGAATATGACTATATAGAAGCATAAGTCAACAGGATCAGTGGAATCGGATTTTAGAGATCTGGAAACCAAGGAAACAGAAACTTCGCAAGACAGAGAGGAAACTTCAACAACAGCAACCCCAACAACAACAGGAGTTACGGAAACTCATCTTACATGAAGCCACCCACACCAACCACAGAAGGAAAGCTATAAGACATGCTCAGCAAAGTTCTTGAAAGCCAGCAGCAGTTAGAGGTGAACTTCAATGGAAAGATCGACGCTGTCTACACCACTTTGAACACAAAGCTTGATGCTTTGAGTACCCATGTGAAGAAACTAGAGACTCATGTGATTCAGACAGAAGAAGCTGTTAAGAAGCAGGAAGCTTTAAGAAAAGGGACCGGAGAAGAAACAACAGGCCACAACGTCAGTGCTATCATAGAGGATGATTTTTGGAGAGTGGTAAAGCAAGAGAAGCTGCAAGAGGGAGACTTCCAGATCGTAAGTATTGGCGGCAACAACTGGAATCGATCGATGTCAGGACATCAACATCGATCGATGTACACCAACACCAATCGATCGATGGAACTAGACGAGCATCGACCGATGGATCTTGAAGAATCCACCAACGAGTGCAACACCGTGAAGATACTTACTCGTGAGGAGTTCGCAGCAAAGCACCCACATCCGCCCAGCCCTTACAACATCGACCGACAGGACAGACGTCCCATCGATCGATCGAATGATAAAGAAATCGATCAACACACTCCAGAAACTGTCGATCGATATTCTGTTATCACACGCCGAGTGCAACTTCCCAAGATAGATGTTGCACGACTTAATGCACTCCGGGAGCAATCTAAGCCTTCCAGAAACCCACCAACCGCCATAAAGAAGAAACCCAAAGATATTATTGATCCAATAGAGATAGAAAAGGAAAAAGATGGCAGAGTTCTCAGAAAAAGGAAAGAGAAGGTTCCTAAACACCTTAAAAGAGGAGTTAATGAGAAAGAGTTGGCAAGTTTCGGAAAGAGATTTCTAAGGATACCTACAGACAAACCCTTTGAAGAAGCCTACTTTTCACACAGATTGTGGATGTTTTTCAGGGAAACTAAGGAGACAGAAGAAGACATCAAGAGAATGTTCAACCAAGTTAGAGAAAGTATGAAGAAGAGGATCAAACTAGAGAAGAAGGGTTATCCAGGAAAGTTTGTTGTTCCTTGCTCAGTACAGGGGATCAACTTCCCACGTGCCCTATGTGACACAGGATCTGGAGTTAGCATCTTACCCAAGGTGATAGCAGACCATCTAGGTCTGAAGATAGAGCCTACTGAAGAATCATTCATCTTTGTGGATTCTTCTCAGCAGAACTCTGGAGAAATTGTGAGAAACCTTGACGTTACCATAGGAGAAGCCCTAATTCCGGTAGACTTCTATGTCTTGGACGTCAAGATAACCCTACCTACTTCTTTGCTACTTGGACGAGCCTTCCTAGCCACAGTTGGAGCAGTCTGCAACCTTCAGACAAACAAACTGTGCCTAACCCTGATCAACCCTACGTTCTACTATGATCTAGTACGAGTCATCAAGGTTCCTAAGAAGATCCAAGATGGCTCAGACCTTGTAGCTGTTTGGTATTGTGGAGATGAATACGATTCACAAGGCGAATACGAGACAGAGACCGCAGAATCGATCGATAGTAGTACTGTCTCATCGATCATCTCTGGTGAACTGACATCGATCGACAGCCGCACATGGTCATCGATCGATTCTCTATTCAATCAGATCGAGGAGGAGTTTCCAGAAGGTGATTTCGAAGTAAACATGTGGGAGAACGACTACTACATCCCAACATATGCTGCAAATACTACTCACATTCAGGAGTATACTGATGATTACGAGGAGGAGAGATCGACATCGATCGACAGGCCCTGTCCACCACAACCTCAGAATCACGACATCGATCGACAGGGCCACATCCCCATCGATCGATACTACTTGCCTCGCATCATTCGACAACACAGTCAACAACAAGCGAGACGGAGACTACTCAATCGGGAGCTGGGCAAGCGACTACCAGTACGAGAGCTTCGCGGTCGAGACCGCCACACCAACATATATCACCCAACCCGAAGAAGTCTCATCGATCGACACGACACTAGCACAATTGACCGATAGGCCTAAACAACCATCGACCGATTCAGAACCTGTGCCATCGACCGATACATACATCCAACCATCCCAGGTAACAAATTCAAATGTACTTAATTTCGGTAATCTAATCCCGGATGAGTTTGGTATTTTCAGGGATTCACAAGGCTTTGCACGCTCAATGGATGGACGAACACTCCACATATCCAGAGAAGACATTGCAGACGTCCTACAGTTAGCCAACGGATCCCACAACCTATTCCAGCAACAACGCTACGGACCAGACCACCATTATCAGCACCAGGAGGCAGACACAACAACCGAGCCAAAGGAAGCTGAAAGTAACCATCTCAACATAAACGATCCATATTTTCAACGAAAATCGATCGATAGAGAGTGTGTCGCATCGATCGATAAGCATCCCGAATTCGGAAAGAGAGCCTTTCGATATGGAGTTCGAAAATTCTTTTGGGAGTGGAATAGATGGTGACGTCATCAGAATTTCTAAAGACGACATCAAGAAACTACTTCAAAGAACTTCAATGGACGAGCGCTCCTACATCTGTCTACCAGAGCACGCTAGTTCATTTACAAGAAGAGAATTGGTGCAAGAAACCTACACCAAAGACGAGATCAACGAGATGTTCACTGGTTTACTTGAAGAACGCAAATGGGAAAAGCTCTGCATGGAAAGGAGTTTAGAAGAGGGCACCGACAAGCTTCACAGTGAGATGAACTGGATGTTCAGTGCAGACCGGGGATTATTCAAGAAGGTTCAACGTCTTGTGCTGGAACTTGAAGATCTTCGCAACGCACAGAACCATAGCCAGAAAAGATCAAAATCGATCGACGGAGTAACATCCACATCAATCGATACGAAGCCTACACCATCGACCACTTACTCAAAACATGAGGTTGATGAGTCTCTTGGAGATATCTGGAAAGAATTGAAGAAAGCAGAAGCTCGTCTCAGAAGCAAACTCACCAAAACCTGTGAACTTATCTTCCACAACCTAGCAGATTTAAGCATCTGCACAGAAGAGATGAAGAGATCTATCCGCCTATCCATGAAGCACATGCAGATATGAACCCTGTCTGAAAGCAGTTGAGAGGAAAATTGCTGATATACACTTCTTAGTAGACAAAGAAGTGGAGGAACTCGCACTCCGAATAGATACTATGCAGCAGGAGGCTGAGAAGTTCCAACGTCAACTTGATTATCAGGCTGCATCGATTGCATTGATCGACGAGCTCAACCTCACATCGATCGATAGGCGATTGAATGAAATCGACGGCCAGATGAAGCTCTCTGCCGAGAAGCTTCACGAGAATCTGCAGAAGCAAAAATTGACCGATGAACAACCGGTTGCATCGATCGATATACAGACTTTAGAGATCTGCACCAGAGCTGATTTAGATAAATTAGCTGATAAAGTCTGTAGTGGATGTCGATCGATGTAGGGTGAGCTGCGTTGGTCGATGGTATCCTTCTCGCATCGGTCGATGTTTGGTGTGGAAACTTATTGGAAGTTGAAGGTTTCCAGTGCTTCCATGCTGAAACTCCTTATTGTTTGTGCTTCATCAAGCTGGTGACATCATCTGCAAGGTTCTCCATGGTCTGGGTCAGGTGTATGATCTTGTCATTGAGTGGATGGTAGACATTATCAAGTTTGCACTTGAAATCATTCATTGAATCATACTGAATGGTGTTGATGTCATTGAGCTTCTCATCCATCTCTGCTCTACTGTAAGGATCTGGATCTGCTGGTGTAGCTGGAGTAAACCTTTCGCGATGCTCCGGTAGTCATAAGAATGATGGCTTGTCTAGTGAAGCTCTTTGTAGGATGTCTCTAATGTGTGTATGGGATACTGGAATGACCTTCCCTGTGATACGCCTTGGATGTCCATACATGTCTCTGTAGACTCCATATTTATCTTGTTCTTCTTGGTACTTGGGAGGTAGCATATCGATCGATGCGGAGGTGTCACCATCGATCGATTTGTTATCTTCAAGCTGATAGTTGTATTTGAAGTAGGGCTCTCTCCTGCAGGCTATTGCATAGTCTGCATCTTCTAGAATCTTTTGATAGGCTGGATCATCACGTTGCTTGTAGAATAGGTTGTTCGGTCCATTTGCCGTAGCAAGAATGTCTGAGATGTCTTCTCTTGAAACTTTTAGCATACGGCCATCCATAGCTCTGGCATTGCCTTCTGGATCTCTTAAAATACCAAACGCATCTGGAGTTAGATATCCATGATCTAACTCATTATCTTTATTTTGATCGAATGGTAATGGTTGAGTATCGATCGATGCAGTAATGTTCTCGTCGATCGATTTCGTGTTGTATAGCCGATGGGGAAGGTTGCAACTTGTGGGAACCGAAATTCACACCATCAATTTTAATGAATAATAATGGAGGAACACTGGAGTTGGAACTGGAGCTTAAGAAAGGCTGCCTACATACCCCTTTTGAGGATCAAGTCGGACGTAGTTCAGTTTGAAAGAATTGAACAAAAGATCAAACCGTCTAGGCGGGTTCGTCTAGTATGAGCGTGGGTTATAGAAACAGGCATGTCGAGAACAATGCCTAGGGTTTCTAAGTGCCGAGCTCTAGAGTAAAAGAATTCTCCGATCCTTCCGAGAGGAGCGGAGATCTGCAAAAAAGAGGCGGCCGGATGTTCTAGATCCTGCCTTGCTAGTCTAACCGCCAAAATTCTAAGTTCTCTAAGCTAATAGGAGTTCTCTAGGTCTCCAATCTCGGATCCCTTTTTCTTCTGCTCCAGCTCTCCTTATATAGTTGCTTTAGGTTGGTGGCCCGTTTATTCCTTTGCCTTCGGGCCCGAGTTTATCTCTTTTTGAGAAATATTCCATTTTCCGTCGATCTTCGTAATTATCCTCGAATCCTGACATTTATCTTCGGAAACTTAACATTTATCCTACTTTCGAGAGTTAGGATAAACCATCATAATTCCTATGGGCTTGGATCCCCTCTGAGACCGTAGGTGGGCCTCTAGACAAATTTGGATCCTTGCGGACCTTTTTAAGGCCTTTGGGCGTTTATACGATTTTATCGGTTTTAGTCGTAAAACTTCGAGAATAACTTTAATCGAAACGAAGGTTTGCGTCAACGATGGTAAAACAACTCCAGCAGCGACTATTCCTACGGCCAACCCTTACGCAAACGCCACGGTGCTCGAGCAAATCAAAAACCTAGCCGCGGCTTTCCGCCACAGGAAGGGCACGAAAACGAGCTCGCAATTTCTCTAGTTAAACAGAAAGGGCAACGATAAAATCTATCAAACCCCAAAAATTAGTCTTTTTACCAAGTTAGAGAAGTCGCAACGAGCAAGGTTTCTACGAAAAACGTTTTTTTCGAGAACCTCTCGGAAAAATCAAACTCATTCTCCTGGAAACCTTGGGGAAACCCTATATTACTCGCGGAACAGAAGCAAGGAAAATCGGTTCACCGATTCCCACTGCCATACTTCTTACAAACAACTCTCGAGGAACAAACGGGAAAACGAAAGGAGGTCGGAACTTGATCTTACTAGGACGACTTGCCATAGGGTAAGATCAGTCTTCCCAGTCAGCCTTAGTAATAGCCCACTTTGTTCTCCTTTTTGTGTAGGTCAAAATGGCTTTCGTTTCATCTCAATCGGAGTTTCCGTTGAGATTTTACGAAGAGAACAAAGTTACTGTCCCGGCCACCTCGCCGTGGGCAAGGACAAACATTACAGAGATCACCTCACCCTCTGACATGGCTACCTCGCCACAGGGCGAACTCACATTCGTTATCCTTTGAGTCTAGATCAAAGTGGCTTTCGTTTCGTCTCAATCGGAGTTTCCGTTGAGATTTTACGAAGGGAACAAAATCACTCTCCCGGCCACCTCGCCCGTGGACGAGAACAACCATCACCAAGGTCACCTCGCCCTTAGCCACCTCGCCTGTGGAAACCTCACTTTTCTCTCCTTTGAGTCAAGGTCAAGATGGTTTTCGTTTCGTCTCAATCGGAGCTTCCGTTGAGATTTTACGAAGAAAACAATGTCGCTGTCTCGACCACCTCGCCCATGAGAAGGATTTCTCTGTCCCGTCATAGGACGAGACCGGTCCTGTCTCAGTACCATGCATCTTTGCCTGAGTTTTCGTAACTCGATCTTTGAGTCCGTGAGCCCCGGGGACCGACGAAGGCAAGCAACAGCAGCATCGGCGGACGCGGGACACAGCACGGGCGGCAGGGCGCCTGGCGCCGGCCGCAGGCTCGTCCTCTCCCGTCTGGCGCCGGCGGCAGGCTCGTCCTTTCCCGTCTGGCGCCGGCGTCAGGCCCGTCGTTTCCCGTCTGGCACCGGCGGCAAGGGTCCTGGCGCCCATCCGTGCAGTCGTTTCGTGATCTCGGGCAACGGCAACATCTTGGTCCCTTAAACCCATGTTCGGATTGTTCGAGAAACACGACGATTCTTCCGCAAAGCCTTCTCGATTGTTTAACAAAGTTCATATTTTAAAATCAAGCTCGGCAATATTTTACCAAACACCATTCGTAAAGTCATACAAGATCATATGAAACGATAAGGACCTAACCAGTTCGCTCATAGCCTGACGAGCTAAGAGCCTCACTCGAGTGGCGTCTTGCCCAATGTCTCCATTTGTCTAAAGCACCCACCTTAGCCTTCTTCGAGTTATCGCCTACTTCTCCTCCCTTTGTTTCAACAATTCTGTAATGTTCCTTCAGACACATTGTCAATTTAACCAGCAGTACGAAGAAACGAGAACAGGAACTTGGGCGTTCATATCTCTCTTTCGCTCCGATATTCTCGTCAGAAATTCATCAAAAAACCGATTCTCGTTCGGTATCAAACTTTTCAAAGTCCTTTGACGATGAACCGTTAAAAGTCACGAAACAAAGAGGAACGGGCAAGAGGCAGCCTTGAACAATCGATGAGACTAAGGCAGAACATGCAAACCGATCTAGTCTCTCGAAAAACCGAGACACGATCGCCCCGCGTTGTAAAAGCATACTCATCCCGCTTCCTAAAAGAAAGAAAAAACGTACACAAGCCTTCGGAAGAACGGCTAACCCGTTTTCTTTCGTAAAAAGAAAAGGAAAGTAGGTACGTATAATCCCATCTTCGAAAACTTTTTGCTTCAGCATCAAGACAACGCTTTTGACAAAGCAAACTCTCGCAGCAATAAGATTCGTCTAAAAGACGCTAGCGGCATAGCCCAACCGTTACAAACATAGTCTTGAAAACTCTACGTCGTCTCTCGTCGCAAAATCGCGACTAGAAACGTGTACCAACGTCAGACTAATAGCACGACGGTGAACTACGAAAATAACGAAATAACCTTCGGTAGAACTCCATGAGTAATTCGAAGCAGCTTTCGTCCAAAGGTTGAAATCATAGCGGAAACATCTCCCGTGTAATCCGTGGAAACATCGCTACTTTAACAATCTGCGATTTTCTATCTCCATGAAACCGGTCATCCATTACTTTCGTATAACAAGGACATTTTAAAACAAAACAGCCTATGGAAAAAACATGATCGGTCTCATGCAAAACGATTTCGCAGTACGCAAAAGTGAATGAGGAAAACATAATCCGTGGTCGCGAATATCGCAAGTAATTTGTGAGAAACACTCTCTGGTTACCTTTGTGAAAACCCCCTCTTACATCACTTTTACGAAAAATCCTCTGTATGGTCGAGTCAATTCATACAAAGCAACTTTCGTAAAATAAACATAATGGGTCCAACGAGTAACTGTCATAGACAGTTTTTGCTCCACAAGGTTTCTGGCTCCTGCTTTCACTCCCCGCGGTTACGTCCAAGCAGGAAATAATCACGCAGGTGAACCCGCACATGTCCTGCGTCGATCCCTTAAACTTTTTCCCCCCGGATAAAATGAAACGATTTTCATGCAACAAAAAAGAATTTATACGAGACATTCATCGTATAACTAAGACCTAAAGTGGAATATCGTTTGTAAAAGCCATCAGCCATAACTCAGAAAACTCCGCTATGCTTGGCATGTCTATCTCGGCAAACGCTATTTGGCCCTCGGCCAACTACGCCCTTCCGTAAAGCTCGGACCTGAATTCGGCATCCCCATTAAGGAAAATCGTAAACTAACATGACCTTAATAAGGGTCATGGTCTGATCGTTTACCAACAACTTCCTTGGCGATACGGCTGAATCTAGCCTCCATGCCAATCCAAAGCTGCTGAGCGAGCACCGCTCCAATCACTTAACGGCTAAAAACAACAGTCCACGATTTGTTCATAGAACGCCAAGTGACTATTACGCAAGCAATTTGTCCCATAACCCAGAATCGGAAATCATACGATAAACTCTTCATACCAAAACTCAGTCCTAACAACCATATGGTTAAAGGAAGATTTAAACTCATCGTCAATCGATTAAGTTCTATATGCCCCGTAAACACGGCATGAAAAGAAACACTCGTGACAAGGCTCCAAGAGTTATACGAGTCATCCTTAATATATACAAACAAATCCCGGAAGGCCAACACTTCACGAAGCACTGTGAATGTAGATGCTTCTCCCTGGGTCGAACTTAAGCGACCCCTTGGTCCTGCGTCCAAAACGAAACAACAGTTTCTGGCTGCGAACATTCGCAAAACATATCCAAAGCCCGCGAACATTTCAACCACGAAATGCGGCACAAGGGAAACTCGACCTTCAGCACTGCAAGACGTCGCTAACGCTCGAAGGACATTCTTTTCCTCAAAACATACAAACACACCTCTAAACGGTAAGATGCCTCTAAACTGGCATCATGTCGTTGTTGCTGATCACAACAAACGAACTCTAACGTCCTAAACAGACAAATAGCCGCCCTTCAAGGGGTAGGCTCTCTTGCATCCGACAAGGATAAACATAGCGCGCTATACAAGAAATCCAAATTTTGGTTTAGCTCTTCGTAAAGGAAGTAGCTCAACTCACGCCTAGACAAATCATATAAGCCGACAACAATTCGCGGATTTTAAACGGTACGAGTCAGGTTAAAATCGCAAACAGGCAAAACGAAAGCCGATTTGTCATTGCAAAGCCTCAGTCCGAGAGTAAACCTAGGTCTTGCCCTAAACCCAGCCACGCTGGATCTTGACATCTCACAGACATAGTATGGTATACGAGATCCAAAAATTTGTCTCTTCACTTAAGCCTATACGTTTCACGAACTTTTCGCGTAAATCGGTAAACCGCAGAAAATCTCGCTTTATGCAAACAATAGGTACGGTGATCATCAGGGAACTAGGAATGAGACGACAACTCACACCCTCTTTCTCATACTTCGAAAAAATTGAAGTTCATAAAAAATCGAAAAACACATAATGGCCTCACAACGCCCAGACCAAAACAAATACATCAACAGCATCATGCTCGAAAGTCTCTCATGACACATAACCAGACCATATAAGTCTCTCTGGAAAACAGATCACAAGGGTCTTAAACTCCAAAACGAACTACGGAAGGCTTGATCCCTACAACAAGGGTACGTAGGCAGCCTTCGAAAGGCGCAGCCCCAATCTTACCACTTTCAACGGAGCCTTTCAACCATTAATTCCGCCTATCTTACCTGACATGTCTTATCGCTCGCAAGAACATCACGAAGGTTCTAACGAGCTGGGGGGCTAACTGTTGGTGTCAAAATCGGTCACGACGGAATCAATGACTGAAAGTCTCTGGAAAGTATTTCTTAAAACAAAAAGTCTCGGATAATTTGAAAAGAAGTAATACGAGATTTTCTCAAATAAGAATATCCACTCTCTGGTGAGGTCGAAAACGGTTATCTCGAAATCTACGGCTAAAGATCCTTCCAAACTCAAAGATTTCCCGCACGAACGACTAACGGGGGAAAGATCGGGCAACGGAAAACCCACGGGCGGCAAAGAACCCCTGGCGCCGGCGGCACGCGTCACGCGGGCTGGCCTGGCGCCGGCGGCAAGCGTCACGCGAGCCGCCCTGGCGCCGGCGGCACGCGTCATGCGAGCCGGCCTGGCGCCGGCGGCACCCCGGCCTGGCGCCGGCGGCACCCCGGCCTGGCACCAGCGGCACCCCAGCCTGGCGCGGCGGCACCCCGGCCTGGTGCCGGCGGCACGCGTCATGCGGGCCGGCCTGGCGCCGGCGGCAAGCCGGCCTGGCGTCGGTCGACGGCCCTCGTCCTGGTCTCGGTCCCATCATGCTCGGTCTGATCCCATCTTGGCTTGTTTGGATCGATCCTCGTGAGTTTGGTACGATCACGGCTACGGAATGAACATCTTTCGATTCGGTTGGAATCGTCCTCGATGTTTTACGAAAAAAACTAGAAGGATTGGATTTCTCGTAAAAGATATCGTATAAAACAAAGATCGATTAACTTGAACATTGATCCTTTAGGCTATACGGTTTATTTTACGAGAAAGATAGTCTTTTCGAGAAATCATATAAAATTTTCAACGACTTAAGACAAGTCCACGGACTTACTTACGATTTTAAGAATTCAGGCCCAATCAGACTATGACGGTTTATCCAATTTCCCGAACATCGGATAAACATCAAGTCACCGAAAAATAGGGGAAAACTCGAGGATAATTATGAAGATCGACGGAAATGGAATATTTCCTGAAGAGATAAACTTGGGCCCAAAGGCGAGGTCCATCATCCTAAGGCAAACCGACCTAGGAGTAAGTATATAAGGAGAGCAAGAGCAGAAGAGAAGGGGATCAGAAAATCCTAGAATCTAGACTTAGAGAACTTAGAACTTAGGCGGTTAGGCCAGCGAGGCAGGACTTAGAACGTCTGGCCGCCTCTTGTTCTAGCTTTTTCTTCTCCGCAGACCCCTTTTCCTCTCGGAAGGATCTAACAATTCTCTTACTCAGAGCTCCGCATATAGAAACCCTAGGCACTATCTTCGACATGCCTGTTTCTATGACAAACGCTCATACTAGACGCACTCGCCCAGACGGTTCGATCTCTTGTTCAACTCTTTTTAACTGAACTACGTCCGACTTGATCCTCGAAAGGGGTACGTAGGCAGCCTTTCTTAAGGTCCAGTCCCAAATCTTAACAAAACCTTTTCCGCATTTATTCGGTCACTTGTCGTTGGCTGTCGCAGAGAATCCGGACCTTCAAGGAAAGTCGGGTAAACTTGGCTTTCCTCCGCAATCTTATTCATTAAAATCGACGGTGTGAATTTTGGTTCCCACATGTCCGTAAGAGGGACTTGGCTTTGGCGGGAATCAAAGGGAGCTTGGGCGAGCTTCAGCTGTTTAGGGGCAATGAGGTCTTAACTCTGGATTTCGAGGAAGCCAGGCTGCTGTCTTGCGAAGAAGAGTTGGCGGCTTCCGAAGGGGACTTTGACTCGATTTTCGCTGGTCTGACGTCCGAGTGCACCCTTGTACCGGATTCGGAGGGCTAGGAGGATCAGGTTCATGCAGCAGAGGATCATGAGGCTGGCGCGGATGAGGCAGGCAGTGGAGGTGCGACCGAGGGAGTCGATGGCGAGGCCGTTCCCGCTGCGGGTGAGTTTGAGGATGAAGGTGATGCTCCGAGGAGCGTCTAGGTTTACCAATCCCTTGAGGGATTTTTATTTTGTTTGTGTTGCGGCCGCTATGAGGCCATGATGTATTTTTTCGGGACTGGCCGTTGGTGGCTTTGAATCCCTGCCCTTTTTAGGGTGTTTGTTGAACTCGCAGCTCAATCTAAAATATTTCGGTTTTTATGACGTTTAAAAGAACTTCTTTTTTTTCGAATTTTAGAAAGAGAGGATACGAGTTGTCATCTCGATCCAAACCCTCCGTTGATCGCTGTATCTATTGTTTGTGCAAAGCGAGACCTTTCGCGGTTTTCTGATTTGCGCGAAGGTTCGTGAAACGAATAGACTTAGGCGAAGAGACAAGTTTTGGGATCTCATATCGGGTAGTGATACTATGTCTATGAGATGTCAAGATCCAGCGTGGCTGGGTTTAGGGCAAGACCTAGGTTTACTCTCGGACTGAGGCTTTGCGATGACAAGTCGGCTCTCGTTTTGCCTGTTTGCGATTTTAACCTTACTCGCACCGTTTTAAAATCCGCAAATTGTTATCGGCTTATATGATTTGTTTAGGTGCGAATCGAGCTACTTCCGTTTGGAAGAGCTAACCAAAATTTTGGACTTCTTGTATAGCGCGCTATGTTATCCTTGTCGGATGTAAGAGAGCCTACCGTAGAGGGTGGCTTATTGTCTGTTTAGGACGTTAGAGTTCGTTTGTTGTGATCAGCAACAACGAAATGATACCGTTTAGAGGTGTGTTTGTATGTTTTGAGTTCTAGAGACGAGGATTTCGTCTGGAATGTTTTGAGGAAAAGAATGTCCTTCGAGCGTTAGCGACATCTCGCATTGCTGAAGGTCGAGTTTTCCTTGTGCCGCATTTCGTGGTTGAAATGTTTGCGGGCTTGGAGATGTTTTGCGAATGTTCGCAGCCAGAAAACTGTTGTTTCAGTTTGGACGCAGGACCAAGGGGTCACGTAAATTTGACCCAGGGAGAAACGTCTACATTCACTGTGCTTCGTGAAGTGTTGGCCTTCCGGGATTTGTTTTTTTTTGGATGTGATAATCGCTTAGTGGATACTAGATCCGTTGTCGTAGCCGTTTAGTAGTTGGCGAAATGTGTTGTCTATAAAGAGTTTCGAAACTTTCAGAATTTTCGAAATTTGTGGGAGTATACGAGTATACGCACCCCATTCCCCCCCTTTTTAATCGGGGGGGGGGGATAGCTGAGCCCGCCGGTTAGCGAGTTGCCTACGTACCCTTTTCGGGGATCAAGCCATCTCGTAGTTCTTTGTACCACGTCGTTGTTAGTGATAGTATTTTTTAAGATGCATCGCGTTCCAAGTTCTTGGGATTTTCACGTCTTGCATGTTCGCGATTTGGTACTTACCTGGTCGGACCACTTTTATGACTTTGTATGGTCCTTCCCAGTTTGCTCCCAGTTTTCCTCGTTTCGTTCGGCAGTGTTTTGGAAGACTTTGCGTAAGACTAAATTGCCTTCTCTGAACCTACGATGGTGTACATTTGAGTTGTAGTACCTTTCGGCAGCGTGCTGGTAATTTTGGATTCGAATGAGCGCTTGGTCGCGGCGTTCATTCATAGCGTCGTTTAAATCTTCTCGTTCGGGGAGGAATCTTCTTCGTACTCCGGGGAACTCTACTTCCGCCGGGATCATGCATTCCGTTCCGTAAACGAGGGCAAATGGGGTTTCACCCATAGCCGTCTTGAGGTTGTACGGTGCGACCAAAAGACTCCTACGAGCTCCTCTGCCCATCGCCCCTTTTTGGCGTCTAAGCGCTTTTTCAGTCCGTCAAGGACGGTCTTGTTGATGGTTTCTGCCTGGCCGTTGCATTGCGGATATCTGGGAGTCGACTTGGTAAGTCGTATCTTCCACTTCTCGCAGAATGCCCCGAATCGGGTAGAGATGAACTGAGACCCGTTGTCTGTCACGATTTCGTAAGGGACCCCGTGTCTGGTGATTATGTTCTTCCATACGAAGTTCTCGACTTGTACGTCTTTGATACTTGCGTAGGAATCTGCCTCTACACATTTTGAGAAGAAATCCGTGAGGACCAGGAGAAAACGTTTCTACTTCGAGTTATGCAATGGCCCGACGATGTCCATGGACCATCGCATAAAGGGATACAGAGATGAGATAGATGAGAGGACTTCCGCAGGCTGATGGATCGTCGGTGCGTGCCTTTGGCATTTTTCGCACTTTCGAGCGAACTTTTCGCAGTCTTTGATCATAGTTGACCAGTAATAACCGTGGCGTTTTATTTTGACTGCGAGAGATTCTCCGCCGGAATGGTTTCCGCAAGACCCGGAATGGACCTCCTCCATTACTCTTCTCACTTTTTCGCCTTCAGCGCAGGTCATGAGTGGGCTGTAGAATCTCCATGGGTCTTGATTTTTCGGGCTGCCCATTTTTCGGTGGGAAGTGTTCCGTCGATTATGTATGCTCGGATTGGTTCCAGCCAAGGGCTGTCGCAGCCTTATTCCGACTGATCGACGTTTTCTTCCGGTGGGTTGTCTATTTCCTCCGTGTTTTCTATTTGTGCTCGAATAAGATTGGCGATCACTGGCGGTCCGATGCTTGGATATTCAATGAACTCGACGGGGATTACCCGACTTAGTCCAGGATCCGAACTTGACGCGAGTGTTTTCTATTTGTGCTCGAATAAGATTGGCGATCACTGGCGGTCCGATGCTTGGATATTCAATGAACTCGACGGGGATTACCCTACTTAGTCCAGGATCCGAACTTGACGCGAGTGCGGCCAAGGCATCCGCCTGAGTGTTTTCTGAGCAAGGAATCCTAGTGAGGGCGAAGTGGTCGAAGTTTCGGGAGAGGTCTTGGATGAGTTTAAGATATGCGTCCATTCTTTCGTCCCTTGCTTCGTATTCCCCGCTGTACTTATTTGCGACTAACTGAGAGTCACAGTAAGCGTGAATGTTGCGGATTTTCAGCCCTTGGGCTAGTCGTAAGCCCGCAACGAGTGCCTCATATTCGGCCTCGTTGTTTGACGCATGGAACTCCAATCGGAACGACTGTTCCAAGATTTTACCACTCGGAGACGTGAGCCGGATTCCGATCCCGGACCCTTGTTTGGACTATGATCCGTCGACATGAAGGATCCAAGTTGAGTTCGGTTCCGTGTTTGTCATATCTCCCATGGGCAATTCCACCAAGAAGTTGATGAAAGGACTTTTCTAAGGTCCTAATCAAATGATGTAGTATATAAGATTGTCGAACCAGTTCTAAGTGACCATAAAGCAGAGGGAATGCAAGTCTATGCTTAATTTAAATGCAATCATTAAAGAGGATGATTATTAAACTAAGACAATAAGTAAAATGCAACAAAAAGTAAAACTTTCTTTCTTATGAGGAGATTGAGACCCATGGGTATAGGGACTTGATATCAAATGATTAAGATTCAATCCAAGATGCTAAATTTTCAATCAATCTAATTCCTTATGCCTAGACAACAAAACTAAGCAAGCTCTATCCCTAGATGAATGCTCTTTTGCAATGATCACCCAAGTACACCAAATCCCTTTGGCTGTAATGCTCAAAGCAAACATGGAGAATGAGTCTAATAGCAATCCTACCTTCTTTGACAACTAATCCCTTAGGCAAAGCAAGCTAAAAGCATAGATGAGTTGGTTCAGGCATTTCATAGAACACCTTCCGGGCATGAAATGCCTATAGCTCTATGTTTGAGAGGCCAACTCAAATATAGCTTTAAGAACACCAAATCAATGCAAACACCTCAAATCTCACCAAAGCATACTCCAACACCTGATAAGGAAAAATGAATGCAAAATGATCCTAGACATGCCTAATCCTTAGCCTACAACTCAAAGAATGTAATAAAAAGATGGCTAAATATATGAAAATATGCAAGACATCAACTCCCCAACCCTAGTCCTTTACTTGTCCACAAGTAAACTAGTAAGGACTAAGGAGGAGAGGTTTGAAGGAGGAGACTCATAGCCAAAAGAATGCTCTTCTTAGTTCTCAACTTGATAACCTTGTATAATCATACCAACTAGCTAGAGCAAACACTCAATCCAACTCTAACTTCACAAGGCCTATCTTAACTCCTTTGATCCCTACACTTACTCATCATGAATCCACAATCCACAAATCCACTTGCTCTCTAACAATCATTAAGCAAACTCAAAAGATCTCTTGCAAATGGTCAAATGGTCCAAGTCATTTGGTTTGGTGAGAAAGGCCTTGATGCAAAACAAATCAAGTAGTTCAAAAGGATCTTTGAAGGTGGTTTACTCTCAAAACAAAGTAGCTTTGACATTGCACATAATATATCTAAGAAAGGGATCAATTCATGCATACAATGCTCAATCTCCATTGTCCTACCCTTTTCCTAAACATGAAAGCAAATTTTACTCTATTCCCCAATGCCAAGCCTCACTCTCTCTTCACTCACCCAAAGATTTTTCAAACTCTCAAGAACATTTTCTCACTTAGAGCTCTTCACTTTTTGAAGTCTACAAGGGATTTTTACACTTTTTAAACACTTATTAGCTCATACTAACTTTTGCTAGGCCCCTTTCTTTATTCATCTCTTTTTTTTTTCTTCTCTTTTTTTTTTTATATGGGGGCCAAGACTTTCATTACAAACTTGAGCTAGACTTTTCATTTGCTTATCCCTAAAGACTTAATCACTTTTGAGTTCTAAGAGTCTACCATTTCTTTCCTCCCTTTTTCACACTCCCAAGATCAAACTTTATAACACTCACCCCCATCCTAGAAGCTAGACAATATGAATGTCTAATCTAGCTACAATGGAGACCAAGCATTGTCGTTCTTAATACTCTCAACATTATGCACATGTAAAACTTTCCAAAGAAGGCCTCACTCAACATATAATGAAGGCTTGAAAGGAGGTAAGGGTTTAAGGGTGTGGAGTGCCACTTGAGTTTGTCCAAAAAGATAGGCAAAGAATGGGAGGGACAACTCAAGTGTTCTATCCATGACTTAGTACACAAGGGACCATGAGCAAGAGACTTAGAGTCTAATTATGACAGGAGCAAACTTCAAAGAGAGCATCAATCAATCAAATAAGCTTTAGGAAGAGTTTTCAAGGCACAAAGTTTACAAGCTATCCTAAGACTGCTCAAGCTACTTACTATGATTATAAAGGTTATCACTTTAAGAACTTAGCATGAGCATCTTTACAAGGCAACTATCATCCTTGTCCCCTTATGCATGATGCAACCTATATGATGATTTTTCTCATCTTTTTTTTATGCAAGTGAATGATCTAGACTCAATCCTAATGCAACTACATGATTCTTTTTGTGCTTTTCAAATTTTTCAATTTTTTTTGGTTTTTCTATGCAATAACTATCTACAAGTGCATGCATATGACATAAAACACAAGACTATTAGCAACTTGACACTCCCCCACACTTAATTCACACAGTCTCTGTGTTTGTTAAATGTGGAGAAGGGTCCATAGAAAGAAAGAAAAATGAAAACTAAATGAAATGATGAATGGTATATACAATGATAGGGTGTTGGAGTACCTCTATGGAGCATGGGATGAGGCTGATGCCTCACCCTCAGAGTCATCTTCATCAGCAGTGGTGCTTAGGGATGGTGACTTGTTTCCGGACTCGGATGGGGCGATGTAAGGGTTCCTCAAGCGGCGGAGAGCTTGCTTCCTGGTTTGTGGTGCAGAGGGGTCATAAAGTGGCTGAGGAGGGGGTGCATTGAAAGCATCAAGATCAAAGTCCTCAGCCTTGCAGCCAGCTACAGCTCCCCTAGCTAGAACATCAGCCACTTTCTTCAATAACCGGGCTTAAACTTCAGCTTGCCTCTTCACAGTCCTTTTCAGCTCTTTGCACTTGTTGGTGAGCTTGAAAATGGTCCTATCTTGAGCCCTATTCCACCTCTGGAGGATTCTAATCTGGTCATGAGCCTGGCGAAGGGGTCCAAGAAGCAGGACACTGGTGCAGTGCTCAAGCTTGTAGCGAGGAGGGCCAAAGAGATGAGCAGTGGTGCTTCTGGTGTACTCTTCTTCATAAGCATTCTTCTTGCTTGCAGCCTTGTCACCTTTGGGAAGGGTCACAGGGCAAAGGGGTCCATGACTCCTAAGGAGGTGCTCCTCACTGATGTCAAAGCTGATGTCTCCTGAAGTGCTCAATGAAGTGAGTTCTGGGCTAGGAAGCAACAGCTCAGCCCTTTTGCCACCCCTCGAGTAGGAATAGACGCATCTCCCATTAAACCGTCCCCTTAGAAATTGAGCCTTCTTCAGGTAAGCTCCATCCAAGAAAGTAGGACCTACTCCATCATCACCCAAATCAATCCCTTGGTAAGCCAATAATGGGGTTATCCAGCCACCAATACCAATCTGAGGTCCTGAGTCACGGTTTGTCCAAGCCCAACTCTTGTAGTGTGTGAAGCGCTGAACAAGGAAACCAACCATACCAAAATCTGAGTAGAAGTCATCCGGGACAACAGGGAGCTGAGGAAAGGAAGAAAAGTGTTGGGCTGTTTGGTGAAGGAATCTCAGCTCGTCTCCAGCAACGTTCCCTATCTCTTTCTTCTGGAAGAGGGTGTGGTTACGCAGCCTATGGAGATAGCACATGACAGGATGCCTAATAGCACCATTCTTCTCTTTCTTGTGGCCCCCTTTCCCTTGTCCAGTTAACAAGGTCCCCATTGATTCAGAAATGATCTTCTCCTTAGGGGCTGTCTTGAGTGTGGGAAGTGAAGAATGTTGCTGATCCTCAAGGCCAAGAACTTCACCAATCTCTGTGAAAGACATGGAGTACACCTCACCCTCAATCTTGAATTTGATCTCTCCCTATCCTTGCTGTGCATGCTTGGATGTGTGAAAGGTTGCTTCTAGTGTAGCTAAAAATTGGCAAGAGACTTCCTTGTGAGTAGGGTAGGCTGCTGAGTAGAGGCTTCCCATCTTCATGTGCTCAAGCATGGCTTGAACATCATCATCAAAGTACAGCTCTTGCAAGATAATCTTATGAACAAATCTGGTGGGGACCCAAGCAATGCCATTCCTCAAAAAGTCTACCAGCTCATCTTCAGTAGGTGTCTTGGACCTATCCCTCTTGTCATATTTTGATTTAGGATCAGCATGCTCATCATTAGAAGATATCTCATCCTCTTCACCTTCATTTTCTGCAACCATTGGTTTCTTGCCTTGCTTCTTTGCTCTAGCCCTTGCCAACTTCTCTTCCTTGTTGTGCTGGTTAAGGTTTTGTACAACCTCTTGCACAGGGTCTGGTGCTCTCCTAGGTGGAGTCATAGCCCTCATAGTGTGAGCTAGGGTATGATCACCTTTTGTTGCTTGTCGTCTCTATCACAAGAGCTCCCACACTAGAGTTTCTTGGTGCCTTAGCTTTCTTAGGAGGAGCCTGCATGTGAGCACCATCAGCCACACTGTCCCCAACAGCTAATATCTTTCCATCCCTCTTGGCTTGCTTGTGAGCACCATCAGCCACACTCTTATCAGCAACAATTGTCTTCCCATCTTTCTTGGCTTGTGCTTTCTTCCTTAGCATTACCAAGGCTTGCTGGCGGCGCTCCTTTTCTGTACCAGGCTGTAAACCCAAAGATTTCCAAAACTGAGCAGTGTGTCTTGCTGCACGCTCTTGCTTCTCGACTTCTAGATCAGCTTCACTCTTTCGTCCCATTGGTACCTGAAACTTTAGACCTTGGAAAAGAGTAAGCTTAAGAAGGAAAAGCCTCTCAAGATGAGGAATATGATCAAAAGCATAAGAATTACAATTCCAATGATCAATTACTCACAAGAAACAAGCTTTAAGCAAAGGGCTTTAGAACATCTTAGAGAGTTCTCATGCTCATAAATATATATATATATATATATATATATATATATATATATATATATTTTTTTTTTTTTTTTTTTTATGAGCAACAAGAATGTCTAAGAATCAAAACCACTCAATTAAGCACAATCAAGCTTAAAATGGCCTAAATTGAAGTTCTCCATCAACCTAGCATCCAATCTAACCCAAGAACAACCTAAAACAAGCACTTTATGAAAAACCCCCAAATCTCATGAACCCTAATTTTTCAAAGTTCAGATTAATCTCAATTCCACCATGAAATCAACTACCCAGCATGATATATAAGTTTTCCCTAGTCTAATTTACAAGAATCTAGCAAGAAAAGGCTCAAATTTCAAGTTCAAATTTTTAGGGTTCATGAGGGTTACGAATTTGAACTTAGAGATACCATATCTTGCTTTGGATGAAGGATAAAGATGAAAAGATTCAAGGAATTAGATCTAGGGGAAGAAGGCTTGGATGTGGGAAAAAGAAATTTGTTATTTGGTTGAGATTTGACAAAGTTATGGGGATTTATGTTCTTGGAGGCTAGAGAGGATTATGATGTGAGGAAGAAGATGAAATGAGGAGAGAGAGGGTGGCTTAGGGTTTGGGTTTCTGGGTCGGGTGGATAGGTTCTGGGTTGGGTTTAGGTGGGTTTGGGTCGGTTTAGGGATAGAACAACTTACCTGGGTCGCGGCCGGGTCATGCGCGGGTCAAGGGGCTCCATCGGGCAGTTCGCGGATCCTGGCGTGCGGAGAACGACCGGGTAGGTTACCCCGGACGGTCGTCCCCGATCCGTTCTGCTTTCTCCACGACCGGGTGCTGTTACCCGGACACATGCACCCCAGTCCGTCCGTCCGTCCGATTCACGGCCGGGTTCCTCCACCTGGACGTCCCTTCCCCGGTCCATCCGTCTTGTTTCACGACCGGGTGCTCTTTCCCGGACAATGCACCCCGGTCCGTCCGGTAAGCTTCACGACCGGGTAGGCCACTCCGGTCCACCCTACCCGGTCCAAACCTCCAAATCTCTCTTTTGTTTTTCTTTTTTTTTTTATAAACTTCTTCCATCTCAAAACATTATCCCACTTATTCCCAAGCTCTCACCATTCTCCAAGTGACTTATTTGAAAAAGAACAAATCCTAAAGCATATTTACAAGGATAACCATGGGACTTCCTCCCAAGTGAGCTTGTTTAAAGTCACTAACTTGACTTTGCCTCCTTGGAGGTTAGGCAAGGGGAGCATCAGAGAGTGGGGTTGATGTCCCATCCTCCTTTGGTATTTTGGCCATGTATTCCTTGAGTCTCTGGCCATTCACTGTGAAGTCTCCACCATCCTTGTTCCAAAGCACAATGGCTCCATAAGGTCTCACTTCTTTGATCACAAATGGACCAGACCACCTTGACTTTAGCTTTCCTGGAAACAACTTCAGTTTAGAGTTGTAAAGAAGAACTTGATCTCCTGCCTTGAATTCTCTCTTGAGGATGTGCCTATCATGGAAGGCCTTAGTCTTTTCCTTGTAAATCCTTGAATTCTCAAAGGCATCCATCCTTATCTCATCCAGTTCATTGAGTTGAAGAAGTCCCTTCTCCTTTGCACCCTTGATGTCAAAGTTTAGAAGCTTAACAGCCCACAATGCCTTGTATTCAAGCTCAACTGGCAGATGGCAAGACTTCCCATAGGCAAGGTTGAAAGGAGTAGTGCCTAGAGGAGTCTTGAACGCTGTTTTATATGCCCAAAGAGCATCATCAAGCTTGGCTGACCAATCCTTCCTCTTGGTTCCCACAACCTTCTCCAAGATTCCCTTGATTTGCTTGTTGGAGACCTCCACTTGGCCACTTGTTTGAGGGTGATAGGGTGTTGCAACCTTGTGTTTCACTCCATTCTTCTTGAGAAGACTCTCAAACACCTTGTTTATGAAATGTGAACCTCCATCACTTATGACCACTATTGGCACTCCAAACCTTGGGAAGATATTGCTCTTGAACATTTTGACAACCACTCTTGAATCATTTGTAGGACTTGCTATTGCTTCGACCCACTTTGATACATAGTCCACAGCCACCAAGATGTATATGTTGCCATAAGAAGAAGGGAAGGGTCCCATGAAGTCAATCCCCCAAACATCAAACACTTCCACTTCAAGGATTGGGTTTTGAGGTATCTCATTCCTCTTAGTAATGTTCCCCCTCCTTTGGCAAGAGTCACATCTTGAAATGAAGCCTTGTGAGTCCCTGAAAATGTGTGGCCACCAGAATCCAGCTTGTAGCACCTTTGAGACTGTCTTGAATGTAGCAAAATGGCCTCCATAGGAAGATCCATGGCAATGTGAGAGGATTCCTTCAACTTCTTCTTCAGCCACCACTCTTCTATAGATCTGATCTTTGCATAGGGTGTAGAGGTATGGTTCATCCCAATAGTATCTCTTCAAGTCTTTGCAGAACTTCTTCCTCTCATACCCCGCAAGCCCCAATGGTTCCTTCCCAGTGGCTAAGTAGTTAATCAAATCAGCATACCAAGGTCCCTTCTCTTCAGCTGCCTTAACCTCTTCAATCTTTTTTCCAGTCTCAATGACTGCCACCACTGACATGATGGCCATGACATGCTCTTGTCTAAGTCCCTCATCAATAGGGATTCCACCTTCAATCCTCAACCTTGACAAGTGATCAGCAACTCCATTCTCAATCCTTGGCTTGTCTCTAATCTCCAAGTCAAACTCTTGAAGCAAAAGGATCCACTTTAGTAGTCTTGGCTTGGCACTCTTCTTCGCTAGGAGGTGTCTCAAAGCTGCATGGTCTGTATACACAATGACCTTGGAACCCACCAGGTAGCTTCTGAATTTTTCAAAGGCGAAGACAATGGCCAGCATCTCTTTCTCTGTTGTGGCATACTTCATCTGTGCATCATTTAGGGTTTGGCTAGCATAATAAATCACATGAGTCTTGCCATCCTTCTTCTGCCCCAGGACAGCCCCAACAGCAAAGTCACTAGCATCACGCATTATCTCAAAAGGGAGGTCCCAATCAGGTGGCTGAACAATGGGGGCTCTAACCAGTTCACCCTTTATCTTCTTGAAGGCCTCAAGACAATCTTCATCAAAGCTGAAAGCGGCCTCCTTGCACAGCAACTTGGTCATGGGTCTAGCAACCTTTGAGAAGTCTTTGATGAATCTTCTATAGAACCCAGCATGGCCAAGGAAGCTCCTGATGTCTTTCACTGTCTTTGGTGGTGGCAAGCTGACCATCACCTCAATCTTAGCCTTGTCCACTTCAATGCCCTTTTCTGAAATCTTGTGCCCAAGCACAATCCCCTCTTTGACCATGAAGTGACACTTCTCCCAATTCAGCACTAGGTTGGTGTCTTCACATCTCTGTAGGACCCTGCACAAGTTGGACAAACAAGCAGAAAACGAAGATCCGTAGACAGAGAAATCATCCATGAATACCTCCACTATATCCTCAATGAGATCCGAGAAGATAGACATCATGCACCTTTGAAAGGTTGCTGGAGCATTACATAACCCAAATGGCATCCTTCAATAAGCAAAGGTGCCATAGGGGCATGTGAATGTTGTCTTCTCTTGATCATTGGGATGTATGGGGATTCGGAAGAACCCTGAATACCCATCAAGAAAACAATATAAAGGATGGTTTGCAAGCCTCTCAAGCATTTGATCAATGAATGGCAATGGAAAATGATCCTTTCTAGATGCAAAGTTGAGCTTTCTATAATCAATACACATCCTATGGCCAGTTATGGTTCTAGTTGGTATCAATTCATCCTTGTCATTTTTAACCACAGTGATACCACCTTTCTTTGGAACTACATGCACAGGAGATACCCATTTAGAATCTGAAATAGGGTAGATAACACCAGCATCTAAGAGCTTAAGAATCTCCTTCTTTACAACATCCTTCAGGTTAGGATTCAACCTTCTCTGATGCTCACTACAAGTTATTGATTCATCCTCTAGATGTATCCTATGCATGCACAAAGAAGGTTATATCCCCTTAATATCATCTAGTGAGTATCCAATTGCCTTTCTAAACTTTTTAAGTGCATTTAAAAGTTGAGAAAGCTCAAGTTCTGTAAGTTCACTACTCACAATGACAGGATATGACTCATTGGGGCCTAGAAATGCGTACCTTACACCATGGGGAAGAGGTTTTAGCTCCACTTTTGGTGCCTTGAGCTCACTCCAATCATCTTGTTGGGTGTCCTCTTGTTGAGTGGCTGAAACAGCTTGGCCCACCTCTTGTTTGAGCTCCTCATACTGGCCTTTATCCTAAATCTTCTTGCGAGAATCCAGCATGGCCACAATAGCATCACTCTCTTGGTTCTCAACCACTTGGAGCTCTTTATCCACTGTCAAAGCATGCTGCAAAGGGTCCCTTATTGCCAACTCCCCAAGTGTCAATTCCTCAAGAAGTGTGGGAACCGAAATTCACACCGTCAATTTCTGATAAACGATATGTGGAGGAAAACCGAGTTAACCCGATCTTCCTTGAAGGTCCAGGATATCTGCTGGGCCACACACGACACAATCAATGGGAGTTTAAGTTGTAAAATAAAAATTGTAAAATAGGGCGAAAGGAGATCTTATTTCTGAATTCGCGTTTGAGCGTGAACAACGGGTAAAGAAATAAGCTACAAGAGCTGTCGAAAAGTCCGCTAGTCCGCCCGCCTAGATCTAACCTAGTTGAGTCGCAGCTCGCTAGTGAAAACAGAAAAGAATGCTAAAACGCTCTAAGTGATAAGTGCTCTGGAAATTTGGTGATGATTTGCTCCTCGCCCAAAGCTCTCCTTATATACTCCTCTTAAGACGGTCTATCTTCTTTCGGGCTGAATCGGGCTTTTTCCATTTTCGTCCATCTTCGTGTTTATCGGGAAACTTGACATTTATCTTCGGAAAACTTGACATTTATCTTCTGGAAACTTGACATTTATCTCTTATGTGAGGATAAGGATAAACCGTCATAGTTATCCTTCCTTTTCGGAAAATGGTAAGTGGGCCGTTTTGGCCACGTCGGGCCATTTAGACGTTTTTACGGTTTTTTGAAAGAATAGTCTTTGAAGGTTTTGGAATTTCCGAAGGAACCCCAATTCCTCGTATTGTCGAGATGTTTGGTGTTTAGAATAACCGTGATCGTAGCAAACTCGCGAAGATTGATCCAAACAATCCAAGATGGGATCAGACCGAGCATGATGGGACCGAGACCAGGACGAGGGCCGTCGACCGGCGTCAGGGGGCTTGCCGCTGGCGCCAGGCCGGCTTGCGGAACGCGTGCTGCCGGCGCCAGGCCGCCTCGCGTGACGCGTGCCGCCGGCACCAGGCCGGCCCGCGTGATGCGTGCCGCCGGTGCCAGGCCGGGGTGCCGCCGGCGCCAGGCCGGCTTGCCGCCCATGGGTTTTCCGTTGTTCGATCTTTCCCTGGTTAGTCGTTCGTGCGGGAAATCTTTGAGTTTGGAAGGATCTTTAGCCGTAGATTTCGAGATAATCGTTTTTGACCCAACGAGATTCCTCGAGTATCGGGATCAAGATGGACTTGGATTCGTAGACTTTCCATCTTCAAGGGTTTGAGTAATGAGGCTTCGAACTTTAGACGTTTAAAAGATGAACTTTTAAACAATCGAGAAGGCTTTGCGGAAGAATCATTGTAGTTCTCGGACGATCTGGACATGGGTTTAAGGGACCAAGATGCCGCCGTTGCCCGAGATCATGAGACAATTGCACGGATGGGCGCCAGGACCCTTGCCGCCGGCGCCAGACGGGAGACGATAGGCCTGCCGCTGGCGCTAGATGGGACAAGACAAGCCTGCCGCCGGCGCCAGGCGCCCTTCCGGCGCCAGGCGCGGCGTGGGCGGCCTGGCGCCGGCGCCGGGCGTCCTGCTGTCCGTGCCGTGTCCCGCGTCTGCCGGTGCTTGCTGTGGCTTGCCTTTGTTGATCCCCGGGGCTCACGGTCCGTTCATGCCTTCTCGTGAGTTCATCGAGTGACGACCTGTTTCCTGGTTTCGATCGTCACTTAGTTTTCTTTCGAGGACTTTCGGGTGACGATTTCGTCGTTGACCGATTTTGACCCCAACAGTTAGCCCCCCAGCTAGCTAGGAATCGTAGTGCTTTTCGGGTCTTGGCTTGCGGTATAGCCGTATGGGAAGGTGTAGAGACGTAATCGTTTGCCGAAAGTCGGGGTAAATAGAGATTTTACCTCCTTTATAAGGATGGAGTAAGAAATCTTATTCATTCTTACTTCATCATAAAAAATTCATCTCTCTCAAGAATCCTTTCTCTCTCTTTAAGAATAATGTCTTCAAGATCCTCAAAGAGAAATTCTTCTTCCCATTCATCCTCGGATGACTCTCCTGCCCATGTGACGGTGAAGCAAGAGGAGTTAGTCAAGGAGGAAACGAAGAATGCGTATTACCGAGCCCTTGTGGGCTCGGCTCGACCTCTGCCAGACGTCCCTGTTCCGAAGAGAACTTTGAGGCAGCCTGGTGCTCCCTTTACGCCGAGCCTGGTTTCACGTAAATATCTCAGGATTCTTCGAGATTTTTACCAGATTCCTGATGGAGTCAAATTCCGGATTCCCGTCGGTAACGAGAGTGCGAGGAATCCTTCGGAAGGTTTCTTCACATGTTACGAGGCTTTCCTTACGTATTGCCGCATGTGGTTCCCGATCCCTGGTACCATTATTCGGGCGCTTCGTAACTTCGAACTTTCGATCAACCAGCTCAGCGTTCCTGCCTTAGAGAGTTGGCTTGGCGTACTGATCTCAAGTTATGAGCTCGGGATCGATCTCAGTCCTGGTGATTTCGAAGGCCTTTGGAGCACTCGGCCGACGAGAAGCGACGGTTACTACTCCATGCTGCCTAAGAAGGATATGGCCATAATTCAGGGGACTACTTCGAACCCTAAGTCGTGGCAGGAGCGTTTCTTCTTTGTCCGAATAGATGGTGATTCTGTCGAGGAGAGCTGCCTCCATCTATTTCCGCATGCATGGAACTTCAACCGAGGTAATATGATGAAAACTCGTTGTCTATTTTATTATTCCGGAAGTGCGAGTTTTTAGTGAAAAAGTTTCGCTTTGTAGAGAACGGGGCTGTTGCGCATTTGCATGGCGATCTTTTCTTCAAGAGGGATCTCCTTCGTCAAAGGCCGTTTTTCTGGATGTCCTTCACTCTTGAACGGATTCGAGACGCAGTAAGGCTTTACCGGTCCCGAGACTCTGTTCCGACATATGATGCCGAACCGGTTATCGAAGCCCCGACTCGGAGGTGTAAACAGAGATCTCGTAAAGGGAAATAAATCGATGGTGGGGAAGGTTCGGAAGATCCTTCACCGTTGGGGGAAAACCCTAGTTTTGTTCCAACGGAAAAAGGCAGAGCCAGCGATTTTCCACTTCCCAACAATTTCTTTGACGGCCTTCCTCCGGAGTTTGTTACTGACGAGTCTCTGGAGGAAGAGAAGAAGCAATGGGTTTTTGAACTTCTTAACCGTATTCTTGAATCCGCATATATGTATATTTATTGATCTTAAATTTATGCAGGGATTAAGAGTGTTTGGCAATGCGCTGGACTCAAGTTTTCGCAAGTCTAGGATTGCTAACTTCAAGACCAAGGAAGCTGAGCGAGAGCTCTTCCGATTCCGACAAGAGGTTAAGGCGCAGAACGAAAAGCAAGCTGAGCTTCATGCTCGAGCTCTTGTTCGGGCGGAAAGGAGAGGAAGGAGGATGGTCGCAGCTGAGGTGGCAAGATGGGCGGAATCGTTCGCTGCTGAGTTTCAATGTTTTAAAGAAGCTCAGGAGTTTGTTGGAGATTTCCGCGAGTGCCGGGGCTCGGTCGTAAACCTTTACAAGTCTCAGAACCCGGATTTCTCTTTTGATTCCGAGATCGCTGAGATGAAGGACTTTATGGCCGAGTGTGCTCATGCTGAGTCCTTGGTTCCTCCAATCGAGGAAAGAGTCCGGAGACTATGAGAACCTATCGAGGTTTCTGAGGATACGGTGGAGGCCGGAGCCGATGAGAACGCCGAGGGTGGTGGGAACGCTCAAGGCGTGAACGAGGAAGTGGACCAGCCTGCAGGTTCATTCGGGATTTCCGCATCTGGATTTCTCGATGTTGACTTCCTTTTGTGAATCGTATGTTTTGGCCGTGTGTGGCCATTTTTTAGGAGTTTTATTCTGCGACCGTCGGAGGTTGCATTCTTATGTTTTGGGACTGGCCGTTGGTGGCTTAGAATCCCGCCGTCTTTGCGGACTTTATGAATATGAAAATTTGCGAGATTTCGTCTTTTGTTTTGATTTATACTTTCGTCAAGTGTAGAGGAAAGAATGCGAGTAGTCACTTCGTATCCTAACTCTTTTTTGTCTCTTGGTCCGTATGCTACTTTCTAGCGAGCGTTTTAGGTGTAAGAGATAAGAGACATGTTTTGGGATGTCAAGATCCAGCAAGACTGGGTTTAGGACAAGACCTAGGCTTACTCTTAGCTTTAAGGCTGTGCAATGACTGATCGGCTTTCGTTTTGCCTGTTAGTGATTTCTTCCTGATTCTTTTCGTTTAAAGTCCGCGACTAGTCGCCGGCTTATATGACTTGTGTTGAAAGAATCGAGCTATCTTCGGTGTTTATCCGAGACGCTAAACCAAAATTTCGGGTTTCTTGTATAGCGCGCTATGATATCCTTGTCGGATGTAAGAGGACCCTGTAGGTCTGACTACGAGTTTGTATTGAGTGAAACGTTTCTTAGTGCGTCCGTCGGGGCCAATCGACGGGCATAAGTTGTTTTTTTAAGTCGCAGGTGGACTGTTTTAGCGGATGATACGAGTTTGTTTATCTTTTTCGGAAGTTGCGACGTCTCGCGTTTCTTTCGAAGATATGATTTTTGTTTTTCCGAAGTGTTTACGCGTTTTCTAAATTAAGTGAGCGTAAGAAATAGATAGAAAGAATTTTATTTGAAAAGTTTCGAAAAAAAAAATTTGAGTACATCTGCGGATATTTTGCGCTTTTTGTGGGAGTATAGGAGTATACGTACCCACCCCCCCCCCCCTTTTGGTGAGGAGGATAGCTGAACTCGCCGGGTTTCGACGAGCTGCCTACGTACCTCTTTCGAGGATCAAGCCATCTCGTAGTTCTGATAGTTGCGGCAGACATTTTTACTCCCTGTGCGTTGCCGTTCCGATCGTGCTGTTTGGATCGACGGTTGGTGCGGGAGTCGAGCTGTCTGCTTTTACGGCGGTGGACTCAGAGGCTTTGTCGCTGTTTTGAATCGTTGCCTGTTCGGATGATTCTGGATCATCTTTTTTCGAGTCTTCAGGAATGTTGAACTCGGCTAGGTAACAGAGTCTTGATTGTTTCTGACTACCCTAGATAACTGCGGTTCCGGTTGGAGTCGGAAACTTGATGCCGAGGTGATATGTGGATGGTACTGCCTTCATGGAGTTGATCCAAGGGGTTCCCATGATGGCATTATATATGGCCGGGTTGTCGACTACTGCAAACTCGACGATCTTTGTGACTTCTTTCTCCTTGACCGGGAGCTTAATTCCTCCGAGGGTCATGGAGGTGACGCCCGAAAACCCAGTCAAAGGTTTTGGCTCAGGGACGACTTCCCCAAGTGGGATCTTCATCCTGTAGAGGGTGTCGCGGAAGATAACTTGACCGTACTTCCTGTATCGACGAGGATGCGGCCGACCTCGAGATCTTGGATTACCAGGTCGATAACCAAAGGATCGCAATGAGGCTTGTCGATTTCGACAGTTTCCTGTTCCTCGAAAGTGATCGTGTGGTTAGGAATATCGTTAGCCGGAAACCAGTTGGAACTTGTCTCGGCTTTTCGCCCGTAGGCTTTTATCGACGAGACAGAGTCTTGGTAGAACTGTGATCCTCCGATGATCATGTTTACCCTCTGGCGACTGTTGTTGTTCCCTTGGTCGTCGTGTCTCCTTCCGCGTTTTTCACCCGATTGATTTTCGGTCGCGCGGTCCTCGAAGACAGTTTTGTTGGTCTTTGGGCGGTCGGAGTCCAGGAGCAAGTCCTTTATACTCTTGACCTTTGATAGTTCGCCGGTGAGGAGCTTCGCGGCGATTCGGGCGCCGAGAACCTTGCAGTTCGCAGTAGAGTGAACTCTGGTCTCGTGGAACACGCAGTAGGAATTATCCTTGTACTGGTTCCTGGTCCAGGTGTTTCCGGAGGTTTTGCCTTGCTCCGAGTTGATGGCGTAGTTATGCTCGCCTTGGGCGTCTTCCCCTTCGTGATTGACGTTTTTGTCGTTACGAGAGGGTTTCTTTTTGAGAACGTTTTTTGTGGTCCGTGCTTCTGCGACAGAAGTTTCATCTCTCCCTCCATGATGATGAAGTCCGTTGCTTTGTGGAGAGTATCCTGGATTGTCCGCGGCTTTTCCAGTAATATCCACTTTCGGAACTTTGACTTGTACCAGAGAGTTTCCTTAGGGCGTCGATTGCGACATTGTCGCTAATGCCTGTTACCCTGGCCATCACCAGTTTGAACCTTCGCATGAAGTCGCGGAGCGGCTCGTCTTCCTTCTGGGCAAGGCTCCATAGGTCCACGTCGGACGTCTCTCTCTCTATGAACATGGAGTATTGTTTGAGAAACGCCGAGGCTAGTTGGCGGAAGCTTCCAATGGAGTTCCTTTTGAGCCGGGAGAACCATTCGAGCGCAGCGCCTTTGAGATGCTCGACGAAGAGAAGACAATGACCCGCGTCTCGTTCGCGCTCCGGGAGTTTGCATCTACCCATTGCGATCTGGAAGGACTGCAGGTGCGCCTTAGGATCCGTCGTACCGTCATAGACCGGGATTTTGATTTTCCCTGGGTCCGAGATGCGTGTTTCCGTGATCCGAGCGCTGAACGGTCTATCGATCTCGGGGCGGAACTAGTCGCCTGATGGATCACTTCGGCCACGGTCTTTTTGAGAGATTCGCGGAGATCATGGATCTCGCTATTGCTACCGGCGTTCCTCCGAGTTTGTCGGCGCTGGTCGCGATGGATCCGAGTCTGATCTTCCGCGAGTTCTTCCTGCTCCATCCAGTAGAGTTCTTCTTCCTCTTCTGTCATGGGCCTCTCGAAGGATACCGTCTTCCGAGCGGAATGGCTTTGGGTCCTCCTAGGGTGGATGTCAGCGTCTTCATCGGAAAGATCCGATTGGTCGCTTACATCCAGATTGATGCGCTCGACGTCGCTTTCCTTGTTTCCCGTAGCCGGGGGTGGAAGGTTCTGCGAGGTCGTTTGCTGTCCTTTTGGAGCCGTTTCCTCGGGAGTGGGCTCTTTCGAGGCATCTTTTTCTCGATCTCCGGGAGATCCGAAGTCGAGTCTTCTACCGCGCTGTGCCTTGGTGGATCCGCGCGGCAACTTGCTCCTCGCAGTTAAGGTGTCGACCTGTTTTGCGAGCGAGGTTATCAGCTTGTCTTGTTGTTCCGCCCGTTCTTGGGCGGAGGTAAACAGTTCCTCCATTTGTCTGAGCGTCTCAGTGTTTGCATCAGAAGTGACTGTGACGCATCTCCAGTTGGAGTCTTATCAACGTTGGCATCGACGGGTGTTCCGTCTAGCGTTGGCTGGTCTTTGGTGACGTCAGTAGACATGATCGAGCGTGTGCAGTTGCGAGATAGATAGATCCGTAACCCCCCTCCTTCAAGCGTCGAACTGTGGGAACCAAAATTCACACCGTTACTTTTTGATAAACGATTTGTGGAGGAAAACCGAGTTAACCCGATCTTCCTTGAAGGTCCCGGATATCTGCTGGACCACACACGACACAATCAATGGGAGTTTAAGTTGTAAAATAAAAATCGTAAAATAGAGCGAAAGGAGATCTTATTTCTGAATTCGCGTTTGAGCATGAACAACGGGTAAAGAAATAAGCTACAAGAGCTGTCGAAAGGTCCGCTAGTCCGGCCGCCTAGATCTAACCTAGTTGAGTCGCAGCTCGCTAGTGAAAACAGAAAAGAATGCTAAAACGCTCTAAGTTCTAAGTGCTCTGGAAGTTTGGTGATGATTTGCTCCTCGCCCAAAGCTCTCCTTATATACTCCTCTTAAGACGGTCTATCTTCTTTCGGGCTGGATCGGGCTTTTTCCATTTTCGTCCATCTTTGTGTTTATCGGGAAACTTGACATTTATCTTCGGAAAACTTGACATTTATCTTCTGGAAACTTGACATTTATCTCTTATGTGAGGATAAGGATAAACCGTCATAGTTATCCTTCCTTTTCGGAAAATCGCAAGTGGGCCGTTTTGGCCACGTCGGGCCATTTTGGCCACGTCGGGCCATTTAGACGTTTTTACGTTTTTTTTGAAAGAATAGTCTTTGAAGGTTTTGGAATTTCCGAAGGAACCCCAATTCCTCGTATTTCCGAAGGAACCCCAATTCCTCGCGAAGATTGATCCAAACAAGCCAAGATGGGATCAGACCGAGCATGATGGGACCGAGACCAGGACGAGGGCCATCGACCGGCGTCAGGGGGCTTGCCGCCGGTGCCAGGCCGGCTTGCGGAAAGCGTGCCGCCGGCGCCAGGCCGGCTCGCGTGTCCCGTGCCGCCGGCGCCAGGCCGGCTCGCGTGACGCGTGCCGCCGGGGCCAGGCCGGCTCGCGTGAAGCGTGCCGCCGGCGCCAGGCCGGCTTGCCGCCCGTGGGTTTTCTGTTGTTCGATCTTTCCCCCGTTAGTCGTTCGTGTGGGAAATCTTTGAGTTTGGATGGATCTTTAGCCGTAGATTTCGAGATAATCGTTTTTGACCCAACGAGATTCCTCGAGTATCGGGATCGATATGGACTTGGATTCGTAGACTTTCCATCTTCAAGGGTTTGAGTAATGAGGCTTCGAACTTTAGACGTTTAAAAGATGAACTTTTAAACAATCGAGAAGGCTTTGCGGAAGAATCATTGTAGTTCTCGGACGATCCGGACATGGGTTTAAGGTACCAAGATGCTGCCGTTGCCCGAGAACATGAGACGATTGCACGGATGGGCACCAGGACCCTTGCCGCCGGCGCCAGACGGGACAGGACAAGCTTGCCGCCGGCGCCGGGCGTCCTGCCGTTGGCGCCAGGCGTCCTGCCGTCCGTGGCATGTCCCGCGTCTGCCGGTGCTTGCTGTGGCTTGCCTTTGTTGATCCCCGGGGCTCACGGTCCGTTCATGCCTTCTCGTGAGTTCATCGAGTGATGACCTGTTTCCTGGTTTCGATCGTCAATTAGTTTTCTTTCGAGGACTTTCGGGTGACGATTTCGTCGTTGACCAATTTTGACCCCAACAAGAAGCTCATCAGCAAGAGCTTCCATCTCCTCTATGTAAAACACTTGGCCTTGCACAGTAGACCTCTTCATTACCTCATTGATGTCAAAATGGAGAGTGTGCTCTTTCCCCAAATGAAGATCAATCTTGCCTTCCTTCACATTGATAAGGGCTCCTGCTGTGGCTAAGAATGGTCTTCCAAGGATCAAGGGGTCTCTAGCTTCTTCATCCATCTCAAGCACAACAAAATCAGTAGGAATTTCACAATTTCCCACCATCACAGGGAGGTCTTCAAGGATACCAATGGGAAATTTGACTGAGCGATCAGCAAGCACCAAAGAGAGTTTGCACTTCTTGTATTGGCTGAACCCAAGCTTTTTGGCAACAGATAGAGGCATGAGACTGATACTAGCTCCCAAATCACATAGACATCTCTCAAACATCAAAGGACCAATGGCACAAGGTAGGGTAAAGCAGCCTGGATCCTCAAGCTTCTTAGGGATTGTCAATCTCTGGATAATGGCACTGCACTCATGAGTAAAAATCATCATGCCTTCCATTTCCTTCTTCTTGGCAGCCACATCATCCTTCAAGAACTTTCTGTATTGAGGGACAAGCATGAAGGCATCAATGATGGGCATTGTGACTTGAACTTCACTCATTTGCTTCTCAAAGAGTGCTTTGTACTTCTCCAAAAGTTGCTTCTTGAATCTTCCAGGAAATGGCAGCTTAGGTTCATAGGGAGGAGGAACAAAAGAAGACTCTTTTGTTGGAGTGGCAACTTCACCACGCTTTAGTGCTTTCTTCTCTTCTCCAACCTTTCCTTTACCCTTAGCTTCAACAATCTTTTCTAGAATCTCCTCATCAACCTTCTCATCTACAATCACAACATCATCATCAATGTTGATAGCCACCCCCCCTCCCCACTTAGTGTCTCACCATCCTTGGGGAGGGTTCTTGGAGGTAGCTCTCTACCACTCCTCAAAGTGATTGCCTTCATTGGCTCCTTGGGGTTTTGCTCAGCCTTTCCTGGTAGTGTTCCTTGTTGGCGACTTGGCTGAGAGTTCATAGAAGCAAACTGATTCTCCAAAGCTCTAATCTTGTTGTTTAGCTCAGTATAGCTGCTATCAATCTTGGAGTGAACAGTCTTGAACTCATGGCCAATGTCCTTGGCTGTTCTAGCTTGACCTTCCAATAATTGTTTGAACATAGCTTCCATAGATGAATCTGGAGCTTTAGCTTGGGAGGAGCTACCTTGAGCTTGAGTAGACTGATTGCCATGATTTGTAAAACCAGGAGGAGGATTCTGCCTAGGCTGGTAGTTCCCTTGCTGAGTGTTTTGCTTGGGTTGATAGCCTCCTTGCTGGTTGTTGGGATAAGACCTTTGCTGGTAGTTGTTATACTGAAAGTTAGGCTCCTTCCAACCCTTCAACTTCATTAACCTTAGGAGGAGTTTCCTGACTTGAACCACCCACAAAGTTGATCTGCTCCTTTTTGGCTTGGTTAGCAATCAGCAAGTCTATCTTCTCTTGCAAGGATTTGATTTCCTTCTTGGTCTGGTTGTCATCAGCTCTGGTTGTTCTATCAGCTCTGTCATGTTCTCCACTGTAAACTGAGTCACTCTTCACCATGTTGTCAACCAGCTCCTCAGCGTCTTCTTCAGACCTGCCCAGGAAGAAACCATTGCTTGCTGTATCCAATCTTGCTCTACCTATAAAAGCTCTCAGAACATGAAGAAACCATTGGTGAAGGTACTAGGTGCATTGAAAGCCCAAATGGCATAACTAACTATTCATACAATCCATGTTTAGTTTTGAAAGCAGTTTTCCATTCATCATCTTCTTTCATTCTAATTTGGTGATATCCAATTTTCAAGTCTTATCTTTGAAAACACACAAGATCCATGCAGCTCATCTAACATATCATCTAAGCCTAGGGATAGGGTGACGATACTTTACAGTGATATTGTTGATGGCTCTGCAATCTACACACATGCGCCAGCTTCCATCTTTCTTTGGCACAAGGAGGACTGGTACTTCACATGGGCTCATGCTTCGGATGTGTCCTTTCTCAATCAGCTCATCTACTTGCCTTTGGAGTTCTTTGGTTTCTTCAGGATTGGTTCTGTAGGCAGAACGGTTTGGAAGTGGAGCTCCAGGGACAAAGTCTATTTGATGTTCTATACCACACAAAGGAGGTAGCCCTTTTGGATTCTTTTCTGGAAAGACATCACCATATTCCTGCAAAAGAAACTCAAGTTCTCTCGGTAGAACCGGTGCAAGGTCAGTAGAAGACATCAGAGCACCCTTAAAAACAAATAGAAGCATAGATTGCTGAAGACACAAAGCTCTTTTGTTCTCACTGGTTTTGATTGAGAGATGTGCCTCCTTCTTTTGTTTAGGAGCTGGATCCTTCTTGGCCTCTTGTCGCCTGAGTTTGAGTTGAAGCTGATCTTCATGTACTTCTTGTGGAGACAAAGGTGCAAGGACAATCTTCTTGTCTCGGTGAGTAAAAGAATGGCGGTTTGTGTACCCATCATGGATGGACTTCTTATCATACTGCCATGGCCGTCCCAACAAGATGTGGCTGGAGTCCATGGGGAGAACATCACACACAATCTCATCCTGGTATCTCCCAATGGTTGTAGGAACCATCACTTGTTCTGTGACCTTCAGCTCGCCATCTTCATTCAACCATTGCAGTAGGTATGGTCGAGGGTGTTTTCCAAACTTCAAAGCCAGCTTTTCTACAAGAGATTCACTAGCCACATTAGTACAACTTCCACCATCTATAATCAAACTGCAAACTTTATCATAAACAGTGCATCTAGTATGAAAAAGATTCTCCCTTTGATCATTGTCTTCTGGTTTGGTTTGAACTCTCAGTGATCTCCTTGTAACCAGAAGCTCTCCATGAACTGGGTAGTCTATAGATTCATCTTCAGATGCCTCTGGTGCCTTTTCTTCTTCAGATACCAATTCACCACTTTCTAGGAGGATCATGACCTTCTTGTTAGTACACTCATTGGCATAATGACCAAACCCATGACACTTGAAGCACTTCACATCTCTAGCTCTTATGGCTGGCGCCTTGCCTTTGTCAGCTTTCGTCTCCTCCTCTGGTTTCACAAAGACCTTATCTTCTTTGGTGCTAGACAATTTGAAGTGATTTCCATACGTCCCCTTGGTTGGGGTATTCCTCTTAAGTTGCTGCTCAATGAGAATGGCCTTGTGGAGAAGCTCATAGATATCCTCATAATCCTGCATCTCCAATTTGTCCTGTATGTCTCGGTTGAGTCCAGCTAGAAAACGAGCCATGGTTGCATCAGCATCCTCTGTGATGGCGGCTTTGATCATTAGAAGCTCCATCTCTTGATAATAGTCTTCTACACTCCTAGTTCCCTGAGTCAGCCTCCTTAGTTTCTGATGCACATCTCTGTTATAGGGGTTGGGCACAAAACGCTTCTTCATGATGGTCTTAAGCTCGAACCAAGAAGCAACTTGTGGCTCTCCAGTCCTTCTCCTAGTTGTACACACCTGATCCCACCAGTGTAGAGCATAGCCACTGAATTCTGTTGCAGCAAGTCTGACCTTCTTGGCTTCAGAGTAGTTTTGACAATCAAACACAAGCTCCATCCTCTTTTTCCATTCTAGGTAAGCATCCGGATCATTCTTTCCACTGAATGCTGGGATCCTGAGCTTGAGGTTGCCAAGACTATCATCAGGCCTGTTTCTTGGAGCACGCCTTCTCTCAGTTCTGGTTTGAGAAGCCGCCCTATCAGACCTGGCTGATCTTACTGACCGTTCTCCATCAGTACTTCGTCCAGAGGAAGTATCTCGGTCTTTAGTCTCTCATGTGGCTATTCTTTTGCCTCTCCTCTTGCTCCTAGCATGGTTTGTAGCCTGTGAAGTCTGACCAAGAAAGTTATCAGTATTTTCATTAACTAAATTACTAGTTCTTAACCTTTTTATGATCTAAGACATCATGGCTCCCATCTGCTGTTTGTTAAAGTTAGTAGGAGCAGGATAATCAGGTTCAATGCTTCCATCCGACATGTTCCTGTTAAGAGACTTAAACAAAAAAAAACTTAGCACAAATAAGATGATAAAAAACCCTCCCAAGGAATGCACTCGAAGGTTGGTGAAAAGGATAGGATTTGACCCAAAAGATGGATCAAATGTAAGGTGGATCGATGGTTCTTCAGTATAAGGCTGAGGAAGGCCAAATACTTGCTGGGTGGTCTTAGTCCGTGAGAGGCAGCCCCACTAGTGAACAAGACCATGCTTACAGAGATTACTCTCCTGGCATTACGATGTTCCAAAGAACAAAGGATTCAACAAATTTAAAAGTAGATTTATTAAAAAGGTTGAATGAATAAAACAATACAAAGTTAAGCCTTTATATAATAGGCTATAGGTTAGACCAAAGGTCTAAACTTATTCTAGAAAATACAAACTAAATAAATAAGGTGGACTTGACCAAAAACAAAGACTTTTGACTGGATTTTGAAAATTGTGGTCGCAAAACTCTTCGGCTGGTCGTGTCCTTTGGCATGGTCGTCGGTCTCTGAATTACCGTCAGATTGATATATTATTCGACCATAGCTTGTATTTCCTTGTTGGGCCTTTTTTCTTTGGGATGAAACATGTTCATAAACATATTTTTTCATAATTCCTCAAGCCCATCTCATTTAAATCCAAACCCATAAGCCAAACCTTGTGTTGATTTGTTTGTTGCTGATCAAGGTCACATCATCCCCTCCTCCTTTAAAATGATTTGCCCTCAAATCCGTCATAATGTAGAACCGGTGGCCGTGAGAGTCGTCCCACGTTATACGCCTATGGTCTGCCTTCGGGAATCACTCGCCTAGCAAAACCATTACGAAAGATGATTGAGCTGTCTCGGTTTAACTTCAGATGGGATGATCTCTTGGCTTCTAGTAGAACTTTTTTTTTTAGAAGATGGAAAGACGAGAATGATGAATGACAGAAGCAAACACCAAACCCTCAAGTGGCTCTGATACCAAATGAGTCCATGGGGAGAACATCACACACAATCTCATCCTGGTATCTCCCAATGGTTATAGGAACCATCACTTGTTCTGTGACCTTCAGCTCGCCATCTTCATTCAACCATTGCAGTAGGTATGGTCGAGGGTGTTTTCCAGTCTTCAATGCCAGCTTTTCTACAAGAGATTCACTAGCCACATCTTGTTGGGACGGCCATGGCAGTATGATAAGAAGGCCATCCATGATGGGTACACAAACCGCCATTCATTTACTCACCGAGACAAGAAGATTGTCATTGCACCTTTGTCTCCACAAGAAGTACATGACGATCAGCTTCAACTCAAACTCAGGCGACAAGAGGCCAATAAGGATCCAGCTCCTAAACAAAAGAAGGAGGCACATCTCTCAATCAAAACCAGTGAGAACAAAAGAGCTTTGTGACTTCAGCAATCTATGCTTCTATTAGTTTTTAAGGGTGTTCTGATGTCTTCTACCGACCTTGCACCGGTTCTACCGAGTGAAATGTAGTTTCTTTTGCAGGAATATGGTGATGTCTTTCCAGAAGAGAATCCAAAAGGGCTACCTCCTTTGCGTGGTATAGAACATTAAATAGACTTTGTCCCTGGAGCTTCACTTCCAAACTGTCCTGCCTACAGAACCAATCCTGAAGAAACCAAAGAACTCCAAAGGCAAGTAGATGAGCTGATTGAGAAGGGACACATCCGAGAAAGCATGAGCCCATGTGCAGTACCAGTCCTACTTGTGCCAAAGAAAGATGGAAGTTGGCGCATGTGTGTAGGTTGCAGAGCCATCAACAATATCACCGTAAAGTATCGTTACCCTATCCCTAGGCTAGATGATATGTTAGATGCGCTGCAAGGATCTTCTGTGTTTTCAAAGATAGACTTGAAAAGTGGATATATCCAAATTAGAATGAAAGAAGGTGATGAATGGAAAACTGCTTTCAAAACTTAACATGGATTGTATGAATGGTTAGTTATGCCATTTGGGCTTTCAATGCACCTAGTACCTTCACTAATGAACCATGTTCTGAGAGCTTTTATAGGTAGATTGGATACAGAAACGAAACCATTGCTTGCTGTATCCAATGTTCTGAGAGCTTTTATGCCCAGGAAGAAACCATTGAGAGCTTTTATAGGTAGATAATGTTGGCCGAGCATCCGGTGTCGACTAACACTCTCGCTACGTATATGTCCTGGATCGTTAATTCGATTACAAGGAGATCGTTGTGGGGTTTGGCCTGGTCGGCCGTTGCCCGATCCTTGAAGGAAACAACATCGCTGGCTACTGGAGCGGACATCCTATATCCTTTATTGCTTAGTGACTTTCGAGTTAGAGAATTCGTCCCCCCTCCTTCTAGCGCCAAACTGTGGGAACCGAAATTTGCACTGTCAAGTTTTGTTGAACAAGTATCGAGGAAAACCGAGTTAACCCGATCTTCCTTGAAGGTCCGAATTCTCTGCGTAATCACTTTAAAATCGATAAAACATAAGTAGCAAGATAAAAAATGAATGGTCGCTCAGAGGCGTTTTATTAGTTAAAAAGTACGAATACAAGACTTCTCCGAGAGGAGTAGAGATATGCTAACTATCGGAACAACAGAACAAGAGGCGGCCAAGACGTCCTAAGCCTTGCCGTACTAGTCTAACCAACTAAGTCCTAAGTTCTCTAAGCTAGCAGGAGTTCTCTAAATCTAAAATCTCGGATCCTCTTCTCTTCTGCTCCAGCCCTCCTTATATTGTCGCTTTAGGTCGGTGGCCCGTTTAACCTTTCGCCTTTGGGCCCAAGTTTATCTCTTTTGGAAATATTCCATTTTCCGTCGATCTTCGTAGTTATCCTCGAGCATTAACATTTATCTGCGGAAACTTAGCATTTATCCTACTTTAATAAGTTAGGATAAACTGTCATAGCTCTTATTGGGCTTGGGTCTCCAAAATCGTAAGTGAGCCCGTGGACAAGCTTCAAGCCCTCGAACGTTCGTACGATTTCTCGGAAAGATTATCTTTTCCGCAAAATAAATCGTATAGCCTAAAGAATCGATGTTCGAGTTGATCATCCTTGTTTTACACGATACATTTTGCGGAAGAACCAACCTTCCTAGCTCTAGTTGTAAAACTTCGAGGATAACTCCAATCGGGTTGAACCGAGGAACGTTAGGTCCATAGCTAAGGTGCTATGACTTCACGGAAGCCACAAGGTGCGATCTAAATCGGACGAGCTGGGAACAGACTGGATGTGCCGGCGCTCGGGGCCAGCACGGGCGAGCCGGCGCCCGGCGCCCGGTTCCAACACGGGGAAGCAGGCGCCCGGGGCCAGCACGGGCAAGCTGGCGCCCGGCGCCCGGGGCAAGCACGGGCGAGCCGGCGCCCGGCGCCCGGTGCCAGCACGGGCGAGCCGGCGCCCAGCGCCCGGGGCCAGCACGGGCGAGCCGGCGCCCGGTGCCCTGTGCCAGCACGGGCGAGCCGGCGTCCGGTGCCCGGTGCCAGTACGGGCGAGCCGGCACTTGGCGCCCGGGGCCAACACAGGCGAGCCGGCGCCCGGTGCCCGGCGCCTGGGGCCAGCACGGGCGAGCCGGCCCCCGCCGCCCGGGGCAAGCACGGGCGAGCCGGCGCCCGGAGCCCGGGACCAGCATGGGCGAGCCGGCGCCCGGCGCCCGGGACCTTGGTCGCGCCTGTTCTTTTCCGACCCAACCTTTGTTGATCGTTTTTTGCGGAAAGTCCGTAGACAGGAAATGATCTTAGCATTTGATTTCGAGATAACCTTTTTTGACCCCAACAGTCCCGAAGGTCGGACACCACAGCTATACGGAAGATACAGGAGTTGAAGTAAGTCGGACAGGCCGGGATCAGTTCAGCTCGTCGGTCAAGCTGACCCGCGTGCTGGTTGAGCTCGCCGGGTGAGTACACCCACGCCGGGGTTGAGCTCGCCGGCGAGCTGATCCGTGTGCTGGTCGAGCTCGCCCGGCGAGTACACCCATGCCAGGGTTGAGCTCGCCGGCGAGCTGACCGCGTGCTGGTCGAGCTCGCTGGACGAGTACACCCACGCCGGGGTTGAGCTCGGGGGCGAGCTGACCCGCGTGCTGGTCGAGCTCGTCCGGTGAGTACACCCATGCCGGGGTTGAGTTCGCAGGCGATCTGACCCGCGTGCTTGGTGGAGCTCGCCGGGCGAGTACACCCACGCCAGGGTTGAGCTCGCCGGCGAGCTGACCCGCGTGCTGGTCGAGCTCGCCCGGTGAGTACACCCATGCCGGGATTGAGCTCGCCGGCGAGCTGACCCGCATGACGGTCATACTCGCCGGGCGATTAAACCCATGCTGGGGCTGAGCTCGCCGGGCGAGTACACCCACGAGATGGTTGGGACAGTGACTTTGTTCTCTTCGTAAAATCTCAACGGAAACTCCGATTGAGACGAAACGAAAGCCATTTTGATCTAGACTCAAAGAAGAACAAAGTTGAGCTTGCCCTAGGGCTAGGTGGCAATTACAGGAGGCTAGGTGACCCGCGTGATGGTTGTACTCGCCGGGCGAGTACACCCACGAGGTGGCCGGGACAGTGAGTTTGTTCTCTTCGTAAAATCTCAACGGACACTCCGATTGAGACAAAACGAAAGCCATTTTGATCTAGACTCAAAGGAGAACAAATTTGAGCTTTTCCTAGGGCGAGGTGGCCATTACCAATGGCGAGGTGACCCGCGTGATGATTGTACTCGCCGGACAAGTACACCCACGAGGTGGCCGGGACAGTGACTTTGTTCTCTTCTTTAAATCTCAACGGAAACTTCAATTGAGACGAAACGAAAGCCATTTTGATCTAGACTCAAAGGAGAATAAAGGTGATCTTTCACTAGGGCTAGGTGGCCATTACAGAGGGCGAGGTGAACCACGTGATGGTTGTACTCGCCGGGCGAGTACACCCACGAGGTGGCCGGGATAGTGACTTTGTTCTCTTCGTAAAATCTCAACGGAAACTCCGATTGAGACGAAACGGAAGCCATTTTGATCCAGACTCAAAGGAGAACAAAGGTGAGCTTTCCCTAGGGCTAGGTGGCCATTACAGAGGGCGAGGTGACGCGCGTGATGGTTGTACTCGCCGGGCGAGTACACCCACGAGGTGGCCGGGACAGTGACTTTGTTCTCTTCGTAAAATCTCAACGGAAACTCTGATTGAGACGAAACAAAAGCCATTTTGATCTAGACTAAAAGGAGAACAAAGGTGATCTTTCCCTAGGGATAGGTGGCCATTACATAGGGTGACGTGACCAACGTGATGGTTGTACTCGCCGGGCGAGTACACCCACGAGGTGGCCGGGACAGTGACTTTGTTCTCTTCGTAAAATCTCAATGGAAACTCCGATTGAGACGAAACAAAAACCATTTTGATCTAGACTCAAAGGAGAAAAAAGGTGATCTTTCGCTAGGGCTAGGTGGCCATTACATAGGGTGAGGTGACCAACGTGATGGTTGTACTCGCCGGGCGTGTACACCCACGAGGTGGCCGGGATAGTGACTTTGTTCTCATCGTAAAATCTCAACGGAAACTCCGATTGAGACGAAACGAAATCCATTTTGATCTATAATCAAAGGAGAACAAAGTGAGCTTGTCCTAGAGTGATCTGGGAAGACTGAGCTCGCCCTATGGCGAGTTGACCTGGTAAGACCAAGCTCCGACCTCCTTTTGTTCTGCCATTTGTTTCCCGAGAGTTGTTTGTCGAAGAGATTGGATATTCTATTTCGAGAACTTGTCGTATAACCTCTTTTCGATTTATACGAGACTCATAGTTCCGATAAATACTTTCCGGGGACTTTCAAGCATTGATTCCGTCGTGACCGATTTTGACCCCAACACAACTGAAGTCTTCTCCATATGGCTTAAGGTTGGAAGGTGGCTGATGCATCTTGTCTGCTTCTAGGGTTTGTGAATCTGCTTCTGTGATTTGTGAAACTGCTTCTACCCCGTGGCTCCTTTTATAGTATTAATCATCCGCCAAGTTTTCAAATTTGAAATATCCAAATTTGAAATTTTCATTCTTCTCTGAGTCGGTTTGATTGGTATCGATCGATACGTCTTGGTGAGTGTCGATCAATTCTTCTTCGTGTAGCCCTCGTCTTGGACTGGTATCGATCGATGCTGATGATGTTGCGTCGATCGATGTGGGTAGCATGGTTCCATGTGATCTGGATCCATCTCTAGTGAGAAATTCCTGGTGGTCTGTAGGTGGCTCTTCCTCACGGTCCTCATTGCATTCTTACACATGTTGGGAAGGTGTAGTAGTCTCTAGGGCAAAAATCGGATAGCATTGTGCTGGCCAATCATCTCTCGTCCTTAAGACTGTCGTATCGATCGATTCATAGATGCTGGTGTCGATCGATGTAAGTCGGATTGATCTCGGAATTGGTTGGATGCTGGTGTAATCTCTGCAGCATGATGAATATGGTCTTGATGGAATGAACTGCTGAGAAACATACTGGGTGGGTACCTCATCCTCATGAATGAAAGAACTTTCTTTTTCTTCCCACAAGTCTTCATAATCTGTCTCCACTATAGGGTGGTATACATTCTCTTCTCTGCGGATGTATGAATATGGTATGTTCCTGTTGTAGTCCTCATCATACTCTTCTTCTCTGCAGATGAAAGAGTATTCAATATCTCTTTCCCTCATGTAATCCTCATCATAATCATCCTCTATTTTCTCCACTGCATATGTTGGCTGATAGTAGTCTGGTTCCCAACTCCCATCTGAGTAGTTACCTGTAAAGTGATCAACTTCGTACATAGGTGTACTATCAATCGACGTGGAGTGAAAACTGTTGCCTGTATCGATCGATGTGATGACTGACTGGTCGATTGATGTGAGATCAATAGGATTGATCGATGTATTTGTATGTGCGCCGATCGATTCCGAGTACTCTGTCTCGTACTCTTCTGTACAGTAACATGTAGCTACGAGTGTAGCTTCATCTGGAGGCTTTCTGAAGAACGCTGAAGGTCTGATAACCTTGATTAGGTCATAGTAAACCTTTGGGTCGATGAGAGTCAAACACATCTGGCTTGTTTGCAAGTCACTGATGGCTCCCAGAGTAGCTAGGAATGCTCTTCCAAGTAGTAGAGAGTAATTCCAATTTAACTTGATGTCTAGGACATGGAAGTCAATGATACAGGACTTTTCAAGGGTCCTAATCAAACCAATGTAGTATAAAAGATTGTCGAACCCACAGAGAACTAGAGACTTATAGCACCAAGAATACACAAGCTTCCTTAATCTAAGCAAACAAGAAGATGGATGTAGGTGAAAAGCTAAGATCCTAGAAATATAAACAAGGTGATCTCAAATCCAATCAAGAAACAAGTGCAAGAACTCAATCACATGCTAAGGTGGAATCCATGGGACTAGGAATTTGAGTTTAGGTGATGTAGATCCAATCTAAAGGTTGCAGCAAACAATCAATCTAACAACCTTAAGCCTAGACACAATCCTAAGCAAGCTCTATCTCTAGATGAATGCTCATTTACTAACATATCTCAAGCATCTAATCTCTTAGGTTGAATAATATGAAAGCAATCATTAAGAACAAGTCCATTAGCTATCTTAACACCTTTAACAACAAATCTCTTTGGTAAAGAATGTTAAAAGCATTGAAGAGTTGGTTCAGGCATTTCATAGAACACCTTTCGGGCATGAAATGCCTATAGATCTATTTTGATATGATCAAGACCAAAATAGCATTAAGAACCCTCAACAAGCAAGGAAACAAGAAGATCTAACACTAAACACCCTAGATCTTCACTAATCACCTTTAATCACCCTAGCCCATGAATCCAAAGTGTGTCTACTCACTAATCTCCATGAAAAACCTTAAATCTTTGTGAGATTCATGGCTAATCATGTTTGTGAGAAGGAGAAACAAGATATAAGATGAATAGCTTCCTTAAATTTATAAAAAGATTCAAGCTTTTACAATATGTGGCAAAGTCTTGAGAGAAAATGAGATACTCCCACTTTGGGAGATATAAGAGTATTTACACAAGGCTTAGAAGCCCTAAAAATATCATAGAAAAATACTAAAAGGTCCCTAGGGTCAATTAGGCTTCAACCAATAGGAAAGGAGGGTGAAAAACAGTCAGGGGTTGAGCCAAACCGCCCAACCCGGCCTAGTCTTCCCGGCCTGTCCTCAAGTAATCTTTTCATAACACAAGGAGGAGAGACATAGGGATGGAAGCAAAGCCAAAAAAAACACTCATAGCACTCAACTTGACATCCTAAAGAAACATAGCAAATAGCATGAGCAAAACTCTCTTATTATGCTCTAGCTTCACAAGGCCTATCAATTACTCTTATGCATCTACACAAGATCCAATGCTTATCAACCAACAAGTTCTCTTAACCAGCCCTCACATTGATTCATACACACACACACAAGGTGAAGTCTCACAAATGGGCACATGATCTCAATCATTTGGCTAGGTGATCAAATAGTCTAATATGGATGAAAATGAGGATTCAATGCATCTTTTTAAGGTGGCTATCACTCAAGAATCAAGGAGCTTGATCATTATGCAAAATTTATCTAAGACTAGGAGCAATTCATGCATACATGGATCCATCCTCATCATTCTACCCAATCATAGGTGATTACAAGTTCTACACCCCTTTTATTCATCCCATAACCCATAATGAAAAACATACTCACATCGCTCACCCAATGAACAATTTTCTTTCTTCAAGATTCAACCACTAAGGACCCTTTTATTCACAATTTAAGTTTCTAAGCTCTAACACTTTTTGTTTTCCCTTCCCCACTATCTTATTGAATCTTTTTTTTTTCTTTTGTGTTTTTCTTTTCTTTTCTTTTCTTTTTTTTTATGTAGGGGGAAGGTCTCAAACATCAACCAAGAGCTTCTTAACTTTCTAATCTAGGTCCCTAGGGCTTTTCTTTCTCAATACATTCTTTTGCTCATCAATCTCAACAGTATCACATCCCAAACCAAAGATATAAACCATTAAGTTACAAAGACCCCACTCACCATCCTAGAAGCTAGCTAAAATGATGACCCTATGCTAGCAAGAGATGAGAACAAATCCATGTCGCCCCCAATACTCTCAAGATTTGCACATGACAAACTATCAGAAAAGGCCTCACTCATGGAAATCAATGTAGGCTTCAAAAAATGGATAGGGTTCAAGGGTATGGAAGTTCCATTTGGGTTAACAAAGAGTGGTATATTGGGGAAAGATAACCCAAATGTGTATGAGATCCATGATCAAGTATGAAAATGCCCAAATGCAAGAGAAATTAAGTTCATTCAAGTCTAAGTTCAGGATGGAGCTTGTTTCAAGAACAATGCCAATATCAAGCAAGCAAGCAAGTTTCAAGAAGAGTTTTCAAGGCTCAAAGCATGCAAGCCTTTCAAAATATGCTTAAGCTACTTGATATGCTTAACTAGGGTGTCAAATTCAGTGCAAACAATTGTTCTTTACAAGGCAATGCTCCATATGCAAATGAATGCAACCTATATGCTCTAGACTCAATCTTAAGGATGCAAGTGATGCAATCTAGATGATTCAAATTTTTTTTTAATGCAAATATGAATGTACAATGCAATGCATGAGACTCTCAATCACAAAGCAAAAATGATCAAATACCTGGTACCTCCCCCACACTTAGATCACACAGTCTCTGTGTGAGTAAGAGAGAAGGAGAATACCCCAACAAGACAAAAGCAAATGTATATACAAGAAGGGTTGGAGTGTCACATACTTGGAGTTATTGGCTGAATTGGGTGGTAGAGGACCCTTGGCCTCGGATTTGTGCGACCGGGAGAGATAGGCTGAAGCGGATAAGTGAAGGCGGGTGTCTAGAGTTGCAATGCTTGGCTGCCTTTCACCTTTCATCTAGCTGTAGACCCAACCTGAAAAACCTCAACTATCCATATTAAAAAGACTCAAAAGAAAGAAAGATAAAGAAATATATAAAATGGATAAACATGGGAATGCCTCCCAAGCGCACTTGTTTTAAGTCTCAAGCTTGACTTTGTGTGCTTGCTAATCATAAGTATCAAAAGGTTGAGCCAATGCACCTTTGGTCCTTCTCCTATGAGAACAAGGAACCAAGTATGCAAAGGAGCACACTACTGTCCATAGAAAATAGACAGATTTTTCATCAAAGAGCTTCACTAAAGATGTATCATGAATCATGAGATGCTCTTTGAGGTTCAAATGGTCATGAGAATCAAAAGCATTTGGTGGAAACACAAAGTCAACTACAGGCTCAAACGAAGTTTTAACAAAGTAGTCAACTCTATCTCCATCAACCAAATAATACACAATGTTCACATTCTCATGATAATTTTCAGCATGGGGGTTTCCTATCTCAAGCAAGAGCTTATGCACATCAAGTTCATCCCCTAGATCAGCAAGTGCAAGAAGAGGTCTAGTTTCATTAAGAATGAAAAACTCAGATTCAAGATCAAATGAAGCACATAGATAACTCTTGTCAAAACAAACTTCATTATGATCTCTAACAAGCTTTTCTATTCTCAACTCATATAGTTTCCTAGTTTCACATATCAGATCAAGACATTCATTTATGAGCACATGATAATCAAGATCATGGGCAATATTCTCACCACAAGGCAAGCAAATTTCCTCAAGTTGAAGTTCTAAAGTGGAAATGCTTGTACCTTCCAGCTGGAGTGGTGGAACCCAATACATTACCTCTTTAAGGTCATAAGCAACATCAAACTCATGTTGCGTAACCTCCCTTTCTTTAATCTCTTCTCAATCCCTAATGAGGTGTACCCGGATCATTCGTGCCAAGGATCTCATTGGCTTGCCCCAATTCTCTTTCATTCTCTGAAGCAGATGCAACTCCACCCTTTGGTCTGGTGTGAGTATATGTATATCAAAAGGTGGTGGTTCCACATAGACATATGGCTCATCTTCAATGTGATCTTCCTCTTCTTGTGGCTTTTCAAGGTAGCTTGAAGCCATCACTACAAAACAGAAATTCTAGAATAGAAAGTTAGTAACTGTACAAAAGCAAAACAAAGCAAGAAAATAAAGCTTAGTCTCAAGAAAGATTGAAATCCTAATTATAAATCTACTAGTTCCCCGGCAACGACGCCAATTTGATGATAGGACTTTTCAAGGGTCCTAATCAAATGATGTAGTATAAAAGATTGTCGAACCAATCCTAGGTGATTTCAATGCAAAGGGAATGCAAGTCTATACTTAAGCTAAGTGCAATCAAAAGAGTGGAATGAAGTGAACTAAAACTAAGCTAAAATGCAATAAATTAATGGTCTATCTTTCAATTTGAAGCAATAGGACTCATGGGGCAAGGGAATTGACCTTGGGTGATCAAGCTTCAATCTAAAGGTGGCAGAAAACAATCAATCTAACAACCTTAAGCCTAGACACAATCCTAAGCAAGCTCTATCTCTAGATGAATGCTCATTTACTAACATATCTCAAGCATCTAATCTCTTAGGTTGAATAATATGAAAGTAATCATTAAGAACAAGTCCATTAGCCATCTTAACACCTTTAACAACAAATCTCTTTCGTAAAGAATGTTAAAAGTATTGAAGAGTTGGTTCAGGCATTTCATAGAACACTTTTCGGGCATGAAATGCCTATAGATCTATTTTGATATGATCAAGACCAAAATAGCATTAAGAACCCTCAACAAGCAAGGAAACAAGAAGATCTAACTTTAAACACCCTAGATCTTCACTAATCACCTTTAATCACCCTAGCCCATGAATCCAAAGTATGTCTACTCACTAATCTCCATGAAAAACCTTAAATCTATGTGAGATTCAAGGCTAATCATGTTTGTAAGAAGGAGAAACAAGATATAAGATGAATAGCTTCCTTAGATTGATAAAAAGATTCAAGCTTCTACAATATGAGGCAAAGTCTTGAGAGAAAATGAGATACTTTCATATTGGGAGATATAAGTGTATTTATACAAGGCTTAGAAGCACTAAAAATATCATAGAAAAATACTAAAAGGTCCCTAGGGTCAATTAGGCTTCAACCAATAGAAAAAGAGGGTGAAAAACGGTGAGGGGTTGAGCCAAACCGCCCAACCCGGCCTAGTCTTCCCGGCCTGGTCTCATCCAGCGCTTCTCTCCCGACCGGGTAGCTGTACCCGGACCAGTCTTCCCGGCCAGCTTGATGTGCTTCTAGTAAACTGATCATAACTCCTCCAATACTGCTCCAAATGACTTGAAACCACTTCCATTGGAAATCTAACTCAATTTTGTGTGTCTCCACAAAATCTTAGCTACAGAAAACATCTCCAAGGCTTCCGTCCATGCTCATCTTTGTCTCGACCAGATCATGGATTGACTTCTCTTTTCATGGCCAAACTTGATTCTTCAGCTCTTTTTGGGCCATAAGACTCCCAAACACCTCAAATCACACAAAAGCATGCTCGAACACCTGATAAGGACAAATGAATGCAAAATGGATCGGAATGATGGCTAATGCCTAACTTATATGATCAAAATGCACAAGATATGGATGCTAAAAACATGTAAATATGCAAGACATCAGTCAACTGGAACTAGGGCATTACCAATCTGTACCTCAAGGTCTCTGATGATTCCCAATGAACTCTTCCTAGAACAATCCACAAAGTAGAAGGATTCTTTGGAAGGTTCTACCTTCAGACCTAGTTGGTCTGCCATAACCTTTGGTAGGATGCTGACTGATGCTCCTGTGTCACATAGTGCATGTGAGAATTCAATGCCTTGTACTAGGCATGAAATAATGAACTCTCCAGGATCACTCTTCTTCTTTAATGTAATCTTCCTTAGGAGGCCCTCTCTGATCTTGTTGAACATCTTCTCGATATCAACCTTTGTGACCTTTGTTTCTTTGAAGAACATCCACAATCTGGGTGTGAGATATGCTTCTTCAAAGGGTCTCTCTGCTGGAATCCTTAGAACTCTCTTTTTGAAGTTTTCCAACTCCTTCTCATTAGCCTCCCTTTTAAGGTGCTTAGGTATCTTCTCTTTCCTTTTTCGTAGTGTTCTCTTTGCATTTTCCTTTTCAATCTCCATAGGCTCTGATGTATCCTCAACTTCTTCTGGTGGGTTTTATGTAGTTTTGGGTTGGGATCTGTTTGCATAGAGTAGGGCAACATCTATTTTTGGTAGCCGCACTCGCTGTTTGATAGTTGTAAATCGATCGATGTATGGTGATGTATGTCGATCGACGTCTGGTTGTGACTGTCAGTCAATATCTGCTTCGTCTTGTCGATCGATGAAAGGGTGGAGTGGGTTCGGGTGTCTCGCTGCGAATTCTGCGTGTGTCTTAATCCGGACTGGTCTGTTCGTAGTCGTAAACTCGGTAGACTCTGTCGATCGATGTGGTATCTCGAACATCGATCTATATTCTTCTTCGAACATCGATCGATGAGTATCGTCTGGTGTCGATCGATGCGAGTGAGAGTTGCCGATACTCATGGTGCTCTTGACTTCAAAGTCTTCTTCTTGAATCTCCTCATCCCCATCCACTTGCCAGAATTTATCTTCTGTGATGGCATTGATGTGGTGTCTGATGAGATTTTCCTCTCTCACTTTTATTAAGGCTTCTTGCCTCTTAATAGCTTCTGCTGTTTGAATCACATGTGTCTCTAGCTTCTTCACATGGGTACTCAAGGTGTCAAACTTCACATTCAGGCTATTGTATGCAACATCTATCTTTTCATTGAAATCCACAGTAAGCCTCTGCTGACCTTCTAGAACTGAATCAAGCATTGCTTCAATCTTGCTTTCCTGAGTAGGTGGTGTTGGATTTTGGTAGAAAGAATTGTTGAGGTTCTTGTTGATGATGTAGTTGTTGTTGCTGAAGGGTTTCTGGTACTGTGAATTCTGATTGTAGTTGCTCCTCTGACTGTTGCCATAGAAGTTCCTGTTTCCACTCTGATTTCCAAATCTTTGAGATCCTCCTATGTAATTCACTTCTTTCTCACATCCTTCCTCATCAGTCTCTATAGCTTCTACATCTTCTGCAAAGCTAACCTGCTTCCTTAGAAGCTTGTGAACACTGTCTAGTTTAGGCTTCATATCGTCTAGCTGCTCCTTTCCAAGAGCATTGGCTAGTCTCCTTCTCTCATAATCAGTGGTCTTGTTGCTTTTTCTAGTTGCCAAGTTCTCAATAAGTCTCACGGCCTCCTCTGGATTCCTGGTGTTTAAGTTTCCTTCACTAGCTGTGTCTAGTGCTGTCTGGTAGGTTAGATCTAAACCTCTGAAGAAAGTGCTGAGTAGCTGCACCTCATTGAATCCATGGTGTGGACAATCTCTCTGATAGGACTTGAAACGAACCAAATAGTTTCTAAAAGGCTCTGCAGGCTTCTGCATGAATGTAGCAATCTTGCTTCTCAACTCTTCTGCGCGTGCCTCATCAAAGAAATAAATCAAGAAAGCATTCTTGATGTCATCCCAGGATGTGAGAGATCCTGGTGGTAGTTGCTTAAGCCATTGCAAAGCTTCTCCAGAAAGAGAATACTTGAAAAGCTTGCAAAGTAGGTAGTCAGCTGGAACTCCATTGGCCTTTGATAGCAGATATGAGATCCTCGTACCTCTCTAGATGGTCCATAGGATGCTCATTGGATGCTCCATTGTAGGGTGTATGTCCTTCAAGTGTGTAGTGTTGAGGCTTCACCTCATAATCTTCCCTCTGTATGTCTGGAGGATGGATTGCAGATCTGTTGGCATAAAATTGATATGGACGGTTGTAGTCAGCCAGTGATCTGTTCCTGTTGGCTTCTTCTGCAGCTCGAGCAGTTGCTGCAGCTGCTTCAGCTTCTGGACCAGGGATTGCAGCCCCCTGATCATTGATTCTTTGACCTGCTGCATTATGCAGGTGACCTTCTTGGTCACGCAGGTTACCTTGGTCGTCTTGCCTGAGTATCAGTGTTGCGACCATGTTTGGTGACTCAGTATCGATCTATGTGCGGTTCGCGGTATCGGTCGATGTCGGATGAAAGATGTTGGTAGACGGGTGCTGAGAAGTATCGGTCATTGTGGATGAACGGATATTGGTCGATGTCAGATAAATAAGATCGGTCGATGTTGGTGAACGGTTAGCGGTCGAGGTCAGATGAATGAGATCGGACGATGTTGGTGAACAGGTATCGGTCGGCGGTGTCTGAAACTCGGTAGACGGTTGTGAGTGAATATCGGTCGACGCACAAACTGGTGTATCGATCGATGTGGAATGAATCTGTTTGCGGATTGAACGTTCCAAAGCAGCTGGATCAGTAGACAAAAGTTCCTTGTTCTTTTTGCTTCTGGTTATGCTGGGCATGCACCTGAAAAGAAAAGAAAATTTTTATCAGTAATAAGTAGTAAAAAGAAAACTTAGACTTAAATAAAATATAATGGCGATCAAAGCTCCCCGGCAACGGCGCCAAATTTGATACGTGCTCAAATTACCCTAGAGCAACCTTACTCTCATCAAAAGAGGTCAAGTTGTAGTACTTAGGGACAGAATCCACAGGGAGGGAAGGAACACAATAGATCTTATTATAACTAAGCTAGGTCAAAGATTTCAAAGCAGTAAATTGCAAGTAAACTTAAAAAATTTGAGCAAGACAATTACTCAAGTGATTGATTTGGGTGTTAACTAATATGGTGAAGGTGTTAGATCTAGGATTAGTATTCAGGTTATCAGGATTATAATAGTATGGATACTTATGTGAGATGCTTGCATGATATTAAAGAACCCAGCGATGCAATAGCCTAACTGTCTTTATGACCATCTATTACTAGAACCGATGAAACTCCCTTTGGCGAATCATAGATTAGGGCAACGATCGGTGTGCTGTCGCCGATGTCAATCGACAAAGCCCCGCGTCTATCGATCGATTACTCTAGAGGAGTATCGATCGATACGCTACTAGTAAGCTTTAAGCGTGTGGCTGAATACAGTTCACTAGAGAATTTGCCAAGTCAGCTGTCGCTTGTTCCCAGCAAATTCCTAGCTCAGAGAAGATAGATCCAAGGATTTATCTCTGTATTCATGTGTAGGTTAGCTACTCCTACACAAGCATTAAGAACAATCTTCTAAGATGAATATCACATGCTCAAGTATTCATATTTGGGGCTTATCTCTCAACCTATTTGAATCCTAAATCCAACAAAGGTGTTTACTCAGACATAGCCAAGTAAAACATCATAACAATAATATAAAACTTCATAGATAGATATAATAGATAGAAACAAAGGTTCACGAAAGCTCTCAATTTGTAACTCTGTCTCTCACAAAACAATGATGAAAAGAAACTATGAAAAGGCTGTGTAAAAACTCTCTGTAAAAACTCTGTATTTTTTGCCAAAACTCGTCAGGGGCATTTTGGGAAATATATGGATGCTTGCACTTCAAGTCGGCTGTGACCAAAATGGGCTTCTGTGTCTCAAATATCGATCGACGCGTCTCTCTCTGTGTCGACCCGGAGGGGGTCGATATGGTCATCTCGGGTGAAATCTCCAAAGTGCTCTAAAATGCTCCAAAAACACCATCTCTCTTCCAATTGCTCCTGAACCTGAAAATATGCTAAATAGATCCCAAAACATACTAGATATATCCTAAAACACTCAGATATCATGGGTAAAATCGGGTCAAATTTATGGTCTATCACAAAGCGCGGAGAAGCTAAGTCAGCTCGATGCCGAGAATCTTTCTCTCCGAGATGAGAACCGAACCCTCAATACAGTTAGCAACAAGAAACGTCGTTTCCGAACTCGAATCCGGATGATGCCCACCTTGGAGACACCAAATTCCGGGGAAGACGCGATTCACCCGCAAGCTTCACTCAACGGAAACAAGGCAAACCGGGAGGAGGCCAGAAACACTCAGATCCATAACATGGAGGAAAGTAACTCTGATTCGGAACCCCAAAAAGATGTGCCCGAAGAAGCAACCGCAGCGAGGTCCTCCATGACCTCCTACCTGGACCAGATGTTCTCCAAGAAGTTCGACGCCATCCAGCCTATGGTAGAGAGACTTCCAGGAGTGGCTCCCTCAATTCGGAAGAGCGGTCCTGACTCCTACGCAGATACTCCCTTCTCGGACGAGATCGCATTGATCGAGATGCCGAGGAAATTCTCCTTCCCCAACATAAAGATGTACGACAGCATGAGAGATGCACACGACCACATCGCTCAGTATAAGCCGAGGATGCTCGCCGTATGATATCTTGCATATTTACATGTTTTTAGCATCCATATCTCATACATTTTGATCATATAAGTTAGACATTAGGCATCTTTAGCTCCATTTTGCATTAATTTGTCCTTATCAGGTGTTGGAGTATGCTTTGGTGTGATTTGTGGTGTTTGGAAGCCTTATGGCCCAAAAAGAGATGAAGAATCAAGTTTGGCCATGAAAAGAGAAGTCAATCTACGATCTGGTCAAGAAAAAGATGAGCATGGACGGAGGCCTTAGATATATCTTCAGATGCTAAGATTTGGTGGAAACACAGAATTTTGAGTTAGCTTTCCAATGGAAGTGGTTTGAAGTCATTTGGAGCCATATTGGAGAAGTTATGATCGATTCATTGGAAGCATGTCAATACACCCGACCAGGACACCCGACCTAACCTACCCGCACGGGTTGGGCGAGAGACGATGGACGCCAGGGAGTGTACCCGGCCTCACACACCCGGGATGAGAACCCCGCACGGCTCCACACACCCGGCCTGGCATACGCTGTAAGACCCGATCCCGGCCAACTAGGCCGCGGTCGACGCCTTACGTCGCTCGGTCCATACACTGACCGAACCTCTAAATTTTTTTCGCCCTTTATTCAAAACATCGCCCATAGGCGAGGGCCAACTCAGATCTAAGCTCAAGACTACCGTAGTCAATTCCTAGATTAGATCAATTCAACACATACGCAGCGGAATAACAACTATATCCATTGGTCTACAACCAATCTAGCACTGGTCCGGTCGAATCACCCTAGCCTTGGTTAGTATACACTACCACTAGCTCCAAAGGGTCGATCCTGAACCAGACCAAGTCATACAGATCCGAGGTTCCATTCCCCTAATCCATTCTATCTAGATCTAAGCAACATTGCTAGATCATACCTTTGCCACATCCACGGAGCTTGTTAGTTCTTTGTCTCAGCTGACTTAGCTTTCTTATACCTGCATAAACTCTTCCCTTGGGTACTTAGTCATTCAACCAACCATCCCCACAGACCAAGTAACCTTTGGGAAGTCTTCAATGGTAATTGATATGCATCTGGCTCATCTCAGCTCATGCATCATCCAATATCCTTACACTTTGTAGGATATAATATCAAGTCCTCTCTTGGACTAGTAATACCAGGTCCTCTCATGGACTAATCATACCAAGTCCTCACAAGGACTAATAATGCCCATCAGATCCTAAGTCATTCAACCAACCACCCCACATGACTCAGAACTGATGAGTCTTCAAACTTATCAGACCAGCCAAGGAACCATGTCCCAATGGACCCGATCAGTCTTGCTCTTACAACCGGTGCATCCTTTGATCAATCAGAGCAGACACCTTGATCCATCATCTCAGGATCAGGTCGTCCAGCCTTGCCCAAGATCAGATCACACACGGCCTCCCTTGTACAAGTACACCCAGCACAATACTAGTGGTCTACACCATCTAGTAATGACAGTACTCTTCTTCATGGCTCTCAGCCAATGCTTTGCACATAGCTTACCAACACCAAGGTTGATCAATAACCTTCCTTATGATCAATATCATAAGTGACAAACATATCTCAGCACACAAGCATATGATCAGATAACCTAACACAAGGATCTGACCCCAATATACCCTCAGGTGCAATTTCGACCTCAAGCAAACCTGCTCCAAACACTAAATAAAATTCATGAAAATTACTGATAATTCCCAACTAAGAAGAATCCACGGTCATATCAATAAGAACCGGCCTCCTTCACCTTGAATTCGGCCAATTCCCACTAAACCGGCCATAACTGACCATCATCAAATCAATTAGATAAAACTAATTAAAAACCATGATAATTCATGATAATTCCCCACTAAGAGAAATCCATAATCAGATCTCCACAACTCCTTTAGGAACTATGAGATTTGAACATACCAGTCCAACCAAGTCCATGGAGAGTTTCCCTTATACTTGATCTTATTAGATCATGTGTTCCCCCTTATCAAGTCCGGCCATAGTCCTCCAGAGCACGCCTCCATCAAGCCCTTATCACATACTTACAGTATTGATAAGATCCAATCATGGGTTGTACCCATCATCCCTTCCATGGAACTTCCATGAAAACAATTTCTGCACTGCATCCACCTTCAAGGCTGTTCATGCCTTTCAGAGTGGAGTCTGGCCTTCTCCCTTTTCTCTTAACCATCTGCGTGTGTTCCCAGGCTATAGAGGAATCCCAGGGAATGATCATCCATGATAAAAACCCATCCAAAAGTCGTTCATCACTTCCCCCTTTGTTTCCCATGAAACTGCCTTTCCACACACATCTGCCTTCATGGCTGTCTCTGCCCTTAGAAGTGGAATCCGGCCATCCCTCTTCTTTCCAGGCTATTTGCGTGTCTTCTATGGATGTAGAGGAAGCCCAGGGCGTGGCAAACAATAATCAAAACTCACCAGAGGGTCGTTCTCATCTTCCCTCTTGATTGCCCTCAAACCTGCCCCTTTGCTGCCTTTACATCTCTCTCTGGTTTCGATTGTTTAATCCAACTTTCTCTCTGTTTTCTCTGGTTTTTACTTGTGTTTCCACAGAGATAGGAGACAAAATGAGAGGGAGAGGACGATTTAAACTGTCCCCAACCGCCTGGGAGAGCAGTTACCAAGTCACACCCCTTTCTTCCCATAACTGCCCCATAACTGCCTTTGGCAGTTTCTCCCTTTCTTCCTTTCCACAAATTCGTCCACTGAGCCTTAGCTCACACTTCTGGAAGCTTGCCAACCCCCTGGTCCATGCCTAAAACAAACTTGGTCGAACCACCTTGCACCCGGACCATCGGCTCGCCCAGTAACCGCCTGACCCGACCACACTGGTCCGGACCAGAACATTCCTTCCAACTGAGTTGAGCTGACTACCAACTGTTCCCAGCTGAGTGAGCTAGTCCTCCAGCTCCTGTGAGCTGATCACACTTAGGTGACCTAACTTCCAGGTGCACCTAGCTGATCGAACTTGATCCAGACCTTGTCCAGCTCTCGGATCACTCGTCCAGCTCCTTTACACTTGTTTCTTTCACATCCTGGTTAAGTCTCAGCTTCCTGATGCCCTTAACCTTTCTTATTGGACCATGATACGCTTGTCTCAAGGTCTTACGACCTGGCTGGTGCGTCTCCTCACACCATGGTCCGTCCGGACAATCCTATCTAGGATCGGGGACATGACAAGTCTCCCCCACTTAGGATGGATTCGTCCTCGAATCCAGTGGTGCTGACGTCTTATCTCATGACAAAGGTTCCAACCGAACTCTTTGCATTCGGAACATGGAGCATGTTCGATTGGTTCTCCCTAACCAATTTGTTTCATCTCCCTCCTTGTTCCTTCTCATTGACCACATTTTGATCATCATAAATACAAGTCTTCCCCACTTGATAGAGATTTAACCCAAAATCTTATCAAGTGGTCCTAACTTTGGTCCATCAAGCACCCATACAAGGATATGACTTGTGTCACTGGCCCAACTCTCCAGGTTGCGGTTCTAGTAAACACCAAGTCTATTACTCTCTGACCCTAGTCCAAGACTAGATCATATTCTGTCCTTAAGAACATACTGCGTAACCGAGTCTTAGTAGATCTTTCCAATCTCCAAGCCACTCGATGTACCAGTCAAGTCTCAAAGAACTTGTTCCAATCTTTAGGCTTCTCGTTCTACCACGAGTCCTAACAGATTGTTCTGTTTACTTAAGTCCATCCCAGACACCAAGGTTTATGATTTGTCCAGCCACAAATTACTGGATCATTCCTTGTCCAGCCACAGCCTTTCTTAACTTGGCCATATTGCGATCTTAGTCTCTACATGACCAAACCGCCTCAACTTGACTTCTGTCCATCACTGGACTTTGTTATATTTTGCTCCTGGTCCATTTAGAATGTGATCAAATTCTGGTTCTGGTCCACTTAGGGACTCGACCGTGCATTCCGACCATAGGTCCATCTCCGAGTAGGTCGTGTCTTGATCCTCATCCCTTACCGGACTTGATCATAATACGGTTCTGGTCCACTCCAGGACTCAACCATATCAATCAATACACAGCCTGAAGCTACCATCTTTCTGTTTCACAAAAAGAACTGGTGCTTCCCAAGGAAATACACTATGGTGTATGAAACCCTTATCAAGCAACTCCTCAAGTTGCTACTTTACTCAGCCATTTCGGCTGGTGCCATACGATACGGACTTTTGGACATTGGGGCCGTTCCAGGTTTTTGGTTCGATCATGAACGGGTCAGCCCTGCCAGGGGGCACACCCTACAGCGCCCGAAACACATCCTTGAACTCATGAACCAACGGTATCCCATCCGGGCCACAACCCCCTACGACCTCATTAGTGTAAATGGTAGCAAATAATGCCTCACAACCATTTCCAAGCATCCTTTCCACCGGAATTGCTGAAACCACTAAACAACAAGAGGTCGGCTTAATACCTTGGAACCTGATCGGGGGTCCAAACTCATTCTCAAGCTGCACCATTCCACGGTGACAATCAAGAGTTGCCCGATTCTTTCTAAATCAGTCCATGCCTAAGATCATCTCATGATTCTTTAGGGGGACAATAATCAGATCTACAGGCATCGGCCTGTCCAAGATCACAGTCAGATCTACAGGCATCGGCCTGTCCAAGATCACAATCAGATCTACAGGCATCGGCCTGTCCAAGATCACAATCAGATCTACAGGCATCGGCCTGTCCAAGATCACAATCAGATCTACAGGCATCGCCTTTCCAAGATCACAATCAGATCTACAGGCATCGGCCTGTCCAAGATCACAATAAGATCTACAGGCATCGGCCTGTCCAAGATCACAATCAGATCTACAGGCATCGGCCTGTCCATGATCACAATCAGATCTACAGGCATCGGCCTGTCCAAGATCACAATCAGATCTACAGGCATCGGCCTGTCCAAGATCACAATCAGATCTACAGGCATCGGCCTGTCCAAGATCAAAATTAGATCTACAGGCATCGGCCTGTCCAAGATCAAAATCAGATCTACAGGCATCGGCCTGTCCAAGATCATCACTGGAATGTCCTTAACCAGACCTAGTGAGTTCATAATCTGCCGTCCGGCCACACTCACTTTGTCAGAACCATTCCAGGTTCCAACCCGGAACATACCCTTTTCGATCATATCTGGACTCACAAAACCATGTGTAGCTCCAGCATCAAAAAGTGCGTGTGTTTCGACACCACCGATCATTAAGTACTTATATGAGTAAGATCTCGGTTTGATCCCACATTTGGAAAACGTCCCATACCATTCTCCAAAGCATCACACTTCTGTGAACGTCCCATCCCATTCACAAAAGTGTTTATAGTATACCTCAATCCTCATCATACTAAGATACTTAACATCGTGTTTCTAATTACTCTTGGAATTGATCAATTCCATTCATTCAATCTTAAGGAATCCTACCTTGGTTTACACTGAGTCCCAGCTGATCCATCTGATCACAAGCCCACTCATGTACTAGCCAGGTAGCGTCTCCCTTAGACCAACATCAAACACCGCATATGCTCACATGTTTTGAACGGCCACCAAGGAAAAACACTAACCCCCAAGAGAGTGTTGCACGTTTCTTTCAACCTAACCCACTCTCTGGTCCATGTTACTTCCCTGGTCCAGGTCGTCCATACAAAGATCTTGCATTGCGTCCATCATCTAATCCGTCTATTACTTCCAAATAACTAGATAACTAACCTTTCTGTTTCCAAGGTCTTGCCCTTGGAGAGTGCATCTTGGCTAAGCCAGTGCATCTTGGCTAAGCCAGCTCATCTTGGAACTTCCCCGTTCACTAGCATGAAACCCAACTTAACCTCAACTCCCACTTGGCTCACCACAGCTAAGGTTCCAAGTCATCTCAGTTTTCAGAAATAATTTCGGTTTGGAACTCAACATCTTTGAGAAATGTCCTTAAAAGGATCAAGCATGCTCTGATACCAACTTGTAAGACCCGATCCCGGCCAACTAGGCCGCGGTCGACGCCTTACGTCGCTCGGTCCATACACTGACCGAACCTCTAAATTTTTTTCGCCCTTTATTCAAAACATCGCCCATAGGCGAGGGCCAACTCAGATCTAAGCTCAAGACTACCGTAGTCAATTCCTAGATTAGATCAATTCAACACATACGCAGCGGAATAACAACTATATCCATTGGTCTACAACCAATCTAGCACTGGTCCGGTCGAATCACCCTAGCCTTGGTTAGTATACACTACCACTAGCTCCAAAGGGTCGATCCTGAACCAGACCAAGTCATACAGATCCGAGGTTCCATTCCCCTAATCCATTCTATCTAGATCTAAGCAACATTGCTAGATCATACCTTTGCCACATCCACGGAGCTTGTTAGTTCTTTGTCTCAGCTGACTTAGCTTTCTTATACCTGCATAAACTCTTCCCTTGGGTACTTAGTCATTCAACCAACCATCCCCACAGACCAAGTAACCTTTGGGAAGTCTTCAATGGTAATTGATATGCATCTGGCTCATCTCAGCTCATGCATCATCCAATATCCTTACACTTTGTAGGATATAATATCAAGTCCTCTCTTGGACTAGTAATACCAGGTCCTCTCATGGACTAATCATACCAAGTCCTCACAAGGACTAATAATGCCCATCAGATCCTAAGTCATTCAACCAACCACCCCACATGACTCAGAACTGATGAGTCTTCAAACTTATCAGACCAGCCAAGGAACCATGTCCCAATGGACCCGATCAGTCTTGCTCTTACAACCGGTGCATCCTTTGATCAATCAGAGCAGACACCTTGATCCATCATCTCAGGATCAGGTCGTCCAGCCTTGCCCAAGATCAGATCACACACGGCCTCCCTTGTACAAGTACACCCAGCACAATACTAGTGGTCTACACCATCTAGTAATGACAGTACTCTTCTTCATGGCTCTCAGCCAATGCTTTGCACATAGCTTACCAACACCAAGGTTGATCAATAACCTTCCTTATGATCAATATCATAAGTGACAAACATATCTCAGCACACAAGCATATGATCAGATAACCTAACACAAGGATCTGACCCCAATATACCCTCAGGTGCAATTTCGACCTCAAGCAAACCTGCTCCAAACACTAAATAAAATTCATGAAAATTACTGATAATTCCCAACTAAGAAGAATCCACGGTCACATCAATAAGAACCGGCCTCCTTCACCTTTGAATTCGGCCAATTCCCACTAAACCGGCCATAACTGACCATCATCAAATCAATTAGATAAAACTAATTAAAAACCATGATAATTCATGATAATTCCCCACTAAGAGAAATCCATAATCAGATCTCCACAACTCCTTTAGGAACTATGAGATTTGAACATACCAGTCCAACCAAGGCCATGGAGAGTTTCCCTTATACTTGATCTTATTAGATCATGTGTTCCCCCTTATCAAGTCCGGCCATAGTCCTCCAGAGCACGCCTCCATCAAGCCCTTATCACATACTTACAGTATTGATAAGATCCAATCATGGGTTGTACCCATCATCCCTTCCATGGAACTTCCATGAAAACAATTTCTGCACTGCATCCACCTTCAAGGCTGTTCATGCCTTTCAGAGTGGAGTCTGGCCTTCTCCCTTTTCTCTTAACCATCTGCGTGTGTTCCCAGGCTATAGAGGAATCCCAGGGAATGATCATCCATGATCAAAACCCATCCAAAAGTCGTTCATCACTTCCCCCTTTGTTTCCCATGAAACTGCCTTTCCACACACATCTGCCTTCATGGCTGTCTCTGCCCTTGGAAGTGGAATCCGGCCATCCCTCTTCTTTCCAGGCTATTTGCGTGTCTTCTATGGATGTAGAGGAAGCCCAGGGCGTGGCAAACAATAATCAAAACTCACCAGAGGGTCGTTCTCATCTTCCCTCTTGATTGCCCTCAAACCTGCCCCTTTGCTGCCTTTACATCTCTCTCTGGTTTCGATTGTTTAATCCAACTTTCTCTCTGTTTTCTCTGGTTTTTACTTGTGTTTCCACAGAGATAGGAGACAAAATGAGAGGGAGAGGACGATTTAAACTGTCCCCAACCGCCTGGGAGAGCAGTTACCAAGTCACACCCCTTTCTTCCCATAACTGCCCCATAACTGCCTTTGGCAGTTTCTCCCTTTCTTCCTTTCCACAAATTCGTCCACTGAGCCTTAGCTCACACTTCTGGAAGCTTGCCAACCCCCTGGTCCATGCCTAAAACAAACTTGGTCGAACCACCTTGCACCCGGACCATCGGCTCGCCCAGTAACCGCCTGACCCGACCACACTGGTCCGGACCAGAACATTCCTTCCAACTGAGTTGAGCTGACTACCAACTGTTCCCAGCTGAGTGAGCTAGTCCTCCAGCTCCTGTGAGCTGATCACACTTAGGTGACCTAACTTCCAGGTGCACCTAGCTGATCGAACTTGATCCAGACCTTGTCCAGCTCTCGGATCACTCGTCCAGCTCCTTTACACTTGTTTCTTTCACATCCTGGTTAAGTCTCAGCTTCCTGATGCCCTTAACCTTTCTTATTGGACCATGATACGCTTGTCTCAAGGTCTTACGACCTGACTGGTGCGTCTCCTCACACCATGGTCCGTCCGGACAATCCTATCTAGGATCGGGGACATGACATACGCGGCCTGAAGAACCCGCACGGCTCACATACGCGGCCTGGCATACACGGCCTGAAGGACCCGCACGGCTCACATACGCGGCCAGCACACGCGGCCTGAAGCACCCGCACGGCCGGAAGTCTGGACGAGAGTCCGATACGCGGGTCGGCATACGTGGGTCAGACCTCGACCACCTGACCCGGGTGGTTCCAAAGCTTCTTCCTTTTGGCTTGATTCTGATTGGCTGAAGACTTAATGACCTCATGGGCATTTTAGTATTTTTTTTATGATGTTTTTAGGGCTTCTAAGCCTTGTATAAATATTTTTATATCTCCCAATTTGGGTCTTGTCTCTTTTTCTCTCAAAAACACATTTGGATCTTGAATAAAGTTTGGATCTTGGATCCTTTTTCTTCTTTTATTCTTGTGTTCTTGAGCATCTGTTGCTCTCTAATCATGGTTAACCTTGAATTCTTCATGGGTTTAAGGGAAATCATGTCTATTAGAGAGTAGATCATCTTAGGTTTCATGGGCTTTGGAGATTTAGGGAGATTAAGTGTAGATCCAAGGTGCTTAGTGTTAGATCTATCCTTTCCTTGCATTGATTTGGTGTTCTTAATGCAATATTTGGGTTGGCCTCTCAAACATAGAGCCATAGGCATTTCATGCCCGAAAGGTGTTCTATGAAATGCCTGAACCAACTCGTCTATGCTTTTAGCTTGCTTTGCCTAAGAGTTTAGTTGTCAAAGAAGCTAGGATTGCTATTAGACTCATTCTTTATGCTTGCTTTGATCATTACAGCCAAAGAGATTTGGTGTACTTGGGTGATCATTGCAAAAGAGCATTCATCTAGAGATAGAGCTTGCTTAGTTTTGTTGTCTAGGCTTAAGGTTGTTAGATTGAATGTTGCTGCCACCTTTAGATTGAAGCTTGATCACCCAAGGTCAATTCACTTGCCCCATGAGTCCTATTGCTTCATATTGAAAGAGAGATCATTTTTTTTATTGCATTTTAGTTTAGTTTTAGTTCATTTCACTCCACTTTATTGATTGCACTTAGATTAAGCATAGACTTGCATTCCCTTTGCATTGAAATCACCTAGGATTGGTTCGACAATCTGTTATACTACATCATTTGATTAGGACCTTAGAAAAGTCCTTTCATCAAATTGGCGCCGTTGCCAAGTTCTAGTTTGATTTTGACATTGAGATTTAGTCACTTGCTTGAGACTAAGTCTTGTTACATTTATCTTGTTACTAATTCCCTTTCAAGTGGTTGTTCTTTTGCAAGGTACATTCACAAGAGAGGAAGATCATGTCTCTTGATTTGGAATCAATGTTCAAGGCTATTTTAGAGAGTCAAGAAAGAATGATATCTAGAAGCTCCACTTATTGTGACAGAGCTTATGAGCCAACCACCCAATTGGAGTACCAACCACATGGAGACCTTGGTCAAGAAAGCCAATATGGATATGGTGAGAGATACCAACCTTGGGCTTTAGAGTATGAAGAACAAGAAGTCAAATCCCCTCAAGCCTCCAATGAAGAACACATCACCAACATGCTTGAGAAGTTGTTGGAGAATCAAGAAAGAGGAAGGCTTGAGATACAAAGGCAGATGAGCTCTCTTTCCACCGAGGTAGATGCTCATGGCAAGACTCTTAGCTCAAGGATGGATGAAACTATAACACATGTGGAGTCTATCAACAACAAACTCTCTCACATGATTGAAGATCAAGAAGAAAGCATCACTCCCCTTTACAACACCAACACTTGTGAAGAATGTTCCATGGATATGGAAGTTGATGTTGAAGAGGATGTTCAACTCAAGGATGGATTTCAACAAGAAGCTGAAGACTCTATACATGAGCTTGAATTACTCATTGGATGCATGGTAGATGAGAATCTTGTGGTAAGATATGAAGACCAAGTTGAACAAACTACATTCATGGGTTGTTCAACAAAGAGCAAGGATGAAGAAGTAAGCTTGGTTGGAAGAATCTTTAAAGATCTTTGTGATGATGGTTTAGTTGTTGAATGCATAGAGGAGATAAGAGAGATCTCATTGGTTATGGATGAGTTCTCAATCAAGGAGGAAACACATGTGAAGTTTACTTCCAAGGAAGGAACAAGGGGTGAAGAGTCTATGGAGAATCAAGTTATTCACATTGCAGAATCCCTCAAAGATATGCACCAAGAAGACTCTCCTATGGACAAGTCCTTTGCCTACCATTTTGGTATACTCTCTTCCAAGGAGTTCATTGTTGATGATCCAAGGAAGGTACCCTTTGAAGAGATCAGGATGAATGAGTTTAGGGGTTGGTTCTATGATGAGTATGATCATGGTGATCCAGTTTGGCAAGAAGGCTTTCACTACATGGGTATGGAGCCTAGACACACCAGCCTTCACTAGCCAAAGGAAGGAAAGTCAAGCTAGTGACTCAAAACAAGCTCACTTGGGAGGAAGTCCCATGGCTATCCTTTGTACATATTTCACTAGGATTTTTGGTTTTAAAGACCCTTGGGCTGATGAGGCAGGCAACCAGACATTGCTCCCTTAGGCACCAGACCCAACACTCCTTATGTGGTATCACTCCAACCCTTCTTGTATATACAATTTGCTTTTGTCTTGTTGGGGTATCTCCTTCTCTCTTACTCACACAGAGACTGTGTGATTTAAGTGTGGGGGAGGTACCAAGTATTTGATCCTGTTTGCTTTGTGATTTTGAGTCTCATGCATTGCATTGTTCATTCATATTTGCATATAAAAAAAAATTAATTTTTGAATCATGTAGATTGCATCACTTGCATCCTTAAGATTAAGTCTAGAGCATATAGGTTGCATTCATTTGCATATGGAGCATTGCCTTGTAAAGAACACTTGTTTGCACTGAATTTGGCACCCTAGTTAAGCATATCAAGTAGCTTAAACATCTTTTGAAAGGCTTGCACGCTTTAAGCCTTGAAAACTCTTCTTGAAACTTGCTTGCTTGCTTGATATTGGCATTGTTCTTAAGACCAGCTCCATCCTGAACTTAGACTTGAATGAACTTAATTTCTCTTGCATATGGGCATTTTCATACTTGATCATGGATCTCATACACATTTGGGTTATTTTTTCCCATTTTACCACACTTTGTTAACCCAAATGACACTTCCATACCCTTGAACCCTAGCCATTCTTTGAAGCCTACATTGATTTGCTTGAGTGAGACCTTTTCTGATAGCTTGTCATGTGCAAAATCTTGAGAGTATTGGGAGCGACATGGATTTGTTCTCATCTCTTGCTAGCATAGGATCCTCATTTGAGCTAGCTTCTAGGATGGTGAGTGGGGTTTTTGTTCCTTAATGGTTTATATCTTGGGTTTGGAATGTAACAATGTTGAGATTGATGAGCAAATGAGTATCATAAGAAAGAAGAACCCTAGGGACCTAGAATAGAAAGAGAAGAAGCTCTTGATTGATGTTTTGACCTTCCCCCTTCATGTTAAAAAAAAAAAGAGAAAAGAAAAGAAAAAGAAAAAAAAAAGAAAGAAAGAAAGAAAGATTCAATAAGATAGTGGGGAAGGAAAAACCAAAAGAGTTAGAGCTTAGAAAAATGAATAGAGGTCCTTACGGGTTGAATCATGAGAAAGAGAGTTGTTCATTGGGTGAGTGATGTGAGAATGTTTTTCATTTTGGGTTATGGGATGAATGAAAAGGGTGTAGATCTTGTAATCATTTAGGAATTGGGTAGAATGATGAGGATGGATCCATGTATGCATGAATTGCTCCTAGTCTTAGATAAATTTTGCATAATGTTCAAGCTCCTTGATTCTTGAGTGATTGCCACCTTAAAAAGTTGCATTGAACCCTCATTTTCATCCATATTAGACCATTTGATCACCTAGCCGAATGATTGAGATCATGTGCCCATATGTGAGACTTCACCTTGTGTGTGTGTGTGAATCAATGTGAGGGCTGGTTAAGAGAACTTGTTGGTTGATAAGCATTGTATCTTGTGTAGAGGCATAAGAATCATTGATAGGCCTTGTGAAGCTAGAGCATAATAAGAAGTTTTGCTCATGCTATTTGCTATGTTTCTTTAGGATGTCAAGTTGAGTGCTATGAGTGTTTCTTTTGGCTTTGCTTCCATCTCTATGTCTCTCCTCCTTGTGTTTTGAAAAGATTACTTGAGGACAAGGAAAGGTCTAGTGTGGGGGAGTTGATATCTTGCATATTTACATGTTTTTAGCATCCATATCTCATGCATCTTGATCATATAAGTTAGGCATTAGGCATCTTTAGGTCCATTTTGCATTTATTTGTCCTTACCAGGTGTTGGAGTATGCTTTGGTGTGATTTGAGGTGTTTGGAAGCCTTATGGCCCAAAAAGAGATGAAGAATCAAGTTTGGCCATGAAAAGAGAAGTCAATCTACGATCTGGTCAAGAAAAAGATGAGCATAGACGGAAGCCTTAGATATATCTTCTGATGCTAAGATTTGGTGGAGACACAGAATTTTGAGTTAGATTTCCAATGGAAGTGGTTTAAAGTCATTTGGAGCCATATTGAAGACGTTATGATCGATTCATTGGAAGCAAGTCAAGACACCCAACCTGGACACCCGACCTAACCTACCCGCACGGGTTGGGCGAGAGATGATGGACGCCAGGGAGTATACCCGGCCTCACACACCCGGGATGAGAACCCCGCACGGCTCCACACACCCGGCCTGGAATACGCGGCCTGAAGGACCCGCACGGCTCACATACGCGGCCTGGCATACGCGGCCTGAAGGACCCGCACGGCTCACATACGCGGCCAGCACACGCGGCCTGAAGCACCCGCACGGCCGGAAGGCTGGACGAGAATCCGATACGCGGGTCGGCATACGCAGGTCAGACCTCGACCACCTGACCCGGGTGGTTCCAAAGCTTCTTCCTTTTGGCTTGATTCTGATTGGCTGAAGACTTAATGACCTCATGGGCATTTTAGTATTTTTCTATGATGTTTTTAGGGCTTCTAAGCCTTGTATAAATATTCTTATATCTCCCAATTTGGGTCTTGTCTCTTTTTCTCTCAAAAACACATTTGGATCTTGAATAAAGTTTGGATCTTGGATCCTTTTTCTTCTTTTATTCTTGTGTTCTTGAGCATCTGTTGCTCTCTAATCATGGTTAACCTTGAATTCTTCATGGGTTTAAGGGAAATCATGTCTATTAGAGAGTAGACCATCTTAGGGTTCATGGGCTTGGGAGATTTAGGGTGATTAAGTGTAGATCCAAGGTGCTTAGTGTTAGATCTATCCTTTCCTTGCATTGATTTGGTGTTCTTAATGCTATATTTGGGTTGGCCTCTCAAACATAGAGCCATAGGCATTTATGCCCGAAAGGTGTTCTATGAAATGCCTGAACCAACTCATCTATGCTTTTAGCTTGCTTTGCCTAAGAGTTTAGTTGTCAAAGAAGCTAGGATTGCTATTAGACTCATTCTTTATGCTTGCTTTGATCATTACAGCCAAAGAGATTTGGTGTACTTGGGTGATCATTGCAAAAGAGCATTCATCTAGAGATAGAGCTTGCTTAGTTTTGTTGTCTAGGCATAAGGTTGATAGATTGAATGTTGCTGCCACCTTTAGATTGAAGCTTGATCACCCAAGGTCAATTCACTTGCCCCATGAGTCCTATTGCTTCATATTGAAAGAGAGATCATTTTTTTTATTGCATTTTAGTTTAGTTTTAGTTCATTTCACTCCACTCTATTGATTGCACTTAGATTAAGCATAGACTTGCATTCCCTTTGCATTGAAATCACCTAGGATTGGTTCGACAATCTTTTATACTACATCATTTGATTAGGACCTTAGAAAAGTCCTTTCATCACCGTAGCACTACCTAGAGAGTCGCGCGAAGACACAATATGCAAAAGATTCAGTTCAACCCTAGTTGGGCCCGCCTTGCAGTGGTACATCAACCTACTAACCAGGTCCATATCCTCTTTCGCGACTCTCGGCGATCAATTCATGGAGCATTTCACGAGTAGCAGAACCTGGAGAAAATCTCGGACTTCCTCTACGAGATTCACCAGCGCCGTGCTGAATCGTTGCGAAGCTATATAGCACTTTTTGTGGGAACCAAAATTCACACCGTCAATTTCCGATAAATAAGATTGCGGAGGAAAGCCAAGTAAACCTGATGTCTTGCATATTTACATGTTTTTAGCTATCATATCTTGTGCATTTTTGCTCATTTAGATTAGGAATTAGGCATCTTTAGGATCATTTTGCATTCATAAGTCCCTATTAGGTGTTGGAGCACACTTTGGAGATATTGAAGATGTTTGGGAGTTTTGTGATGAAAAAGAGGGGTTTAAAGATGAACATGGACAGAGGCCTTAGGAATATCTTCTGATGCTAAGATTTGGGGGAGGCATGGAATTTTGAGTTAGCTTTCCAATGGAAGTGGTTTCAAGACATTTGGAGTCATATTGGAGAAGTTATGGTCAATTGAATGGAAGCACGTCAAGCCACCCGGGTTACCATACCCGAGCCAGACCATCAGGTCATGCTGGATGGGCTCAGGATGCGGGCAGTACCACCCGAGGACGAGGACCCGCACGGGACGAGGGACGAACTGATCACCACATACCCGGACATGACCACCCGTCCATCACTACCCGCGTACCAGCAGATACCCGACCTTCCTCACCCGGCTGCTTCCACCCGCACGTCCTGATGCTTGATGAGCCCCGGACGCGGCCAGTACAACTGTGGGAACCGAAATTCGCACCGTCAAATTAAGTTGATTTGGAGGAAAGCCAAGTGAACCAAGCCTTCCCTGAAGGTCCCGGATATCTGCTGGGCTGCACACGACACAATCAGTACGACTAAGAAAATATGAAAACGAAATAAAAATCGTAAGAACAAAGAATGGAGCAAAAGATCTTATTTCCGAATCCGCGTTTAAGCGTGAACAACAGGTAAGAGCCTCGGCTACAGGAGCTGTCGGCAAGTTCGCTAGTCTAGCAACCTAAGTTCTAACCTAGTTGAGTCGCAGCTCGCTAGTAAAAACGGAAAATAATGCCTAAGTTGCTCTAAGTGCTCTGGGAGTTTTTTTTGTGATCTGGTTTGCTTCTTGCTCAAAGCTCTCCTTATATACTCCCCTTAAGACGGTCTACCTTCTCGCTGGCTGAATCGGGCTTTTTCCATTTTCGTTCATCTTCGTGTTTATCGGGAAACTTGGCATTTATCTTCGGAAAACTTGACATTTATCTTCTGGAAACTCGACATTTATCTTCTGGAAACTTGACATTTATCTCTTATGTGAGGATAAGGATAAACCGTCATAGTTATCCTTCCTTTTCGGAAAATCGTACGTGGGCCGTTTTGACCACGTTGGGCCGTTTAGGCGTTTTTACGGTTTTTCGAAAGGACGGTCTTTGAAGGTTTCGGTGTTTCCGAAGGAACCTCAATTCCTCGTAAAGTCGAGATAGTGGTGTTTCAGAATAACCGTGGTCGTACCAAACTCGCGTAGATTGATCTAAACAAGCTAAGATGGGATCGAACCGGACACGATAGGACCGACACCGGGACGAGGGCTGTGGACCGACGCCAGGCCGACCCGCATGACTGGTGCCGCCGGCGCCAGACCGGGTGCCGCCGGGGCCAGGCCGGCCCGCGTCCCGCGTGCCGCCGGCGCCAGGCCAGCCCGCGTCCCGGGTGCCGCCGGCGCCAGGCCGGCCCGCGTGACGGGTGCCGCCGGCGCCAGGCCAGGTGCCGCCGGCGCCAGGCCGGCCCGCGTCCCGCGTGCCGCCGGTGCTAGGCCGGGGTGCCGCCGGCGACAGGCCGGCCCGCGTCCTGCGTGCCGCCGGCGCCCGGCCGGGTGCCGCCGGCGCCAGGCCGGCCCGCGTGATGCGTGCCGCCGGTGCCAGGCCATCTTTCCGTCCGTGGGTTTTTCGTTGTTCGATCTTTCCTCCGTCAGTCGTTTGCGGGAAATCTTTGAGTTTGGGAAGGTTTTTTTAGACATAGATTTCGAGATAATCGTTTCTAATCCAACAAGGTTCCTCGAGTATCGGGATTTGAGATGGACTTGGATTCGTAGATTTTCCATCGTCATGGACGCGAGCAATGTGGCTTCGAGCTTTAGATGTGTTAAAAGACGAATTTTTTAATCAATCGGGAAGGCTTTGCGGAAGAACCATCGTAGATCTCGGACGATCCGGACATAGGTTTTAAGGAACCAAGATGCGGCCATTGCCCGAGACTATGGGATTATTGCACGGATGGGCGCCAGGATCCTTGCCGCTGGTGCCAGGCGGGAGCAGACGAGCCTTCCCATGAGTTTTATCGAGCGACGACCCGTTTCTTGGTTTTGGTCGTCGCTTGGCTTTTCTTTCGAGGATTTTCGGGTGACGATTTCGTCATTGACCGATTTTGATCCCAACAGTTAGCCCCCCAGCTAGCTAGGAACCGCAGTGCCTGTCGGATCCTAGCTTGCGGTATAGCCATATGGGAAGGTGTTGAGACGTAATCGTTTGCCGAAAGTCGAGGTAAATAGTGATTTTACCTCCTTTATATGGATGGAGTAAGAAATATCATTCTTTACTTCACCATAAGAAATTTACTCTCTCTCAAGAATCCTTTCTCTCTCTTTAAGAACAATGTCTTCAAGATCCTCAAAGAGAAACTCTTCTTCCCATTCATCCTCGGATGACTCTCCTGCCCATGTGACGGTGAAGCAGGGGGAGTTGGTCGAGGAGGAAAAGAAGAATGCGTATTACCGAGCCCTTGTAGGTTCGCCCCCAACACTGCCAGAGATCCCTGTTCCGAGGAGGCCTCTGAGGCAGCCCGGTGCTCCTTTTGCGCCGAGCTCGGTTTCTCGTAAATATCTCAAGGTTCTTCGAGATTTTTACCAGGTTCCTGAAGGAGTCAAATTCCGGATTCCCGTTGGTAACGAGAGTGCAAGGAATCCTCCGCAAGGTTTCTTTACATGTTACGAAGCTTTCTTTACGTACTGCCGTATGTGGTTCCCGATCCCTGGTGTCATTGTTCGTGCGCTTCACCGCTTCGAACTTTCGATCAGCCAACTCAGCGTTCCTGCCTTGGAGAGTTGGCTTGGCGTACTGATCGCTAGCTACGAACTCGGGATTGATCTTGGTCCCGATGATTTGGAAGGTCTTTGGGGCACTCAGCCGACGGGGAGTGACGGTTACTACTCCATGCTGCCTAAGAAGGATATGGCCGTGATTCAGGGGACTACTTCGAATCCCAAATCGTGGCAGGAGCGTTTCTTCTTCGTCCAAATAGATGGCGAGTCTGTCGAAGAGAGCTGCCTCCATCTATTTCCGCGAGCATGGAACTTCAACCGAGGTAATACGACGAAAACCCTGTTGTCTATTTCACCTTTTCGGAAGTGCGAGTTTTAGTGAAAAATTTTCGTTTTGTAGGGAACAACCCTACTGCGCATTTGCCTGGTGACGTCTTTGTCAAGAGAGATCTTCTTCGTCAAAGGCCGTTTTTTTGGAAATCCTTCACCCTCGAACGGATTCGAGATGCGGTTAGACTTTATCGGTCCCGAGCTCCTGTCCCGTCGTATGATGCCGAACCTGTCACCGCAGCTCCTACTCGGAGGCGCAGACAGAGGTCTCGTAAGGGGAAGGAAATCGATGATGGGGAAGGCTCGGAAAGTCCTTCACCGTTGGGAGAAAAACCTAGTTTTACTCCAACGGAAAAAGGCGGAGCCAGCGGTTTTCCACCTAACAACTTCTTTGATTGCCTTCCTCCGGAGTTTACTACTGATGAGTCGCTGGAGGATGAGGAGAAACAACGGGTTTTTGCCGAGGGCTCCCAACGTGTCAACGAGGTTTGGCCCTTCGAACTTCTCAACCTTGTGTTCGAATCTATATATAAGCATACTTGCTGATCTTGAGTTTATGCAGGGACTAAGATGGGATCGAACCGGACACGATAGGACCGACACCGGGACGAGGGCTGTGGACCGACGCCAGGCCGACCCGCATGACTGGTGCCGCTGGCGCCAGGCCGGCCCGCGTCCCGCGTGCCGCTGGCGCCAGGCCGGGATGCCGCCGGCACCAGGCCAGCCCGCGTCCCGCGTGCCGCCGGCGCCAGGCCGGCCCGCGTGACGGGTGCCGCCGGCTCCCGGCCGGCCCGCGTGACGGGTGCCGCCGGCTCATGGCCGGGTGCCGCCGGCGCCAGGCCGGGGTGCCGCCGGCGCCAGGCCGGGTGCCGCCGGCGCCAGGCCGGCCCGCATCCCGCGTGCCGCCGGCGCCAGTCTGGCCCGCGTCCTGCGTGCCGCCGGCGCCAGGCCGGGGTGCCGCCGACGCCAGGCCGGCTCGCGTCCCATGTACCGCCGGCGCCAGGCCGGGGTTCCGCCGGTGCCAGGCCGGCCCGCGTCCCGTGTGCCGCCGGCGCCAGGCCGGCTCGCGTGACGCGTGCTGCTGGTGCCAGGCCATCTTTCCGTCCGTGGGTTTTTCGTTGTTCGATCTTTCCTCCGTCAGTCGTTTGCGGGAAATCTTTGAGTTTGGGAAGGTTTTTTTAGCCATAGATTTCGAGATAATCGTTTCTAATCCAACAAGGTTCCTCGAGTATCGGGATTTGAGATGGACTTGGATTCGTAGATTTTCCGTCGTCAAGGATGCGAGCAATGTGGCTTCGAGCTTTAGATGTGTTAAAAGACGAATTTTTTAATCAATCGGGAAGGCTTTGCGGAAGAACCATCGTAGATCTCGGACGATCCGGACATAGGTTTTAAGGAACCAAGATGCGGCCATTGCCCGAGATTATGGGATGATTGCACGGATGGGCGCCAGGATCCTTGCCGCTGGTGCCAGGCGGGAGCGGACGAGCCTTCCCATGAGTTTTATCGAGCGACGACCCGTTTCTTGGTTTTGGTCGTCGCTTGGCTTTTCTCTCGAGGATTTTCAGGTGACGATTTCGTCATTGACCGATTTTGACCCCAACAACAACCCAAGGATAAGGACCCGCACGTCCGGATGCTGCTGAGCGCCAAGAATGCACGCGGCCAATACCACCCGGACGATGAAGCCGCGTATGAGGACGACCCGGACGTTCCACCCGGCCACACATACCCGCGCATGGAGACACCCAGACAGCACCTACCCAACTGATTCTACCCGCACGGCCGCAAGCTCAGGACGCTGGAACACACCCGGCCAGCACACACCCGGCCAAGGACCACACTGCCTGACCCGGGTGGCTCAGCTTCTTCCCTTCCTCTTGATTCTGATTGGTCGAAAATCATGTGGCACCAAGGACCTTTTGGACTTTTCTCTTATATTTTTAAGGGCTTTCAAGCCTCCTATATATAATCTTGTAATATCATTAAGAGATCTAACTTCTTTTCTCTCAAAAACATAATAAGATCTTGAAAGTTTGGATCTTTGATCTTTTTTATCTCATTTCTTTTGTGTTTAATAGATTATCTTCTTCTCTAACCATGTTTAGCCTTGAATCATCATTGATGTTGAGGTTTTCCATGGCTATTAGTGAGTAGATCTATCTAGGGTTCATGGGCTTGGGAGACTAAGGGTGATTAAGTGTAGATCCAAGGTGTTTGGTGTTAGATCTATCCTTTCCTTGCATTGATTTGGTGTTCTTAATTCTATATTTGGGTTGGCCTCTCAAACATAGAGCTATAGGCATTTCATGCCCGGAAGGTGTTCTATGAAATGCCTGAACCAACTCATCTATGCTTTTAGCTTGCTTTGCCTAAGGGATTAGTTGTCAAAGAAGCTAAGATTGCTATTAGACTCATTCTCCATGTTTGCTTTGATCATTACACCCAAAGGGATTTGGTGTACTTGGGTGATCATTGCAAAATAGCATTCATCTAGGGATAGAGCTTGCTTAGTTTTGTTGTCTAGGCATAAGGAATTAGATTGATTGAAAAGTTGGCATCTTGGATTGAACCTTGATCACCCAAAGTCAATTCCCTTGTCCCAAGAACCCCCTTGCCTCATTGAGAATTAAAGTTCAATCTTTTATTGCATTTTTAATATTGTCTTAGTTTAATAATCATCCCCTCATCTTGATTGCACTTAGATTAAGCATGAACTTGCATTCCCTTTGCATTAGAATCTCTTAGAATTGGATTGACATCTTGTATTCTACAACATTTGATTAGGACCATAGAAAAGTCCTTTCATCCAATTGGCGTCGTTGCCAAGTTCTAAGTTGATTTTGACATTGGGATTTAGTCATTTGCTTGAGACTAAGTCATTTTTACTTTTCTTTTTTATCTTGTGATATTGGTTCTTGCCTCTTTTATCTTTGACTTTCAGGTGTATGATCACAAGAAGCAGAGGGGCATCCAACTTGGTTCCTACTGTTGAAGAGATTGCTGCACTTGAGAGGAAGATAGCTAGACAAAGAAGAGAAGTAGAGAAACAGGCTCATCTTGAACGTTTGGGGTTTGAGATGGAGAATCTGCCTCAAGATGGTAATGTCCAAGGGGACAATGGTCCAAGAGCTGACAATCCTAGACCACCACGCCAGCCACATCACCAACCACGCCAAGCAAGAGCCATTGGAGCCTATGACCAACCTCACATTCATGGTCATAGGTTGGGAATCAGAGCACCAGCTGTGGAGAACAACAACTTTGAGATCAAATCAGGGCTGCTCAATGTGATAGAGAACAACAAGTTTCATGGCTTGGCTGTGGAGGTTCCACTAGATCACTTGGATCAATCTGTTAAGTATTGTGGTTTGTCCAAGACCAATGGAGTCTCTGAGGATGCTTTTAAACTCAGGCTGTTTCCTTTCTCTCTAGGAGACAAAGCTCATCAGTGGGAGAAGGCTCTTCCAAGTGACTCTATCCTCACTTGGAATGATTGCAAGAGGGTATTCCTAGAGAAGTTCTTCTCTTCCTCAAGGACAGCTAAGATCAGAAATGAAATCTCTGGTTTTCAACAAAAGAATCTTGAGAGCTTCAGTGAAGCATGGGAGAGGTTCAAGGGCTATTGGTCTCAGTGTCCACATCATGGCTTCACCAAAGAGAGTTTGCTTAGCACCTTCTATAGAGGAGCTTTACCACAATGCAGAAATAGGCTTGATACTTCTAGCAATGGTTTCTTTTTGGGAAGAACTGAACAGGATGCTGAAGAACTAGTAGAGAACATGGCCAAGAGTGACTCAGTTTATAGTGAAGAGCATGATAGAGCCAATAGAAGTGATGACCAGCACACAAGGAAGGAAATCAAGACCTTGCAAGAAAAGATAGATTTGCTTCTCTCCACCCAAGCAAAACAAGAACAGCTGAATTTTGTGGGTGCTCCTAGTCAAGAGGTTCCTCCTACAATCAATGAGGTTGATGCTTTAGAAGGTCAAGAGGAGTTGTGATTCATCAATGCTAATGGCACATGGTATAGGAAGGAGCCAAACTTCCAATACTAAAACAACTATCAGCCAAGACCTCACTACAACAATCAACAAGGAGGCTACCAAACAAATCAGTCATCTCAGCCTCAAGGAAGTTCTTCCCAAGCTCCAAGCTCAAAAATGGAGTCCATGTTCAAGCAACTCTTAGAAGCTCAAGAAAGAAATGCTAAGAACATTTGTGATGAGTTCAAGAACATCCATGCCAAGATTGATGGAACTTATTCTGATCTCAACAACAAGTACATGCAACTTGCCTCTCACATCAAAGCTTTGGAGAGCCAAGTTGCCTCCATGTCTTAATCCTCCAAGAATCCAATGGGATCTCTACCAGGAAAACCAGAGAAGAACCCTAAGGAGACTTGCAATGTTATCCTCTCCACTTCTTCAAGGATTGCGTTGAGTGATCATAAGAATGATGTTGATGAGATTGAGAGGCTAGTTTTTGGAAATCAGATTGAGACTGATACGAGACTGGTTGTGGCCACAGCTGAAGCTAGAGTTATGAAGAGAGCTGATAAGAAGGTTCAAGGAAAGATTCTGAAGATTGATGAGCCTATGGTTGAGACACAAGTTGAGAAGAGTGCTAACCTCAAGCTGAAAGAAGTGAAGGAAGAGGACAATGAGATTGAGCTATCACCCTATGATAAGCTCCCTTTCCCTCAAAGGTTCCTCACCAAAGCTCAGAAAAAAGTGGTCTCCAAATTCAGAAAAGACCTCAGTAATATTGGAGTCAAGCTTCCAGAGATCACCAATATGCAGGCTGCTCATGTCCAAATGATGCTCATAAAGGAAATTCTCACCCACCAAGCTGGAGTGGCTGAACTTTTGGACATCTCACTTCTGAAGATTGATCCACCAATCCCTCCAAAGTCTCTCCCTAAGCTTGAGTCTCAAGGGAAGTTCCACTTGTCTTGCTCTCTTGGTAAACTAACTATGGATGATGCTCTTGTTGATAGTGGAGCTAGTGTGAATGTCATCTCCTTGGATATGGTGCAGAGTATTGGGATTGAAAGAATGGAAACAGATACTCCTCCTCTCACCTTTGGGGATTCCTCCTCTACAACCCCACTTGGCATAATCAAGGACTTTCCCTTGAAGATTGGTTCCTGCATCATACCTATTGACCTCACTGTTTTGGAAATGGCATTTGAAGAGAGAGTCCCCTTGATCTTAGGCACTCCTTTCCTCACAACAGTTGGAGCTTGCATTGACTTTCCCAACAAGAAGGTCACCCTCATGCATGTCAACAAAGCTGTCTCCTATCCTCTCCAACCTCCAATGGAATCAGACTATTGTGGGACAATCACTTGTGATGCACAAGCTGTTGAGAAGCCCCAAGATGAAGAGGTTGTTGGTAAGAAAGAAGGTCTTGATGGAGAGTCCTCTAAAGAGCAGTGTGGTGAGCACTTGGAAAGTGCTAAAAAGGTGGGGATGAGTGGAGTCTCAAAAGCCACTCATGGCAAGAAGAAGATGGTGAAAGAACCTCATCCTCCACCTCTTGATTTGCTCCCACACACTCTCACTCTCCATCCAAAGAAGCTCAAGGATGGAGCCATTGAGTACAAGATCAAGCACAAGGGCAGATCCACACCATTCTCAAGTGCTAGAGCCATCATCACTCCTCAGCTCCAAGATGACCCAATCAAGCTTCAAGAGATTCTCTCTCAGGTCTTCACCATCACTCTTGAAGGTGGGAAGGACCCTCCTTCTCACTAGTCCAAGAGAAAAGGTAGTCAAGCTAGTGACTCAAAACAAGCTCACTTGGGAGGAAGTCCCATGGTTATCCTTGTATATAGCTTTGCAATTTCAAATTTCCTTTTAAGTTTTTAAATAAAAGTGGTCAAGATTTTCAGGTTTAGCCAAGCACTAGAGGAGAGAAGAAAGGTGGTAAACCACCTAAGCCATTTGATTGCCATGTAGCAGCCTCCTCTAGTTGCATTGAACCAAGCCAGCTTCTAGTCATGCGATAAGCACCATGCCCAAATCTCCTTGTGTGGTATCACTCCAACCCTTCTTGTATATACATTTGCTTTTACCTTGTTGAGGTATCTCTTACTCTCTTACTCACACAGGAGACTGTGTGATTTAAGTGTGGGGGAGGTACCGGATATTTGATCATGTTTGCTTTGTGATTTTGAGTCTCATGCATTGCATTGTACATTCATAAGTGCATAGAAAATCCAAAAAATTTAAAATTTTTGAATCATGTAGATTGCAACACTTGCATCCTTAAGATTGAGTCTAGAGCATATAGGTTGCATTCATTTTCATATGGAGCAATGCCTTGTAAAGAACACTCGTTTGCATTGAATTTGGCACCCTAGTTAAACATATCAGGTAGCTTGAGCATCTTTTGAAAAAGCTTGCATGCTTTGAGCCTTGAAAACTCTTCTTGAAACTTGCTTGCTTGCTTGATATTGGCATTGTTCTTAAGACTAGCTCCATCCTGAACTTAGACTTGAATGAACTTAATTTCTCTTGCATATGGGTATTTGCATACTTGACCATGGATCTCATACACATTGGGGTTATCTTTTTCCATTGTACCACCCTTTGTTAACCCAAATGGCACTCCCTTACCCTTGAACCCTATCCATTCTTTGAAGCCTACATTGATTTGCTTGGGTGAGGCCTCTCTTGATAGCTTGTCATGTGCAAAATCTTGAGAGTATTGGGAGCGACATGGATTTGTTCTCATCTCTTGCTAGCATAGGGTCATCATTTGAGCTAGCTTCTAGACACAATCCTAAACAAACTCTATGGTCAAGAAGAATGTTCATTTGCTAACACATCTCAAGCATCAAATGGTCATTGGTTGAATAATATGCAAGCAATCATTAAGAGCAAGTCTACTAGCCATCTTAACACCTTTTACAACAAATGGTCTTTGGTAAAGAATGTTAAAAGCTTAGGAGAGTTGGTTCAGGCATTTCATCAAACACCTTGTGGGTGGGAAATGTCTAGAGATCTATTTTAGTATGATCAAGACTAAAATAGCATTAAGAACCCTCAACAAGCAAGGAAACAAGTAGATCTAACACTAAACACCCTAGATCTTCACTAATCCCCTTTAATCACCCTAGCCCATGAATCCAACATTTGTACAACTTCCACCATCTATAATCAAACTGCAAACTTTATCATACACAGTGCATCTAGTATGAAAAAGATTCTCCCTTTGATCATTGTCTTCTGGTTTGGTTTGAACTCTTAGTGATCTCCTTGTAATCTACTCTCTAATCTTCATGAGAAACCTTAAATCTATGTGAGATTCAAGGTTAATCATGTTAATGATCAAGAGAAACAAGATATAAGATGAAGAACTTTCTTAAAATGATAAAAAAATTCAAGCTTTTACAATATGAGGCAAAGTCTTGAGAAAAAATGAGATACTCCCACTTTGGGAGATATAAGAGTATTTATACAAGGCTTAGAAGCCCTAAAAACATCATAGAAAATACTAAAAGGTCCCTAGGGTCAATTAGGCTCAATAGGAAAAGAGGGTGAAAAACGGTCAGGGGTTGAGCCAAACCGCCCAACCCGGCCTAGTCTTCCCGGCCTGGTCTCATCCAGCGCTTCTCTCCCGACCGGGTAGCTGTACCCGGGGCAGTCTTCCCGGCCAGCTTGATGTGCTTCTAGTAAACTGATCATAACTCCTCCAATACAGCTCCAAATGACTTGAAACCACTTCCATTGGAAAGCTAACTCAATTTGCTGTGTCTCCACAAAATCTTAGCAACTGAAAAAATCTCTAAGGCCTCCGTCCATGCTCATCTTTGTCTCGACCAGATCATGGATTGACTTCTCTTTTCATGGCCAAACTTGATTCTTCAGCTCCTTTTGGGCCATAAGACTCCCAAACACCTCAAATCACACCAAAGCCTGCTCCAACACCTGATAAGAACAAATGAATGCAAAATGGATAGTAATGATGCCTAATTCCTAACGTATATGATCAAAATGCACAAGATATGGATGCTAAAAAAATGTAAATATGCAAGACAATCTCGATCTGAACAACGCTATGATGCTAGACAATCTCGATCTTATCAATGAACGCCGTGACCAGGAGCTCATTCGAATCCAAAATTACCAGCACGCTGCCGCAAGGTACTACAACTCAAACGTATGCCATCGCAGGTTCAAAGAAGGCGATTTAGTCTTACGAAAAGTCTTCCAAAACACTGCCGAACGAAACGCAGGAAAACTGGGAGCAAACTGGGAAGGACCGTACAAAGTCATAATAGTCGTCCGACCAGGTTCATACCAAATCGCAAACATGCAAGACGTCAAAATTCCGAGAACTTGGAATACGATGCACCTCAAAAAATACTACCACTAAACGATAAAACGTGGTACAAAAGAACTACGAGATGGCTTGATCCCTAGACAAGGGTACGTAGGCAACTCGCCAACCGGCGGATTCAGCTATCCCCCCAATTAAAAAAAGGGGGGGGGAATGGGTACGTATACTCGTATACTCCCACAAATTTCGAAGACTCTAAAATTTTCGAAACTTTTTCACGACTTTTTCAAATCAGCCGAAATGGCCACAACAACGGATCTAGTATCCACTAAGCGATTATTACATCCAAAAAAAAAAACAAATCCCGGAGGGCTAACACTTCACGAAGCAAAGTGAATGTAGACGCTTCTCCCTAGGTCAAATTTACGCGACCCCTTGGTCCCGCGTCCAAAACGGAAACAACAGTTTTCTGGCTGCGAACATTCGCAAAGACATCCCCAAAGCCCACAAGCGTTTCAATACGAGATGCGGCATAAGGAAAAATCGACCTTCAGCACTGCGAGACGTCGCAAACGCTTGAAGGAAATTCTTTTCCGCAAAACATTGCAGACGAAATCTTCGTCTCTAAACATACGAACGCACCTCAAAACGGTATCATTTCGTTGTTTCTGATCACAACAAACGAACTCTAACGTCCTAAACAGACAAATAGATGCCCTTCGAGGGGTAGGCTCTCTTACATCCGACAAGGATAAACATAGCGCGCTATACAAGAAATCCAAAATTTTGGTCTACCTCTTCGTAAACGAAGTAGCTCGTCTCACGCCCAAACAAATCGTATAAGCCGACAACAATTCGCGGATTTTAAACGGTACGAGTCAGGTTAAAATCGCTAACAGGCAAAACGAAAGCCGATTTGTCGTCGCAAAGCCTCAGTCCGAGAGTAAACCTAGGTCTTGCCCTAAACCCAGCCACGCTGGATCTTGACATCTCACAGACATAGTATGGTATACGAGATCCAAAAATTTGTCTCTTCACTTAAGCCTGTTTGTTTCACGAACTTCTCGCGTAAATCGGTAAACCGCGGAAAATCTCGCTTTATGCAAACAATAGGTACGGTGATCATCAGGGAACTAGGAATGAGACGATAACTCACACCCTCTTTCTCATACTTCAAAAAACCGAAGTTCATAAATAATCAAAAAACGTTTCATAGATTGAGACCGCAAAAGTTCAAACAAAACCCCGAAAAGGGGCAAGGATTCAAAGCCACCAACGGCCAGTCCCGGTAAATACATCATGGCCTCTTAACGGCCGAAACACATATAAAATCCCAGAAGGGATTGATAAACCTAGACGCTCTCAGGAGCGTCACCTTCATCCTCACTCGCGATAGGGATAGCCTCGCCGTCGCCTCCCTCGGTTGCATCGCCACTACCCGCCTCGTCCACGCCAGCCTCGCAATCCTCTCCCGTGCGCTCCTGATCTTCTGAGTCTTCGGAGGTCGGCGCAAGGGTGCATTCGGCCTGCAGGCCGGCAAGGATTGAATCGAAATCTCTTTCGGTGGCCGCCCACTCTCCTTTGCAGGACGATAGTCTGGCCTCCTCCAAATCCAAAGACGGGGCCTCGTCACCTCGAAACAACTCGAGCTCGCTCAGACTCCCCTCGATCCCCGCTAAAGCCAAGTCCCTCTTGCGGACAGCTATCAAGGACTCAAACAGGATGGCCATCCTCGTCAGACGACCAAAGAAGTCGTCACGAGTATCAGCAACCTCCGAGGATCTACGAGCATTCGTCTCCTCATGAGTCTGGATCTTCTGCTGAAGGCGGCGGACTTCCGAGGATTTGCTCCTCTTCTCCTTCTTCACCTTGAGTAACGAACTCGCGGTTTTCCAAAGGTCACGCTCAAGATCGCTGATACGAACCTAAAGCTGGGACGTCTGGGCGGCATGGGTGTCCTCGACAGTCTGCAATGCAGCCTTAGTACGCTTCAGCGCTTCCTGCGACGACTCCAGTTCCTTCGAGAGACAAATGACTTCCGACCCGCACTCGCCAAGCATTCCGTCAATCAGTGACACAAACTGTCCGCAAAAGAAGGGGTAAGTATCATCGTAAAAAAGAAGGAGATACAAGAATTGCAGATAGATTAAAATCGAAGCTTGGAACGATGACGCGCCAACGGCTCTTAGAGTTCGCTCTCCTCGCTCTTTGCACCCCGCTTCCTTTTTGCTCCGGATGCCGCACCAGCCCTTGCCCTTCCCTTGGGCAACGGCGCGGCACCGGCTGCTGGCAGTCCCAAGACGAGTTCCCTCTTCGCCGGGGGAAGAGGTGTAGATTCTATCGCATCCTCTCTTCCGGATATCACGATCGGAGCAGTCGAAGAACCCGATGGATGGACCTGAACATCAAGAGTCTGTTCGGGAACAATAGCCCCATCCGCAGACGGGAGGGCATCGGATGGGACTTCGGGGCTGGGAACCGGAAGAACAGGTGAAGGGGCCGAAGGAGCAGGCAAAGATATCGGAGAAACAGGCAAAGGAGTTGGAGCCGCGGAAGGAACATCGGGCGTCTCGGTCCTCGCCCGCTTCGAGCCTTTCGCAGCAATGCGCCAGGATAGCTTAGCCTTGAAAGAGTCAAACCCATCAATGAGGGACGGAGTAGCATCCTGAGCGGCCGGAACCGCCGGAGCTTGGCTGGCCGGAACCGACGGAGCTTGGCTGGCCTCGTCCATCTCAACATCAGAATCATTCTTTTCAACTTGGGATGAAGACATTTTCTTTCTTGAGAGAGAAGAAGAGAGGATTTGAAAAGATGTGAAGGATGAGAAGGGAAGGCTGGCTATTTATAAGAAAAGGGGGGGAGATGACATAGGTTTCTCGCGGAAAAGAATCCTTAGCCAAAAATTTCGATTTTCAGAAAATTCTAACTATTCGCCCGCAAAATCGTCTCCGAAATCTACGGCTAAAGATCCTTCCAAACTCAAAGATTTCCCGCACGAACGACTAACAGGGGAAAGATCGAACAACGGAAAACCCATGGGCGGCAAGCCGGGCCTAACGCGGCGGCAGGCGTCACGCAAGCCGGCCTGGCGCGGGCGGCACCCCGGCTTGGCGCTGGCGGCATGCGACACGCGGGCCGGCCTGGCACCGGCGGCACGCGACACGCGGGCCGACCTGGCGCCGGCTGCACCCCGAACTGGCGCCGGTGGCACGCGTCACGCGGCCCGGCCTGGGGCCGGCGGCACCCCGGCCTGGCGACGGCGGCACGCGTCACGCGGGCCGGCCTGGTGCCGGCGGCACCCCGGCCTGGCGCCGGCGGCACGCGTCACGCGGGCCGGCCTGGCGCTGGCGGCAAGCCCCCTGACGTCGGTCGACGGCTCTCGTCCTGGTCTTGGTCCCATCATGCTCGGTCTGATCCCATCTTGGCTTCTTTGGATCAATCCTCGTGAGTTTGGTACGATCACGGCTACGGAATGAACGTCTTTCGATTCGGTTGGAATCGTCCTCGATGTTTTACGACAAAAACTGGAGGGATTAGATTTCTCGTAGAAGATATCGTATAAAACAAAGATCGATTAACTTGAACATCGATCCTTTAAGCTATACGGTTTATTTTACGAGAAAGATAGTCTTTTCGAGAAATCGTGCAAAACGTTCAACGACTTAAGACAAGCCCACGGACTTACTTACGATTTTAAGAATTCAGGCCCAATCAGGCTATGACGGTTTATCTGATTTCCCGAATGTCGGATAAACGTCAAGTCACCGAAAAATAGCGGAAAACTCGAGGATAATTACGAAGACCGACAAAAATGGAATACTTCCTGAAGAGATAAGCTTGGGCCCAAAGGCGAGGTCCATCTTCTTAAGGCAAACCGACCTAGGAGCGGGTATATAAGGAGAGCAAGAGCAGAGGAGAAGGGGATCCGAAAATTAGACTTAGAGCATCCTGCTAGCTTAGAAGAACTAGAGTTTAGGTGGTTAGATTAGCGGAGCAAGGCTTAGGACGTTTGGCTGCCTGCGACTCTATCTTTTTCTTTAAATCGCAAATCTCTCTGTCTTTCGGAGAATCCTTGTACTCGTATCTTTCATCTAATAAAAACGTATTCGGGCAAATATTACAATTCCCATTTTTGTCTTATGTTTACTTTATCGATTTCGCGTGGCAACGCAGAGAATCCGGACCTTCAAGGAAAGTCGGGTTTTGATGAAAGGACTTTTCTATGGTCCTAATCAAATGTTGTAGAATACAAGATGTCAATCCAATTCTAAGAGATTCTAATGCAAAGGGAATGCAAGTTCATGCTTAATCTAAGTGCAATCAAGATGAGGGGATGATTATTAAACTAAGACAATATTAAAAATGCAATAAAAGATTGAACTTTCTTTCTCAATGAGGCAAGGGGGTTCTTGGGACAAGGGAATTGACTTTGGGTGATCAAGGTTCAATCCAAGATGCCAACTTTTCAATCAATCTAATTCCTTATGCCTTGACAACAAAACTAAGCAAGCTCTATCCCTAGATGAATGCTATTTTGCAATGATCACCCAAGTACACCAAATCCCTTTGGCTGTAATGATCAAAGCAAACATGAAGAATGAGTCTAATAGCAATCTTAGCTTCTTTGACAACTAATCCCTTAGGCAAAGCAAGCTAAAAGCATAGATGAGTTGGTTCAGGCATTTCATAGAACACCTTCCGGGCATGAAATGCCTATAGCTCTATGTTTGAGAGGCCAACCCAAATATAGCATTAAGAACACCAAATCAATGCAAGGAAAGGATAGATCTAACACCAAACACCTTGGATCTACACTTAATCACCCTTAGTCTCCCAAGCCCATGAACCCTAGATAGATCTACTCACTAATAGCCATGGAAAACCTCAACATCAATGATGATTCAAGGCTAAACATGGTTAGAGAAGAAGATAATCTATTAAACACAAAAGAAATGAGATAAAATCCAAACTTTCAAGATCTTATTATGTTTTTGAGAGAAAAGAAGTTAGATCTCTTAATGAGATTACAAGAGTATATATAGGAGGCTTGAAAGCCCTTAAAAATATAAGAGAAAAGTCCAAAAGGCCCTTGGTGCCACATGATTTTCGACCAATCAGAATCAAGAGGAAGGGAAGAAGCTGAGCCACCCGGGTCAGACAGTGTGGTCCTTGGCCGGGTGTGTGCTGCCCGGGTGTGTTCCAGCATCCTGAGCTTGCGGCTGTGCGGGTAGAAGCAGTCGGGTAGGTGCTGTCTGGGTGTCTCCATGCGCGGGTATGTGTGGCCGGGTGTAACGTCCGGGTCGTCCTCATACGCGGCTTCATCGTCCGGGTGGTATTGGCCGCGTGCATTCTTGGCGCTCAGCAGCATCAGGACGTGCGGGTACTTATCCTCAGGTGGTACTGGCCGCGTCCGGGGCTCATCAAGCATCGGGACGTGCGGGTGGAAGCAGCCGGGTGAGGAAGGTCGGGTATCTGCTGGTACGCGGGTAGTGATTGACGGGTGGTCATGTCCGGTATGTGGTGATCAGTTCGTCCCTCTTCCCGTGCGGGTCCTCGTCCTCGGGTGGTACTGCCCGCGTCCTAAGCCCATCCAGCATGACCTGATGGTCTGGCTCGGGTATGGTAACCCGGGTGGTTTGACGTGCTTCCATTCAATTGACCATAACTTCTCCAATATGACTCTAAATGTCTTGAAACCACTTCCATTGGAAAGCTAACTCACAATGCCATGCCTCCACCAAATCTTAGCATCAGAAGATATTCCTAAGGCCTCTGTCCATGTTCATCTTTAAACCCCTTTTTCATCACAAAACTCCCAAACATCTTCAATATCTCCAAAGTGTACTCCAACACCTAATAGGGACTTATGAATGCAAAATGAGCCTAAAGATGCCTAATTCCTAATCTAAATGAGCAAAAATGCACAAGATATGATAGCTAAAAACATGTAAATATGCAAGACATCAACTCCCCCACACTAGACCTTTGCTTGTCCTCAAGTAAACTTTTCAAACACAAGGGGGATGGATGCAAGGATGGGAACAAAGCCAAAGGAAACACTCATAGCACCCAACCTGACATCCTAAAGAAACATAGCAAATAGCATGAGCAAACTCTCTTATTATGCTCTAGCTTCACAAGGCCTATCACTTACTCTTATGTCTCTACACAAGATGCAATGCCTATCAACCAACATGTTCTCTTAACCAGTCCTCACATTGATTCACACACACACAAGGTGAAGTCTCACAAATGGGCACATGATCTCAATCATTTGGCTAGGTGATCAAATGGTCTAATAAGGATGAAAAGGAGGGTTCAATGCAACATTTCAAGGTGGCAATCACACAAAAATCAAGGAGCTTGATCATTATGCAAAATTTATCTAAGACTAGGAGCAATTCATGCATACATGGATCCATCCTCATCATTCTACCCAATTCCTAAGTGATTACAAGATCTACACCCTTTTTATTCATCCCATGACCGAAAATGAAGACATACTCACATCACTCACCCAATGAACATTTTCTTTCTCATGATTCAACCTCTAAGGACCTCTATTCACATTCTAAACTCTAACTCTTAAGTTTTTCCTTCCCCACTATCTTATTGAATCTTTCTTTTTCTTTTTCTTTTTCTTTTTCTTTTTCTTCTCTTTTTTTTCTTTTCTTTTATTTTTACATATACATGAGGGGGAAGGCCAAAAACTTCAATCAAGAGCTTTTCATTTTTTTTTCATTTCTAGGTCCCTAGGGTTTTTCTTTCTCAAAATTTTCTTTGTTCATCAATCTCAACATTGTCATATCCCCCAAACCCAAAATGTAAACCATTAGGTAACAAACACTTCACTCACCATCCGAGATTTCCGCGGTTTACCGATTTACGCGAAAAGTTCGTGAACGAATAGGCTTAAGTGAAGAGACAAATTTTTGGATCTCGTATACCATACTATGTCTGTGAGATGTCAAGATCCAGCGTGGCTGGGTTTAGGGCAAGACCTATGTTTACTCTCGGACTGAGGCTTTGCGATGACAAATCGGCTTTCGTTTTGCCTGTTTGCGATTTTAACCTGACTCGTACCGTTTAAAATCTGCGAATTGTTGTCGGCTTATATGATTTGTTTGGGCGTGAGTCGAGCTACTTCCTTTACGAAGAGCTAGACCAAAATTTTAGATTTCTTGTATAGCGCGCTATGTTTATCCTTGTCGGATGTAAGAGAGCCTACCCCTTGAAGGGCGGCTATTTGTCTGTTTAGGACGTTAGAGTTCGTTTGTTGTGATCAGCAACAACGAAATGATACCGTTTTGAGGTGCGTTTGTATGTTTTGAGTTCTAGAGACGAGGATTTTGTCTGGAACGTTTTGAGGAAAAGAATGTCCTTCGAGCGTTAGCGACGTCTCGCAGTGCCGAAGGTCGAGTTTTCCTTGTGCCGCATTTCGTGGTTGAAATGTTCGCGGACTTGGAGATGTTTTGCGAATGTTCGCAGCCAGAAACTGTTGTTTCGGTTTGGACGCAGGACCAGGGGGTTGCGTAAGTTTGACCCAGGGAGAAGCGTCTACATCTTGTCACGAGTGTTTCTTTTCATGCCGTGTTTACGGGGCGTATTGAACTTAATCGAGTGACGATAAGTTTTAATCTTCCGTTAACCATATGGTTGTTAGGACTGAGTTTTGGTATGAAGAGTTTATCGTATGATTTCCGATTCTAGGTTATGCGACACATTTCTTGCGTAATAGTCACTTGGCGTTCTATGAACAAATCGTGGATTGTTATTTTTAGCCGTTAAGTGATTGGAGCGGTGCTCGCTCAGTAGCTTTGGATTGGCATGGAGGCTAGATTCAGCCGTATCGCCAAGGAAGTTGTTGGTAAACGATCAGACCATGACCCTTATTAAGGTCATGTTAGTTTACGATTGTCCTTAATGGGGATGCCGAATTCAGGTCCGGGCTTTACGGAAGGGCGTAGTTGGCCGAGGGCCAAATAGCGTTTGCCGAGATAGACATGCCAAGCATAGCGGAGTTTTCTGAGTTATGGCTGATGGCTTTTAGAAACGATCTTCAACTTTAGGTCTTAGTTATACGATGAATGGCTCGTATAAATTCTTTTTTGTTGCATTAAAATCGTTTCATTTTATCCGGGGGGAAAAAGTTTAAGGGATCGACGCAGGACATGTGCGGGTTCGCCTGCGTGATTATTTCCTGCTCGGACGTAACCGCGGGGAGTGAAAGCAGGAGCCAGAAACCTTGTGGAGCAAAATCTGTCTATGACAGTTACTCGTTGGACCCATTATGTTTATTTTACGAAAGTTGCTTTGTATGAATTGACTCGACCATACAGAGGATTTTTCGTAAAAGGGATGTCAGAGGGGGTTTTCGCAAAGGTAACCGGAGAGTGTTTCTCACAAATTACTTGCGATATTCGCGACCACGGATTATGTTTTCCTCATTCACTTTTGCGTACTGCGAAATCGTTTTGCATGAGACCGATCATGTTTTTTCCATAGGCTGTTTTGTTTTAAAATGTTCTTGTTATACAAAAGTAATGGATGACCGGTTTCATGGAGATAGAAAATCGCAGATTGTTAAAGTAGCGATGTTTCCGCGGATTACACGGGAGATGTTTCCGCTATAATTTCGACCTTTGGACGAAAGCTGCTTCGAACTACTCATGGATTTTTACCGAAGGTTATTTCGTTATTTTCGTAGTTCACCGTCGTGCTATTAGTCTGACGTCGGTACATGTTTCTAGTCGCGAGTTTGCGATGAGAGACAACGTAGAGTTTTCAAGACTATGTTTGTAACGGTTGGGCTATGCCGCTAGCGTCTTTTAGACGAATCTTATTGCTGCGAGAGTTTGCTTTGTCAAAAGCGTTGTCTTGATGCTGAAGCAAAAAGTTTTTGAAGATGGGATTATACGTACCTACTTTCCTTTTCTTTTTACGAAAGAAAACGGGTTAGCCGTTCTTCCGAAGGCTTGCGTACGTTTTTTCTTTCTTTTCGGAAGCGGGATGAGTATGCTTTTACAATGCGGGGCGATCGTGTCTCGGTTTTTCGAGAGACTAGATCGGTTTGCATGTTCTGCCTTAGTCTCATCGATCGTTCAAGGCTGCCTCTTGCCCGTTCCTCTTTGTTTCGTGACTTTTAACGGTTCATCATCAAAGGACTTTGAAAAGTTTGATACCGAACGAGAATGGGTTTTTTGATGAAATTCTGACGAGAATATCGGAGCGAAAGAGAGATATGAATGCCCAAGTTCCTGTTCTCGTTTCTTCGTACTGCTGGTTAAATTGACAATGTATCCGAAGGAACATTACAGAATCGTTGAAACAAAGGGAGGAGAAGTAGGCGATAACTCGAAGAAGGCTAAGGTGGGTGCTTTAGACAAATGGAGACATTGGGCAAGACGCCACTCGAGTGAGGCTCTTAGCTCGTCAGGCTATGAGCGAACTGGTTAGGTCCTTATCGTTTCATATGATCTTGTATGACTTTACGAATGGTGTTTCGTAAAATATTGCCGAGCTTGATTTTAAAATATGAACTTTGTTAAACAATCGAGAAGGCTTTGCGGAAGAATCGTCGTGTTTCTCGAACAATCCGAACATGGGTTTAAGGGACCAAGATGTTGCCTTTGCCCGAGATCACGAGACGACTGCACGGATGGGCGCCAGGACCCTTGCCGCCGGCGCTAGACGGGAAACGACGGGCCTGCCGCCGGCGCCAGACGGGAGAGGACGAGCCTGCTGCGGGCGCCAGGCGCGGCGTGGTCGGTCTGCCGCCGGCGCCAGGCGCCCTGCCGCCCGTGCCGTGTCCCGCGTCCGCCGATGCTGCTGTTGCTCGCCTTCGTCGATCCCCGGGGCTTACGGTCCGTTCATGCCTTCCCGTGAGTTCATCGAGTGACGACCCAATTCAGCCAATAACTCCAAGTATGTGTCACTCCAACCCTTCTTGTATATACATTTGCTTTTGTCTTGTTGGGGTATTCTCCTTCTCTCTTACTCACACAGAGACTGTGTGATTTAAGTGTGGGGGAGCTACCAGGTATTTGATCATTTTTGCTTTGTGATTGAGAGTCTCATGCATTGCATTGTACATTCATATTTGCATTTAAAAAAAATTTTGAATCATGTAGATTCAATCACTTGCATCCTTAAGATTGAGTCTAGAGCATATAGGTTGCATTTATTTGCATATGGAGCATTGCCTTGTAAAGAACACTTGTTTGCACTGAATTGGACACCCTAGTTAAGCATATCAAGTAGCTTAAGCATCTTTTGAAAGGCTTGCATGCTTTGAGCCTTGAAAAATCTTCTTGGAACTTGCTTGCTTGCTTGATATTAGCATTGTTCTTGAAACCATCTCCTTCCTGAACTTAGACTTGAATGAACTTAATTTCTCTTGCATATGGGCATTTGCATACTTGATCATGGATCTCATACACATTTGGGTTATCTTTCTCCATTATACCACTCTTCGTTAAACCAAATGGCACTTCCATACCCTTGAACCCTATCCATTCTTTGAAGCCTACATTGAATTGTATGAGTGAGGCCTTTTCTGATAGTTTGTCATGTGCCAATTCTTGAGAGTATTGGGGGCGACATGGATTTATTCTCATCTCTTGCTAGTATAGGGTCATCATTTAAGCTAGCTTCTAGGATGGTGAGTGGGGTCTTTGTAACTTAATGGTTTATATCTTTGGTTTGGGATGTGACAATGTTGAGATTGATGAGCAAAATAATGTATTGAGAAAGAAAAGTCCTAGGGACCTAGATTAGAAAGTTAAGAAGCTCTTGGTTGATGTTTGAGACCTTCCCCCTACATAAAGAAAAAAGAAAAGAAAAGAAAAAAAAAAGAAAAAAAAAAGAAAGATTCAATAGGATAGTGGGGAAGGGAAGACAAAAAGTGTTAGAGCTTAGAAATGTGAATTGTGGATAAAAGGGTCCTTAGTGGTTGAATCTTGAAGAAAGAAAATTGTTCATTGGGTGAGTGATGTGAGTATGTTTTTCATTATCGGTTATGGGATGAATAAAAGGGGTGTAGAACTTGTAATCACTTAGGATTGGGTAGAATGATGAGGATGGATCCATGTATGCATGAATTGCTCCTAGTCTTAGATAAATTTTGCATAATGATCAAGCTCCTTGATTCTTGAGTGATAGCCACCTTAAAAAGATGCATTGAACTGATGTCTTGCATATTTACATGTTTTTAGCATCCATATCTTGTGCATTTTGATCATATAAGTTAGGCATTAGGCATCTTTAGGTCCATTTTGCATTCATTTGTCCTTATCAGGTGTTGGAGTATGCTTTGGTGTGATTTGAGGTGTTTGGAAGCCTTATGGCCCAAAAAGAGGTGAAGAATCAAGTTTGGCCATGAAAAGAGAAGCCAATCCATGATCTGGTTGAGACAAAGATGATCATGGACGGAGGCCTTAGAGATATCTTCTGCTTCTAAGATTTTGTGGACACACTGAAAATTAAGTTATCTTTCCAATGGAAGTGGTTTCAAGTCATTTGGAGCTATATTGGATAAGTAATGATCAGTTTACTAGAAGCATATCAAGCTGGCCGGGTAGATCAGTCCGGGTTCGAGCACCCGGTCGGAACGCTGGACGACCAGGCTGGGGAGGCAGGACCGGGTAGGCTGGTCCGGGATGAGCTACCCGGTCGGGAAAAGCTGGACGGCCAGAACAAGGCTGGTCCGGGTTGGTTGGACCGGGTTGGGTCTTTTGCTCAACCCCTGACCGAAAATCACCCTCTTTTCCTATTGGTTGAAGCCTAATTGACCCCAGGGACCTTTTAGTATTTTTCTATGATGTTATTAGGGCTTCCAAGCCTTGTATATATATTCTTATATCTCCCAAAGTGGGAGTATCTCATTTTCTCTCAAGACTTTGCCGCATATTGTAAAAGCTTTAATCTTTTTATCAATCTAAGAAAGTTCTTCATCTTATATCTTGTTTCTCCTTCTCACAAACATGATTAGCCTTGAATCTCACATAGATTTAAGGTTTTTCATGGAGATTAGAGAGTAGACACACTTTGGATTGATGGGCTAGGGTGATTAAAGGTGATTAGTGAAGATCTAGGGTGATTAAGTGAAGATCTAGGGTGTTTTAGTGTAGATCTATCTTGTTCCTTGCTAGTAGAGTGCTTTTAATGCTTCTTTTGAGTTGGCCTCTCAAAGGTTGAGTTCTAGACATTTCTCACCCACAAGGTGTTCTATGAAATGCCTGAACCAACTCTACTAAGCTTTTAGCTTGCTTTACCTAAGGGATTAGTTGTTAAAGAAGCTAGGATTGCTGTTAGACTCATTCTTAATGTTTGCTTTGATCATTACAGCCAAAGGGATTTGGTGTACTTGGGTGATCATTGCAAAAGAGCATTCATCTAGGGATAGAGCTTGCTTAGTTTTGTTGTTTAGGCATAAGGAGAATGTTTGATTGATTGCTTGTCACCCTTAGATTGGATTTTAATCACCTAAAGTCCAGTCCCTAGTCCCATGGATCCTACCTTAGCATTTGATTGAGTTCTTGCACTTGTTTCTTGATTGGATTTGAGATCACCTTGTTTATATTTCTAGGATATTAGCTTGTTACCTTAATCCATCTTCTTGTTTGCTTAGATTAAGGAAGCTTGTGTATTCTTAGTGCTATAGATCACTAGTTCTCTGTGGTTCGACAGCCTTTCTATACTTTCATTTGACTTGGGAGCCTTGAAAACTTCCAATATCATGAACCCTCATTTTCATCCATATTAGACCATTTGATCACCTAGCCAAATGATTGAGATCATGTATCCATTTGTGAGAATTCACCTTGTGTGTGTGTGTGTGAATCAATGTGAGTGTTGGTTAAGAGAACTTGTTGGTTGATAAGCATTGCATCTTGTGTAGAGGCATAAGACTAATTGATAGGCCTTGTGAAGCTAGAGCATAATAAGAGAGTTTTGCGCATGCTATTTGCTATGTTTCTTTAGGATGACAAGTTGAGTGCTATTAGTGCTTCTTTTGGCTTTGCTTCCATCCCTATGTCTCTCCTCCTTGTGTTTTGAAAAGATTAATTGAGGACAAGTAAAGGTCTAGTGTGGGGGAGTTGATGTCTTGCATATTTACATGTTTTTAGCATCCATATCTTGTGCATTTTGATCATATACGTTAGGAATTAGGCATCATTAGGATCCACTTTGCATTCATTTGTCCTCATCAGGTGTTGGAACATGCTTTGGTGTGATTTCAGGTGTTTGGGAGTCTTATGGCCGAAAAAGAGCTGAAGAATAAGGTTTGGCCATGAAAAGAGAAGTCAATCCATGATCTGGTCGAGACAAAGATGAGAATAGACGGAGGCCTTAGAGATGTTTTCTGTTGCTAATATTTCGTGGAGAGACAGAAAATTGAGTTAGCTTTCCAATAGAAGTGGTTTCAAGTCATTTGGAGCTGTATTGGAGGAGTTATGATCAGTTTACTAGAAGCACTGTTGGGGTCAAAATCGGTCAACGACGAAATCGTCACCCGAAAGTCTTCGAAAGAAAACTAAGTGACGATCAAAACCAAGAAACGGGTCGTCACTCGATGAACTCACGGGAAGGCATGAACGGACCGTAAGCCCTGGGGATCAACGAAGGCGAGCAACAGCAGGCACCGGCGGATGCGGGACACGGCACGGACGGCAGGACGCCCGGCGCCGGCGGCAGGACGCCCGGCACCGGCGGCAGGCCGCCCAGGCCGCGCCTGGCACCGGCGGCAGGCCGCCCCCGCCGCGCCTGGCACCGGCGGCAGGACGCCTGGCGCCGGCGGCAGGCCGACCACGCCGCGCCTGGCGCTGGCGGCAGGGCGCCTGGCGCAGGCGGCAGGCCGACCACGCCGCGCCTGGCGCTGGCGGCAGGGCGCCTGGCGCCGGAGGCAGGCTCGTCCTCTCCCATCTGGCACCGGCGGCAGGCCTGTCGTCTCCCGTCTGGCACCGGCGGCAAGGGTCCTGGCGCCCATCTGTGCAATCGTCTCGTGATCTCGGGTAACGGCAACATCTTGGTCCCTTAAACCCATGTTCGGATTGTCCGAGAAATACAATGATTATTCCGCAAAGCCTTCTCGATTGTTTAACAAAAGTTCATATTTAAAAATCTAAGTTCGAAGCCTCATTACTCAAACCCTCGAAGACGGAAAGTCAACGAATCCAAGTCCATCTCGATCCCGATACTCGAGAAATCTCGGAAGGCCATAAAAGGTCTGAATGATGAATGGATTTCGATTCATCGTATAAAACAATCACGGTTATTCTAAACACCAAACATCTCGACTATATGAGGAATTGGGATTCCTTCGGAAATGCCGAAACCTTCAAAGACTATTCTTTCGAAAAACCGTAAAAACGTCTAAGTAGCCCGACATGATCAACACGGCCCACGTACGATTTTCCGAAAAGGAAGGATAACTATGACGGTTTATCCTTATCCTCACATAAGAGATAAATGTCAAGTTTCCAGAAGATAAATGTCAAGTTTTCTGAAGATAAATGTCAAGTTTTCCGATAAACACGAAGATGGACGAAAATGGAAAAGGCCCGGTTTAGCCCGAAGGAAGATAGACCGTCTTAAGAGGAGTATATAAGGAGAGCTTTGGGCGAGGAGAAAATCATCACCAAATTTCCAGAGCACTTAGCACTTAGAGCAATTTAGCATTCTTTTTCTGTTTTCACTAGCGAGCTGCGATTCAACTAGGTTAGATCTAGGCGGCCGGACTAGCGGACCTTTCGACAGCTCTTGTAGCCGATTTCTTTACCCGTTGTTCACGTTCAAACGCGAATTCAGAAATAAGATCTCTTTCGCTCTATTTTACGATTTTCATTTTGCAACTTTAAATTCTCATTGATTGTGTCGTGTGTGGCCCAGCAGATATCCGGGACCTTCAAGGAAGATCGGGTTAACTCGGTTTTCCTCCATAATCGTTTATCGGAAATTGACGGTGTGAATTTCGGTTCCCACAGTTTGGCGCTAGAAGGAGGGGGGGGGGTTACGGATCTATCTATCTCGCAACTTCACATGCTCGATCATGTCTACTGACGTCACCAAAGACCAGCCAACGCTAGACGGAACACCCGTCGATGCCAACGTTGAGAAGATTCCAACTGGAGATACGTCCACAGTCACTGCTGATGCAAACACTGAGGCGCTCAGACAGATGAAAGAACTGTTCACCTCCGCCCAGGAATGGGCGGAACAACAGGACAAGCTGATAACCTCGCTCGCGAAACAGGTTGATACCTTAACTGCGAGGAGCAAGTTGCCACGCGGATCCACCAAGGCACGGCGCGGCAGAAGACTCGACTTCGGATCTCCCGGAGAACGAGAAAAAGATGCCTCGAAAGAGCCCACTCCCGAGGAAACGGCTCCAAAAGAACAGCAAACGACCTCGCAGAACCTTCTACCCCCGGCTACGGGAAACAAGGAAAGCGACGTCGAGCGCATCAATCTGGATATCAGCGATCAATCGGATCCTTCCGATGAAGACGCTGACATCCACCCTAGGAGGACCCGAAGCCAGTCCGCTCGGAAGACGGTATCCTTCGAGAGGCCCATGGCAGAAGAGGAGGAAGAACGCTACTGGATTGAGAAGGAAGAACTCGCGGAGGATCAAGCTCGGATCCATCGCGACCAGCGCCGACAAACTCGGAGGAACGCCGGTAGCAATAGCGAGATCCATGATCTCCGCGAATCTCTTAAAAAGACCATGGCCGAAGTGAAAGCGGTGAAATCGCAAATCCACCAGGCGACCAGTTCCGCCCCCGAGATCGATAGACTTCTCGAGGAAGCACGGAAAACACCGTTCACCGCTCGGATCACGAAAACACCGTTCACCGCTCGGTCTATGACGGTACGACGGATCCTAAGGCGCACCTGCAGTCTTTCCAGATTGCAATGGGTAGATGCAAACTCCCGGAGCGCGAACGAGACGCGGGTCATTGTCTTCTCTTCGTCGAGCACCTCAAAGGCGCTGCGCTCGAATGGTTCTCCCGGCTCAAAAGGAACTCCATCGGAAGCTTCCGCCAATTGGCCTCGGCGTTTCTCAAACAATACTCCACGTTCATGGACAGAGAAACGTCCGACGTGAACCTATGGAGTCTAGCTCAGAAGGAAGACGAGCCGCTCCGCGACTTCATGCGAAGGTTCAAACTGGTGATGGCCAGGGTAACAGGCATTAGCGACAATGTCGCAATCGACGCCCTGAGGAAAATTCTCTGGTACAAGTCGAAGTTCCGAAAGTGGATATTACTGGAAAAGCCTCGGACAATCCAGGATACTCTCCACAAAGCAACGGACTTCGTCATCATGGAGGAAGAGATGAAACTTCTATCGCAGAAGAACAGATCGCAGAAAACCGCGTCCAAGAAGAAACCCTCTCGCAACGACAAGTACGTCCATCACGAAGGGAAAGACGCCCAAGGCGAGCATAACTACGCCATCAACTCGGAGCAAGGCAAGACCTCCGGAAACACCTGGAACAGGAACAAGTACAAAGATAATTCCTATTGCAAGTTCCACGAGACCAGAGGTCACTCCACTGCGAACTGCAAGGTTCTCGGCGCCCGGCTCGCCGCAAAGCTCCTCACCGGTGAACTATCAAAGGTCAAGAGTATAAAGGACTTGCTCCTAGACTCCGACCGCCCAAAGACCAACAAAACTGTCTCCGAGGACCGCGCGACCGAAAATCAATCGGGTGAAAAGCGCGGAAGGAGACAGGATGACCAAGGGAACAACAGCAGTCGCCAGAGGGTAAACATGATCATCGGAGGATCGCAGTTCTACCAAGACTCTGTCTCGTCGATAAAAGCCTACGGGCGAAAATCCGAGACGAGTTCCAACTGGTTTCCGGATAGCGATATTCCTAACCACACGATCGTTTTCGAGGAACAGGAAACTGTCGGAATCGACAAACCTCATTGCGCTCCTTTGTTATCGACCTGGTAATCCAGGATCTTGAAGTCGGCCGCATCCTCGTCGATACAGGAAGTACGGTCAACGGTATCTTCCGCGACACCCTCTACAGGATGAAGATCCCACTTGGGGAAGTCGTCCCTAAGCCAAAACCTTTGACTGGGTTTTCGGGCGTCACTTCCATGACCCTCGGGAGAATTAAGCTCCCGGTCATTGCGAAGGAAGTCATAAAGATCGTCGAGTTTGCAGTAGTCGACAACCCGGCCATCTACAATGCCATCATGGGAACCCCTTGGATGTACTCCATGAAGGCAGTACCAGGATACATATCACCTCGACATCAAATTTCCGACTCCCACCGGAACCGCAGTCATCTGGGGTAGTCAGAAACAATCGAGACTCTGTTACCTAGCCGAGTTCAACTGCGAAAAGATCGGAACGCCCCAGCGGCCAACCCGAAACGAGCAAAGGAATCACACAACATTCCTGAAGACTTGAAAAAAGATGATCCAGAATCATCTGAACAGGCAACGATTCAAGACAGCGACAAAGCCTCTGAGTCCAACGCCGTAAAATCAGACAGCTCGACCCCCGCACAAACCACCGATCCGACCAGCACGATCGGAACGGCAACGCACGGGGAGTAAAAACGTCTGCGGCAACTATCAGAACTACGAGATGGCTTGATCCTCGAAAGAGGTACGTAGGCAGCTCGTCGAAACTCTGCGAGTTCAGCTATCCCCCTCACCAAAAAGGGGGGGGGGGGACTGGGTACGTATACTCCTATACTCCCACAAAAACGCAAAATATCCGCACATGTACTCAAACTTTTCGAAATTTTTTAATTCTATCTTTTATGCTCACTTAACGCATAAACACCTCGGAAAAACGAAAATCATATCTTCAAAAGAAACGCGAGACGTCGCAACTTCTGAAAAGATAACAAAACTCGTATCATCCACTAAAACAGTCCACCTGCGACTTAAAAATAACTGACGCCCGTCGATTGGCCCCGACGGTTGCACACAGAAACGTTTCACTCAATACAAACTCGTAGTCAGACCTACAAGGTCCTCTTACATCCGACAAGGATATCATAGCGCGCTATACAAGAAACCCAAAATTTTGGTTTAGAGTCTCGGATAAACTCCGAAGATAGCTTGATTCTTTTAACACAAGTCATATAAGCCGGCGACTAGTCGGGACTTTAAACGAAAAGAATCAGGAAGAAATCACTAACAGGCAAAACAAAAGCCGATCAGTCATCGCACAGCCTTAAAGCTGAGAGTAAGCCTAGGTCTTGCCCTAAACCCAGTCTTGCTGGATCTTGACATCTCACAGAAATAGTATCGTATACGAGATCCCACAACATGTCTCTTATCGCTTACACCTAAAACGCTCGCTAAAAAGTAGCATACGAACCAAGCGACAAAAAACAGTTAGGATACGAAGTGACTACTCGCATCCTTTCCTCTACACTTGACGAAAGTATAAGTCAAAACAAAAGACGAAATCTCGCAAATTTTCATATTCATAAAGGCCGCAAAGACGGCGGGATTCTAAACCACCAACGGCCAGTCCCAAAACATAAAAATGCAACCTCCAACGGTCGCTGAATAAAACTCCTAAAAAACGGCCACACACGGCCAAAACATATGATTCACAAAAGGAAGTCAACATCGAGAAATCCAGATGCGGAAATCCCGAATGAACCTGCAGGCTGGTCCACTTCCTCGTTCACGCCTTGAGCGTTCCCACCACCCTCGGCGTTCTCATCGGCTCTGGCCTCCACCGTATCCTCGGAAACCTCGATAGGTTACCATAGTCTCTGGACTCTTTCTTCGACTGGAGGAACCAAGGACTCAGCATGAGCACACTCGGCCATGAAGTCCTTCATCTCAGGAATCTCGGAATCAAAGGAGAAATCCGGGTTCTGAGACTTGTAAAGGTTTACGACCGAGCCCAGGCACTCGCGGAAATCGCCAACAAACTCCTGAGCTTCTTTAAAAGATTGAAACTCAGCAGCAAACGATTACGCCCGTGTTGCCACCTCAGCTGCGACCATCCTCCTTCCTCTCCTTTCCGCCCGAACAAGAGCTCGAGCATGAAGCTCAGTTTGCTTTGCGTTCTGCACCTTTACCTCTTGTCGGAATCGGAAGAGCTCTCGCTCAGCTTCTTTGGTCTTGAAATTAGCAATCCTAGACTTGCGGAAACTGGAGTCAAGCGCATTGCTAAACACTTTTAGTCCCTGCATAAATTTGAGATCAACAAACATACATATATACAGATTCAAAAATACGGTTAAGAAGTTCAAAGGGTAAAACCTCGTTGACCCGCTGGGAACCCTCAGCAAAAACCCGTTGCTTCTCCTCATCCTCCAGCGACTCGTCAGTAACAAATTCCGGAGGAAGGCCGTCAAAGAAATTGTTGGGGAGTGGAAAATCGCTGGCTCCGCCTTTTTCCGTTGGAACAAAACTAGGGTTTTCCCCCAACGGTGAAGGGTCTTCCGAACCTTCCCCACAGTCGATTTCTTTCCCTTTACGAGATCTCTGTTTACGCCTCCAAGTTGGGGCTTCGATAACCGGTTCGGCAACGCATGTCGGGACAGGGTCTCGGGACCGGTAAAGCCTTACCGCGTCTCGAATCCGTTCAAGGGTGAAGGACTTCCAGAAAAATGGCCTTTGACGAAGGAGATCCCTCTTGACAAAAAGATCACCATGCATATGCGCAACAGCCCCGTTCTCTACAAAGCGAAAATTTTTCAGTAAAAAACTCGTACTTCCGGAATAATAAAATAGACAACGAGTTTTCATCGTATTACCTCGGTTGAAGTTCCATTTGTGCGGAAATAGATGGAGGCAGCTCTTCTCGACAGACTCACCATCTATTCGGACATAGAAGAAACGCTCCTGCAACGACTTAGGGTTCGAGTAGTCCCCTGAATTATGGCCATATCCTTCTTTGGCACCATGGAGTAGTACCCGTCGCTCCCCGTTGGCCGAGTGCTCCAAAGACCTTCGAAATCATCGGGACTGAGATCGATCCCGAGCTCATAACTTGCGATCAGTACGCCAAGCCAACTCTCTAAGGCAGGAACGCTGAGCTGGCTGATCGAAAGTTCCAAGTGACGGCGCACAAACAATGGTACCGGGGATCGGGAACCACATGCGGCAATACATAAGGAAAGCCTCGTAACATGTAAAGTAACCTTCTGGAGGATTCCTCGCACTCTCGTTACTGACAGGGATCCGGAATTTGACTCCATCGGGAATCTGATAAAAATCCCGAAGAGTCCTGAGATATTTACGTGAAACCAAGCTCGGCGTAAAGGAAGCACCCGGCATCATCAAAGGTCTCCTCGGAACAGGGACATCTGGCAGTGGTGGAGCCGAACCCACAAGGGCTCGGTAATACGCATTCTTCACCTCCTCATCGACTAACTCCTCTTGCTTCACCATCACATGGGCAGGAGAGTCATCCGAGGATGAATGGGAAGAAGAATTTCTCTTGGAGGATCTTGAAGACATTGTTCTTAAAGAGAGAGAGAAAGGATTCTTGAGAGAGATGATTTTTTTATGATGAAGTAAGAATGAATGAGATTTCTTACTCCATCCTTATAAAGGAGGTAAAATCACTATTTATCCCGACTTTCGCCAAACGATAACGTCTCTACACCTTCCCATACGGCTATACCGCAAGCTAGGACCCGAAAGGCACTACGGTTCCTAGCTAGCTGGGGGGCTAACTATTGGGGTCAAAATTTGTCAACGACGAAATCGTCACCCGAAAGTCTTCGAAAGAAAACTAAGTGACGATCAAAACCAAGAAACGGGTCGTCACTCGATGAACTCACGGGAAGGCATGAACGGACCGTAAGCCCCGGGGATCAAGGAAGGCGAGCAACAGCAGGCACCGGCGGACGCGGGGCACGCACGGACGGCAGGACGCCCGGCGCCGGTGGCAGGACGCCCGGCGCCAGCGGCAGGACGCCCGGCGCCAGCGGCAGGACGCCCGGCGCCGGCGGCAGGCCGCCCCCGCCGCGCCTGGCGCCGGCGGCAGGGCGCCTGGCGCCAGCGGCAGGCCAACCACGCCGCGCCTGGCACCGGCGGCAGGCCGACCATGCCGCGCCTGGCGACGGCGGCAGGCCGACCACGCCGCGCCTGGCGCCGGCGGCAGGCTGACCACGCCGCGCCTGGCGCCGGCGGCAGGGCGCCTGGCGCCGGCGGCAGGCTCGTCCTCTCCCGTCTGGCGCCGGCGGCAGGCCTGTCGTCTCCTGTCTGGCGTCGGCGGCGAGGGTCCTGGCGCCCATCTGTTCAATCGTCTCATGATCTCAGGCAACGGCAACATCTTGGTCCCTTAAACCCATGTTCGGATTGTCCGAGAAATACAATGATTCTTCCGCAAAGCCTTCTCGATTGTTTAACAAAAGTGCATATTTTAAAATCGAAGTTCGAAGCCTCATTACTCAAACCCTCGAAGATGGAAAGTCTACGAATCCACGTCCATCTCGATCCCGATACTCAAGAAATCTCGGAAGGCCATAAAAGGTTTGAATGATGAATGGATTTCGATTCATCATATAAAACGATCACGGTTATTCTAAACACCAAACATCTCGACTATACGAGGAATTGGGATTCCTTCGGAAATGCCGAAACCTTCAAAGACTATTCTTTCGAAAAACCGTAAAAACGTCTAAGTAGCCCGACATGATCAAAACGGCCCACTTACGATTTTCCGAAAAGGAAGGATAACTATGACGGTTTATCCTTATCCTCACATAAGAGATAAATGTCAAGTTTCCAGAAGATAAATGTCAAGTTTTCTGAAGATAAATGTCAAGTTTCCTGATAAACACGAAGATGGACGAAAATGGAAAAAGCCCGGTTCAGCCCGAAGGAAGATAGACCGTCTTAAGAGGAGTATATAAGGAGAGCTTTGGGCGAGGAGCAAATCATACCCAAACTTCCAGAGCACTTACCACTTATAGAAATTTAGCATTCTTTTTCTGTTTTCACTAGCGAGCTGCGACTCAACTAGATTAGATCTAGGCGGCCGGACTAGCGGACCTTTTGACAGCTCTTGTAGCCGATTTCTTTACCCGTTGTTCACGCTCAAACGCGAATTCAGAAATAAGATCTCTTTCGCTCTATTTTACGATTTTCATTTTGCAACTTTAAATTCTCATTGATTGTGTCGTGTGTGGCCCAGCAGATATCCGGGACCTTCAAGGAAGATCGGGTTAACTCGGTTTTCGTCCATAATCGTTTATCGGAAATTGACGGTGTGAATTTCGGTTCCCACAAGCACATCAAGCTGGCCGGGAAGACTGGTCCGGGTACAGCTACCCGGTCGGGAGAGAAGCGCTGGATGAGACCAGGCCGGGAAGACTAGGCCGGGTTGGGCGGTTTGGCTCAACCCCTTACCGTTTTTCACCCTCTTTTCCTATTGGTTGAAGCCTAATTGACCCTAGGGACCTTTTAGTATTTTTCTATGATGTTTTTAGGGCTTCTAAGCCTTGTATAAATACTCTTATATCTCCCAAAGTGGGAGTATCTCATTTTCTCTCAAGACTTTGGCTCATATTGTAAAAGCTTGAATCTTTTTATCAATTTAAGAAAGTTCTTCATCTTATATCTTGTTTCTCTTGATCATTAACATGATTAGCCTTAAATCTCACATAGATTTAAGGTTTCTCATGAAGATTAGAGAGTAGACACACTTTGGATTCATGGGCTAGGGTGATTAAAGCTGATTAGTGAAGATCTAGGGTGTTTAGTGTTAGATCTACTTGTTTCCTTGCTTGTTGAGGGTTCTTAATGCTATTTTAGTCTTGATCATACTAAAATAGATCTCTAGACATTTCCCACCCACAAGGTGTTTGATGAAATGTCTGAACCAACTCTCCTAAGCTTTTAACATTCTTTACCAAAGACCATTTGTTGTAAAGGTGTTAAGATGGCTAGTAGACTTGCTCTTAATAATTGCTTGCATATTATTCAACCAATGACCATTTGATGCTTCAGATGTGTTAGCATATGAACATTCTTCTTGACCATATAGTTTGTTTAGGATTGTGTCTAGGCTTAAGGATGCTAGATTGATTCTTTGCTGCCACCTTTAGATTGAAGCTTGATCACCCAAAGTCAATTCCCTAGTCCCATGAATCCACCTTAGAATTTGATTGAGTTCTTGCACCTATTTCTTGATTGGATTTGAGATCAACTTGTCTATATTTATAGGATCTTAGCTTGTTACCTTCGTCCATCTTCTTGTTTGCTTAGATTAAGGAAGCTTGTGTATTCTTGGTGCTATAGATCACTAGTTCTCTGTGATTCGACAACCTTTCTATACTATCATTTGACTTCACGATCGAGACGAGAGCCCCTCTCAGAGATCATTCAAAGACTCCGGGAGTAGGAACCAGGGCAAGTATCAGTTCCACCCAACCGAGAAGGCAGAAGGAGTGGTAGTGTCCACGTGGCCTGCTATATCCCACCTCTCCATATCGAGGCCGGAACAGATTAACGCTCTGAGGCAGATGGGCCAACAGGTCAAGTGGCCTTAGAAGATGAAGGCACCCGACTTCTTCTGAATCCCGACCTTTGGTGTGACTTCCACAGTGATCACGGTCACAAAATGGAGGATTTCGTCGCGCTGAAGATCGAGTTCAATGAGTTACTCAAGAAGGGACACCTCCGGGAATTCCTCTGAGACAAGGCCAAGAGTCACCTGAGCAAGGAAACCACGTCATATCTGGAGGCTCAGAGATAAGCGGTATAAGCCATGCAACCATAATGAAGAGCACCCATAACGCCAAGCAAGGCCTGGAAACAACCTAGCCTAAACGTCTACTCCTGGGAACCGATGAACTCAGTTTCAAAGCAAAGGAGCAGGAGAGGGTCCTTGTAGGAACCGTTAAAAAAAACAAAAATTTCGAAGAATTGGTCGTGAAGGAACCTTAAGATGCTCGACCCTGTTAGAGAAGGTGTTAGATTGATAAGACGGATGTTTTGGGAGAATAAAAATTTTGGAAGCACGACGTTTTAAAAGCACGACGTATTTGAAATCCGACGTTTCTTCACAGTGAAGTTTTCCCGGAAAAATTTTGTATCATTAAAATATGATTTTGGAAGACGGAATCAGGACCGGAATTTAAGCAGGACGGGAAGTAAGCAGGACGGGAATCGAAGCACGACGAGAAAACCCGAAATTGAACAAAAACCCTGATTTCGGTTTTTTGGTATTTTTCGAGGAAGCCGGAGGCTCGGGAAATATTTTCCATCAAGGTCAGAAATATTTTGGATTTTATTAAGAATATTCAGCTCATCAGAACGGATGTAGAAAAAAAATATTCAGGATTGATCGCGGGTCGAAAATTCACTGGAAGGGTTGAAATTAGTCAAATGGACCGAGAAGCTCGAGGTGGCCTTATCTATGAGATAAGGACGTCGTGTCAACTGCCTGGCATTTTATCTGGCAAGGGAAGAATGAGGTTTTAAAGCTCAGAAGATGACAGCATGCTGAGTGACACACAGAAGCACGAGGTGCCGCTTAACCTGCGACCGAGGCATGCTGATCGACATGTGGCCGATGTGGTGTCAAAGTGCTTGCAACCAAGCCATGCCTTCAGATATGTGGAGGACGTGGTGTCAACTGCCTGGAATGGTAGGTGGCAAGGGAAGAACGAGGTGTTGAAGCCCAAACGATCACAGCATGCGGAGTGACACAAAGAAGCACGAGGTGCCGCTTAACCTGCAACTGAAACATGCTGATCGACATGTGTGCGCTGTGGTGTCGATATACATGAAACCAGTCCATTCCATTAGACATGTGGAGGACGTGGTGCCTTCATGCATGCCATCCTGGTCATGCAATCAGACATGTGGAGTACGAGGTGCCGCCGTGCATGCGTCCAGAGCCATGCGAAGCGACACACGGGCTTCCACACGGCTTGTTTCGGATTCGCTGTTGCTTCCTATAAATACCCCACGACCCAAGCTCATTTCAACACATGAAGAACACCTGAAATTCAGTGAAAAACGTGAGAGAGAAAGCAAAGAAAAAAAAAGTTAGAGTTTCGATCACTTTCGAGCCTTTTTCGGCAGTTTTTGAGAGTTTCCAAGAACAATTACTCTGCCCGATTTGAGTCAACATCTGAAGAAGGTTCTGCTCAAGTGAAGATCAGTCCAGATGTGGGTCTACATGTGAAGGTCAAGAAAAGGGTTCGGATCGCAGAAGATGGACACGGGGTCAAGGCCATGGTCAACCAAAAACTGTGAGTTATAATCAATTGTTTGCTAAGCTGTTTTCATGCAGGTTCCCGTTACTGGGAAGTTGGATCATGGCAGCAGGCCAGGTCTAAACTGAGTAACGGTTTGATTACTTAATAGTCATGGTTAGGTTGATTAGTTAATAGCATGCTTAGTTATTGCTTGAGAATCGTAGTTGCATGCTAATCGTTAGGTTGATTGGCTAGTTAGAGAACGTTGAATGCTTAGATGATATCGGTAGGTTGCGGTTAGTTAGATATTCTGGAATTAGTCTTTATTCTATATTATAGAATGTGGTTGATTGTGTTTTTTGTGATTATTGTTTGGAACCTTGGTTATATTACCGGGTTCAGTATTATATTGGCCGACAGCATGTGCGTAGCCCGCCAATGCTAGGCATATTGTGGGTGAGTTAGTGTTCCTTCAGACCTCGTACCCGGCGGGTTCAAGGAAACCTCTTATTCGTTGGATCGGGAAGACTCAGAGGAACGGGGTCATGGCCTATGGCTGAGTATTACACGACGGTGTAATGTGGCAGTGACCCGAAGAACTGTGGGCTGTCGTGCGGTGACCCGAATGATTGTCCGCGGTCGGTTGAAAGTTCCTTCTTCTAGCCTTCGTGGTAGGGAGATAGGATATTGCCGATGATGAACGAGGAACCTAACGTCACCGGGCCCTAGTTATATTGTATAGTGTTAAGGGTTTGGTAAACCCTAGTTTATCGATTTACGAGTTTTAGCGACTATCGTATAGTATCGATATTTTACTCGTATTATTTTCTGCTGCGGATTTCTGATTGCTTATTATTAGTATTATTGATTTATGTTATTAGGTGAACCTCTCGCTTTAGATTTGTTTAGGGTGAGATAGCGAGGGGTTGTATTTGTTAGTTGGGGATTGTAACTCACTGAGTAATGCTAGATTTTTCACTCCTCACTCTTTGTTGTTTTCCGGTGACCAGTAGAGCTTGTAGAGGTCGCGGGAAGTTAGGCCGGCTGGTATAGTATTTTGCATCATTTTGCTTGCGATGTTTTCAGACTATAACTATGTATCTTTTGCTATCTTGGCATGCCACTACGTGTATAATATTTTGTGTGTTGTGAACCAAATATGTTATAAAATAAATAAAGCAATGTTTTATGTAAATGCCTTGTTGTATCTGATATTAGCTTTGTCCAAGCTAACACAACGTCAGATTGAGGTACGGGTTGAGAAGTCTTAGGCCTTGATCTGACGGGACGTGTTAGTGGTCGAACTGGCTTAGTCACGAATTGCACTCTTTGTGACCTTGGCTGGAACGCCCCGAGACCGTCATGTAGCACTCCCGAACCTTGGTAGAAAGTTGTCCCATCGGTCATGTTCTTGTTTGACTGTTGGCCGGTGGTTTGACCTATACCTAGAACGGTTCGGGGGTGTTACAGAGGTGGTATCATGGCATGGTTTCGTCCATGCGTGACACAAGTGCTTTCAATGATTTTATCGAGTCAAAAGAGTCGCAAAAAGATGCTTTAGGAAACCAGCCACGTACCGTGTTTAGTTATATATGATTAGGACTTACCCTTTTATTTGCGTTCAGATGGCTAATCGCGATAGGTAATGATGGACGAGATCGGGGAGAGGGTAGGGATTCGACTGGAAGAGGATTGGGCTATAGATCAGACCAGGGTAATGGCAATGGCGTTAGTGAGATGTTTGGCCAGGATAGGAGTCCTCCTCAGAGAACAAGATCGTCTCATGTGTACAGTAACAGGACCCGAGTTAACCGAGAAGACAGTTTGTCGAGCATTAGTCTAAGTCGTATTTGGGCCCAGAGACATCAGCATGATCAATCTGCTCAATCAAACCCAAGGCCAGATCAGAACCGTGCCACAGAAAGACCACAAGATCAAGGAGAAGAAAACACCCTGAAGCTTTTACATGACGTGATGACCAAGGCATTAAGTAACCAGGCCACACATACTCATACTCCTGAAGTTTCCAAGTTGTTATGTACCAGGAAGAACATTGGATCCCACAAATACAAAGGAGGATCAGATCCTATTGAAGCCGACAGGTGGATTACTATGATGGAGAAGAATTTTGAAGCCATGGAGTGCCCAGAAGAATACAAGAAGAAGATCACAGTGTACTATCTAGAGGGAGACGCAACTGGATGGTGGGACAGCGTAGAAAGGCAGCGTGGACATACCATCACATCATGGGAATCGTTCAAGGGAGAGTTCGAGAGGAAGTACTCTCCTCCTGAACCAAAGCATCGGTTGGAGCATCAGTTTATAAACCTTGTTCAAGGAGATAGGCCAGTGAGGAGCTATGATTCCGAGTTCACAAGGTTGAGGCGACATGTTTTTGATGGGCGTGAAGATGAAAGAACTATGATCCGTAACTTTATGTACGAATTAATGCCAGAGCCTGGAAGTCGTTTAGCTGGGAGCAACTTTAGCAGCTTATCGGATCTGGCGGAAAAGGCCGTTAATGTGGAGGCTGTATTAGAGGTTGAAAGAAAGGTTACACAACAATCTGGCGGACACAACAAGTTCAACCAAGGAGAAAGACCAAATTACAACAAGGGTCCAAGATTTAACAAAGGCAAAGGGCGAGGTTTTAGAGGCCAAGCCAATTATCGCGGTAACTCTGGGGCATGTTACATATGTGGTCAACCGGGACACATTTCCAAGTTCTGTCCCCGCAATCAGCAAAGCAACCAGCAGGGCTTTTCAACGGTAAGTGTTGGGGTCGAAAACGGTTATCTCGAAATCAACGGCTAAGATCATTTCCTGTCTACGGACTTTCTGCAAAAAACAATTGACAAAGGTTGGATCGGAAAAAAACGGGCGCGACCTGCTCCTGGGCGCCGGCTCGCCCGTGCTAGTCCCGGGTGCCGGCGCCAGCTCGCCCACGCTGGTCCCGGGCGCCGGCGCCAGATCGCCCGCACTGGTCCCGGGCGCCGGCACCGGCTCGCCCGCACTGGTCCCGGGCTCCGGCGCCAGCTCGCCCGTGCTGGTCCCGGGCGCCGGCGCCAGATCGCCCACGCTGGTCCTGGGCGCCGGCGCCAGCTTACCTGCGCTGGTCCTGGGCGCCGGCGCCCCCTCGCTTTGCTGGTCCCGGGCGCCGGCGCCAGCTCGCTCACCCTGGTCCCGGGCGCTGGTGCCGGCTCGCCCGTGCTGGTCCCAGGCGCTGGCGCTGGCTCGCCCGTGCTGGTCCCGGGCGCCGGCGCCACTCCGCCCGTGCTGGCCCCAGGCGCCGGCGCGTGCTCACACATGCTGGTCCCGGGCGTCGATGCCGGCTCGCCCGTGCTGGTCCCGGGCGCCGGCGCCAGCTCGCTTGTGCTGGCCCCGGGCGCCGGTGCATGCTCACCCGTGCTGGTCCCGGGCGCTGGCGCGAGCTAGTCCATGTCCTGGCCCTGGGCGCCGACGCGTCCATCCTGTTCCCAGTCCGTCTGATTTAGATCGCACCTCGTGGCTTCCGTGAAGTCGTAGCACCTTAGCAATGAACCTAATGTTCCTCTGTTCAACTCGATTGGAGTTATCCTTGAAGTTTTACGACTAGAGCTAGGAAGGTTGGTTCTTCCGCAAAGTGTATCGTGTAAAACAAGGACGATCGACTTGAACATCGATTCTTTAGGCTATACGATTTATTTTGCGGAAAAGATAATCTTTCTGAGAAATCGTATGAACGTTCGAGGGCTTGAAGTGTGTCCACAGGCTCACTTACGATTTTGGAGATCCAAGCCCAATAGGAGCTATGACGATTTATCCTAACTTATTGAAGTAGGATAAATGCTAAGTTTCCGCAAATAAATGTCAATACTCGAGGATAACTACGAAGATCGACGGGAAAATAGAATATATCCAAAAGAGATAAACTTGGGCCCAAAGGCGAAAGGTTAAACGGGCCACCGACCTAAAGCGACTATATAAGGAGGGCTGGAGAAGAAGAGAAGAGGATCCGAGATTTTAGACTTAGAGAACTCCTGCTAGCTTAGAGAACGTAGGACTTAGGTGGTTAGACTAGTACGGCAAGGTTTAGGACGTCTTGGCCTCCTCTTGTTCCGTTTTTCCGATAGTTAGCATATCTCTACTCCTCTCTGAGAAATTTTGTATTCATACTTTTCAACTAATAAGATGCCTCTGAGTGACCATTCATTTTTATCTTGCTACTTATATTTTATCGATTCTACAGTGATTACGCAGAGAATTCGGACCTTCAAGGAAGATCGGGTTAACTCGGTTTTCCTCCATATTTGTTCATCAAAACTTGACAGTGCGAATTTCGGTTCCCACAGTTTGGCGCTAGAAGGAGGGGGGGGACGAATTCTCTAACTCGAAAGTCACTAAGCAATAAAGGATATAGGATGTCCGCTCCAGTAGCCAGCGATGTTGTTTCCTTCATGGATCGGCCAACGGCGGACCAGGCCAAACCCCACAACGATCTCCTTGTAATTGAACTAACGATCCAGGACATCGACGTAGCGAGAGTGTTAGTCGACACCGGATGCTCGGCCAACATTATCTCCAAGAGTACCCTCGAGAGAATGGAGGTGGACCTGTGCGCCGTCGCGGAAGAACCTAGCCCGATATTCGGACTCTCGGGAGATGCTACTATGACTCTCGGCTCGATCAGCCTCCTGGTTAAAGCCGGGAGCGTCGCCAAAATCACGGAATTCTTAGTCGTCCACTGTCCAACATCGTATAACGCGATCATCGGTACTCCATGGCTGAATTCTATGCGAGCGATCCCCTCGACATTCCATCTGTGCCTAAAGTTTCCAACCCCTCACGGAATCGAAACTATACAAGGAAATTCCAGGATGGCGCAAGTATGTTTCACTGCCGAGCTGAAAAGAAAAAACTTAGCAGTCGAAGCCTCCCGAAGCAAAAAAGTGAAGCCTACTCCCAATGAGAATGCCCCTGAACAAGACTCGGACGTCTTCTGGCAATCCCAGAGGATCGAAGCCCTAGACGGGAAGCGCGAACCAACTTGCGAACCAGTAATCTCGGTCTGCCTAGACTAATCGTTCCCAGAACGATGCGTCGAGATTGGAGCCAATCTCCGCGAACCATTGAGAACAAAGCTCATAGCCTGTCTCAAAAAGAACCTCAGAACATTCGCTTGGGCCGCGGAGGATATGCCAGGGATCGACATCAGCATAACTTGCCATGAGCTCAACATTGACCCGACCTACAAACCCGTCAAGCAAAAAAGGCGGAAACTAGGACCAGAGCATGCCACCGCGGTAAACGAGGAAGTTGAAAAACTCCTTAAAGTGGGGTCAATAACGGAAGTCAGGTATCCGGACTGGCTCGCTAACCCCGTCGTGGTCAAAAAGAAAAACAGCAAATGGCGAGTCTGCATTGACTTCACCGATCTCAACAAGGCTTGTCCAAAAGATTGCTTTCCACTTCCGCATATCGACCGACTTGTCGAAGCAACAGCAGTAAACAAACTTTTATCATTTATGGACGCCTTCTCCGGGTACAATCAAATCATGATGAACCCGGATGATCGCGAGAAGACCGCATTCATCACTGACCGCGGGACGTATTGCTACAAAGTAATGCCTTTCGGACTCAAGAACGCAGGCGCTACTTACCAGCGACTCGTCAACCGAATGTTTTCCGAGCAGCTCGGAAAAACTATGGAGGTATACATCGATGACATGCTCGTAAAATCCCTTGACGAACACGACCACGTTTCCCATCTGGAAGAGTGTTTCACAACGTTGAATTTGCACAACATGAAATTGAACCCGGCTAAATGTAGATTCGCCATGGCATCGGGAGAATTTCTCGGCTACGTAGTCACGTGTCGCGGAATTGAGGCTAACCCCAAACAGATAAACGCATTAATTGAAATGGTCTCGCCCAAAACAAAAAGGGAAGTCCAAAGGCTAACAGGGAGAGGCGCCGCCTTAAACCGTTTTATCTCGCGCTCAACGGACAAATGCCTTCCTTTCTACGACACATTGAAAGGGAACAAGAAATTTGAGTGGACAGAGGAATGCGAAAAAGCTTTCCAACAACTAAAGCATTACCTGCCACTCCTCCCGTCCTCGCGAAACCAGTAGAGGGAGAACCCTTGTTCCTGTACATCGCAATATCCACAACAGCGGTAAGCGGCGTTTTGATTAGAGAAGAACGCGGTGAGCAGAAACCAATCTTCTACATAAGCAAAACGTTGCTAGACGCTGAGACCCGATATCCCCTAATGGAGAAACTAGCATTCGCGGTTGTAACGTCGGCAAGAAAACTCCGGCCGTATTTTCAATCTCATAATTGTAATCCTCACCACCTTCCCCTTGCGAACGATTTTGCACAGTCCGAGTCAGTCAGGACGACTCGCAAAATGGGCGATCGAACTAAGTGAGTACGACGTAGAGTACCGCCCAAGAACCTGCGCAAAGTCTCAAGTATTGGCGGACTTCTTGGTGGAATTACCCATGGGAGATATAATGAACGCAAAACCGAACTCAACTTGGATCCTTCACGTCGACGGATCATCGTCCAAACAAGGGTCCGGGATCGGAATCCGGCTCACGTCTCCGACTAGCGAAATCTTGGAACATTCGTTCCGATTGGAGTTCCATGCGTCAAAAAACGAGGCCGAATATGAGGCAATCGTTGCGGGCTTACGACTAGCCCGAGGGCTGAAGATCCGCAACATTCACGCTTATTGTGACTCTCAGCTAGTCGCAAATCAGTACAGCGGGGAATACGAAGCAAGGGACGAAAGAATGGACGCATATCTTAAACTCATCCAAGATCTCTCCCGAAACTTCGACCACTTCGCCCTCACTAGGATTCCTCGCTTGGAAAACACTCAGGCGGATGCCTTGGCCGCACTCGTGTCAAGTTCGGATCCTGGACTAAGTCGGGTAATTGTGGGAACCGAAATTCACACCGTCAATTTCCGATAAATAAGATTACGGAGGAAAGCCAAGTAACCGACTTTGCTTGAAGGTCCGAATTCTCTGCGTTGCCACACGAAATCGATAAAGTAAACAGAAGACATAAATGGGAATTGTAATATTTGCCCGAAGGCATTTTATTAGATGAAAGATACGAGTACAAGGATTCTCCGAAAGACAGAGAGATTTGCGATTAAAGAAAAAGATAGAGTCGCCGGCAGCCAAACGTCCTAAGCCTTGCTCCGCTAGTCTAACCACGTAAACCCTAGTTATTCTAAGCTAGCAGGATGCTCTAAGTCTAATTTTCGGATCCCCTTCTCCTCTGCTCTTGCTCTCCTTATATACCCGCTCCTAGGTCGGTTTGCCTTAAGATGATGGACCTCGCCTTTGGGCCCAAGCTTATCTCTTCGGTAAATATTCCATTTTCGTCGGTCTTCGTAATTATACTCGAGTTTTCCGCTATTTTTCGGTGACTTAATGTTTATCCGACGTTCGGGAAATCGGATAAACCGTCATAGCCTGATTGGGCCTGAATTCTTAAAATCGTAAGTAAGTCCGTGGACTTGTCTTAAGTCGTTGAACGTTTTATACGATTTCTCGGAAAGACTATCTTTCTCGTAAAATAAACTGTATAGCTTAAAGGATCGATGTTCAAGTTAATCGATCTTTGTTTTATACGATATCTTCTACGAGAAATCCAATCCCTCTAGTTTTTGTCGTAAAACATCGAGGACGATTCCAACCGAATCGAAAGATGTTTATTCCGTAGCCGTGATCGTCCCAAACTCACGAGGATTGATCCAAACAAGCCAAGATGGAATCAGACAGAGCATGATGGGACTGAGACCAGGATGAGGGCCGTCGACCGGCGCCAGGCTGGGGTTCCGCCGGCACCAGGCCGGCTTGCGGAACGCGTGCCGCCGGCGCCAGGCCGGGGTGCCGCCGGCGCCAGGCCGGCCCGCGTGACGCGTGCCGCCGGCGCCAGGCCGGCCCGCGTGACGCGTGCCACCGGCGCCAGGCCGGGGTGCCGCCGGCGCCAGGCCGGCTCGCGTGATGCGTGCCGCCGGCGCCAGGCCGGCTCGCGTGATGCGTGCCGCCGGTCGCCAGACCGTCTTGCCGTCCGTGGGTTTTCCGTTGTTCGATCTTTTCCCCCGTTAGTCGTTCGTGCGGGAAATCTTTGAGTTTGGAAGGATCTTTAGTCATAGATTTCGAGATAACCGTTTTTGACCCCAACAGTTAGCCCCCCCAGGTCGTAATTCGGAGACGATTTTGCGGGCGAGTGATTCGAATTTTTTGAAAATCGAAATTTTTGGCTAAGGATTTTTCCACAGGAAACTTGTGTCATCACCCCCCTTTTCTTATAAATAGCCAGCCTTCCCTTCTCATTCTTCACATCTTTTCAAATTCTCTCTTCTTTTCTCTCAAGAAAGAAAATGTCTTCATCCCAAATTGAAAAGAATGATTCTGATGTTGAGATGGGTGAGGCCGGCCAAGCTCCGTCGATTCCGGCCAGCCAAGCTCCGGCCGTTCAGGCCGTTCAGGAGGCTACTCTGTCCCTCATTGATGGGTTTGATTCTTTCAAGGCTAAGCTATCCCGGCGCAGTGCTGCGAAAGGCTCAAAGCGGGCGAGGACTGAGACGCCCGATGTTCCTTCCGCGGCTCCAACTCCTTTGCCAATTTCTCCGATATCTTTGCCTGCTCCTTCAGCCCCTTCGCCTGTTCTTCCGGTTCCCAGCCCCGAAGTCCCATCCGATGCCCTCCCGTCTGCGGAAGGGGCTATTGTTCCTGAACAGACTCTTGATGTTCAGGTCCATCCATCGGGTTCTTCGACTGCTCCGATCGTGATCTCCGGAAGAGAGGATGCGATAGAATCTGCACCTCTTCCCCCGGCGAAGAGGGAACTTGTCTTGGGACTCACAGCGGCTGGTGCCGCGCCGTTGCCCAAGGGAAGGGTAAGGGCTGGTGCGGCATCCAGAGCAAAAAAGAAGTGGGGTGCGAAGAGCGAGGAGAGCGAACTCTCAGAGCCGTTGGCGCGTCATCGTTCCAAGGTTCGATTTTAATCTGTCTGCAATTCTTGTATCGCTTTCTTTTCTTTTACGATGATACTTACCCCTTCTTTTTTGCGGACAGTTTGTGTCGCTGATTGACGGAATGCTTGGCGAGTGCGGGTCGGAATTCATTCGTCTATCGAAGGAATTGGAGTCGTTGCAGGAAGCGCTGAAGCGTACTAAGGCTGCATTGCAGACTGTCGAGGACACCCATGCTGCCCAGATGTCCCAGCTTGAGGTTCGTATCAGCGATCTTGAGCGTGACCTTGGGAAGACCGCGAGTTCGCTACTCAAGGTGAAGAAGGAGAAGAAGAGCAAATCCTCGTGTTGAAGGTGCTGAAGGTCGATTTTTCCTTATGCCGCATCTCGTGTTGAAACGCTTGCGGGCTTTGGGGATGTCTTTGCGAATGTTCGCAGCCAGAAAACTGTTGTTTCCGTTTTGGACGCGGGACCAAGGGGTCGCGTAAATTTGACCCAGGGAGAAACGTCTACATTCACTTTGCTTCGTGAAGTGTTGGCCCTCCGGGATTTGTTTTTTGGATGTGACAATCGCTTATTGGATACTAGATCCGTTGTTGTTGCCGTTTAGTAATTGGCGAAATCCGTTGTCTAGAAAGAGTTTCGGAATTCTCGAAATTCGTGGGAGTATACGAGTATACGCACCCCACACCCCCCTTTTTAATCGGGGGGGGATAGCTGAGCCCGCCGGTTAGCGAGTTGCCTACGTACCCTTTTTCGGGGATCAAGCCGTCTCGTAGTTCTTTGTATCACATTATTGTTTAGTGATAGTATTATTTAAGATGAATCGCGTTCCAAGTTCTTGGGATTTTTACGTCTTGCATGTTCGCGATTTGGTACGAACCTGGTCGGACCACTTTTATGACTTTGTATTGCCCTTCCCAGTTCGCTGCCAGTTTTCCTGCGTTTCGTTCGGCATTGTTTTGGAAGACTTTGCGTAAGACTAAATCGCCTTCTTTGAACCTGCAATGGCTTACGTTCGAGTTGTAGTACCTTGCGGCAGCGTGCTGGTAATTCTGGATTCGAATGAGTGCCTGGTCGCGGCGTTCATTGATGAGATCGAGATTGTCCAGCATCATAGCGTCGTTTAAATCCTCTCTTTCGGGGAGGAATCTTCTCCGTACTCCGGGGAATTCTACTTCCACAGGAATCATGCATTCCGTTCCGTAAACGAGGGCAGATGGAGTTTCACCCGTAGCCCGTCTTGGGGTTGTACGATGCGACCAAAGAACTCCTTCGAGCCCCTCTGCCATCGCCCCTTCTTGGCGTCTAGGCGTTTCTTGAGTCCGTCAAGGACGGTCTTGTTGATGGTTTCTGCCTGTCCGTTGCATTGCGGATACCTGGGAGTTGACTTTGTAAGTCGTATTTTCCACTTTTTGCAGAATGCTTCGAATCGAGCAGAGATGAACTGAGATCCATTGTCTGTTACGATTTCGTACGGGACCCCATGTCTAGTGATTATATGTTTCCAGACGAAGTTCTCGACTTGTGTGTCTTTGATACTTGCGTAGGATTCTGCTTCTACCCATTTGGAAAAGAAATCCGTGAGGACTAGGAGGAAACACTTTTGTTTTGATGGGTGCATAGGTCCGACGATGTCCATGGACCATCGCATGAAAGGATAGGGGGACGAGATTGAGGAGAGGATCTCGGCGGGTTGATGGATTGTTGGAGCATGCCTTTGGCATTTCTTGCACTTCCGGGCGAATTTCTCGCAGTCTTTTACCATGGTTGGCCAATAATAACCGTGGCGTTTGATTTTGACTGCGAGAGATCTTCCGCCAGAATGATTTCCGCATGATCCAGAATGGACCTCTTCCATGAATCTTCTTGCCCTTTCCCCTTATAAATTTCATGAGAGGACCAGAGAAACACCACTTATAAATTTCTCCCTCTATCGTGACGTACCGTGCCGCCTGGGTTTTCACTTTACGAGCTGCCCATTTTTCGGCGGGTAAGGTTCCATTCACGATATAGGCTCGGATTGGCTCTAACCAAGGGCTGTCGCAGCCGTACTCGGTTGGGTCCACATCCGCTTTCAGTTGATCCTCGACTTCTTCCGCATCTTCAATCTCTTCCCGGATTAGATTGACGACCACTGGTGGTCCGATGCTTGGATGTTCGATGAATTCGACCGGGATTATCCTTTGGAGCCCTGGATCTGAGCTTGAGGCGAGGGCAGCCAAGGCGTCGGCCTGGACGTTTTCCGAGCGAGGAATTCTGGTCAGGGCGAACTGGTCGAAACTACGAGCCAGTTCTTGGACGAGTTTTAGATATGCGTCCATCCTTGCGTCTCTTGCCTCATATTCTCCGCTGTATTGATTGGCGACTAACTGAGAATCGCAGTAAGCGTGAATATTACGGATTTTTAATCCACGGGCCAGCCGCAAGCCTGCGACGAGTGCTTCGTATTCTGCCTCATTGTTTGAAGCATGAAAAGCCAATCGGAATGACTGTTCTAGGATTTCCCCGTTAGGAGAGGTGACTCGAATTCCGATTCCGGATCCTTGTTTGGACGAAGATCCGTCGACGTGGAGGACCCAAGTTGAGTTTGGTTCCTCGTTAATCATGTCTCTAGTGGGTAATTCTACCAAGAAATCCGCGAGTACTTGGGACTTTGCACATGTCCTTGGGTGATATTCGACGTCGTATTCACTCAGTTTGATTGCCCATTTTGCGAGTCTACCGGATTGGCTTGGACTGTGCAGGATTATCCGCAGCGGGAATGTGGTGAGAACTACTATAGTATGAGACTGGAAATATGGTCTTAGTTTTCTTGCCGAGGTTATGACAGTGAATGCTAATTTTTCCATTAGCGGGTATCGAGTTTCCGCATCCAGCAACGTTTTGCTTACGTAAAAGATTGGCTTTTGTTCGCCTCGTTCTTCTCGTATCAGGACGCCGCTGACTGCTGTTGCGGAAACTGCGATATAGAGGAAAAGAGGTTCTCCTTCCACCGGTTTTGCGAGAACTCTTGGAGTGGCCAGGTAATGTTTCAACTGTTGGAAAGCCTTTTGACATTGCTCGGACCATTCGAACTTCTTGTTTCCTTTTAATGTTTCGTAAAACGGTAGGCACTTATCCGTGGAGCGCGAGGTGAAACGGTTCAAAGCCACGACTCTTCCGGTTAACCTTTGGACTTATCGCTTGGTTCTCGGGGAGGCCATCTCTATCAGTGCGTCGATTTGTTTAGGGTTGGCCTCGATTCCGCGATAAGTTACGAGGTATCCAAGGAATTCTCCCGATGCCACTGCGAATCTGCATTTTGCTGGGTTGAGTTTCATGTTATGCTGGTTGAGTCGTGCAAAACATTCCTCTAGGTGGGCTACATGATCGTGTTTGTCAAGAGATTTTACAAGCATATCATCGATGTATACTTCCATAGTTTTTCCGAGTTGCTCGGCAAACATTTTGTTGACGAGTCGCTGATACGTTGCACCCGGGTTTTTAAGACTGAAAGGCATTACCTTGTAGCAATACGTTCCGCGGTCTGTGATGAATGCAGTTTTTTCGCGGTCGTCGGGATTCATCATGATCTGATTGTATCCGGAAAAAGCGTCCATGAACGACAGAAGCTTGTTTCCCACAGTTGCTTCGACCAAACGGCCGATGTGTGGGAGCGGGAAGCAGTCCTTTGGACAGGCTTTATTCAGATCCGTGAAATCGACACAGACTCGCCACTTGCCGTTCTTCTTTTTTACTACGACAGGGTTGGCAAGCCAGTCCGGATACCTAACTTCTGTTATCGACCCTACTTTGAGGAGTCTTTCGACTTCCTCGTTGACTGCTGTGGCACGCTCAGGTCCCAGCTTTCGTCTCTTTTGCTTTACGGGTTTGTGAGTCGGGTCAATGTTAAGTTCGTGACATGTTACGCTAATGTCGATTCCGGGCAAATCCTCCGCAGCCCAAGTGAACGTACTGAGGTTCTTTTTGAGGCATGCGATGAGCTCTGCTTTTCTTGGTTCGCGGAGGTTAGCTCCGATTTCGACGCACCGTTCCGGGAAGGAATCGTCGAGGCAGATCGAGACCACCGGTTCGCAGGCTGGTTCACGCTTCCCTTCCAGGGCCTCAGCTCTTTGGGACTGCCAGAAGGTTTCCGGCGAGTCGTGAATCGTTTGCTTTTTCCGAGAGGTCTCGATTTCGAAATTTTTCCGTTTTAGTTCGGTAGCGAGGTAGATCTGCGCTGCTCTGTGACTACCATGTATTGTTTCGACCCCGAAAGGCGTCGGGAACTTGAGGCATAGGTGAAATGTTGATGGGATCGCTCTCATGGAATTTAGCCAGGGAGTTCCAACTATCGCGTTGTATGATGTTGGACCATCGATCACCAGGAATTCCGCGTTTTTGGAGACGCTCCCGGCTCTGACTGAGAGGTTAGTCGAACCGAGGGTTATAACTTCTCCCGAGAGTCCGAATACTGGGCTGGGGTCATCTGTAAGGATGCTTAGATCGACGCCCATCCTCTCGAGGGTGCTTTTATAGATAATATTAGCCGAGCATCCAGTGTCGACTAATACCCTTGCTACGTCAATATACTGGATCGTGAGTTCTATTACGAGGAGATTGTTGTGAGGTTTGGCTATACTGGCCGTTGCTCGATCCTCGAAGGATAAGATGTTGCGGACTGACGAAGTAGCCATACTGAACTTCGATCGATTGGTGGTTTTCGAGTTAGAGAATCCGTCCCCCCCCCTCCTTCTAGCGCCAAACTGTGGGAACCGAAATTCACACCGTCAATTTCCGATAAATAAGATTACGGAGGAAAGCCAAGTAAACCCGACTTTCCTTGAAGGTCCGGATTCTCTGCGTTGCCACACGAAATCGATAAAGTAAACAGAAGACAAAAATGGGAATTGTAATATTTGCCCAAAGGCGTTTTATTAGATGAAAGATACGAGTACAAGGATTCTCTGAAAGACGGAGAGATTTGCGATTAAAGAAAAAGATAGAGTCGCAGGCAGCCAAACGTCCTAAGCCTTGCTCCGGTAGTCTAACCACCTAAACCCTAGTTCTTCTAAGCTAGCAGGATGCTCTAAGTCTAATTTTCGGATCCCCTTCTCCTCTGCTCTTGCTCTCCTTATATACCCGCTCCTAGGTCGGTTTGCCTTAAGATGATGGACCTCGCCTTTGGGCCTAAGCTTATCTCTTCAGGAAATATTCCATTTTCGTCGGTCTTCATAATTATCCTCGAGTTTTCCGCTATTTTTCGGTGACTTGATGTTTATCCGACGTTCGGGAAATCGGATAAACCGTCATAGCCTGATTGGGCCTGAATTCTTAAAATCGTAAGTAAGTCCGTGGACTTGTCTTAAGTCGTTGAACGTTTTATACGATTTCTCAGAAACACTATCTTTCTCGTAAAATAAACCGTATAGCTTAAAGGATCGATGTTCAAGTTAATCGATCTTTGTTTTATACGATATCTTCTACGAGAAATCCAATCCCTCTAGTTTTTGTCGTAAAATATCGAGGACTATTCCAACCGAATCGAAAGATGTTTATTCCGTAGCCGTGATCGTCCCAAACTCACGAGGATTGATCCAAACAAGCCAAGATGGGATCAGACCGAGCATGATGGGACCGAGACCAGGACCAGGGCCGTCGACCGGCGCCAGGCCGGGGTGCCGCCGGCGCCAGGCCGGCCCGCGTGACGCGTGCCGCCGGCACCAAGCCGGCCCGCGTGATGCGTGTCGCCGGTGCCAGGCCGGGGTGCCGCCGGCGCCAGGCCGGCCCGCGTGACGCGTGTCGCCGGCGCCAGGCCGGGGTGCCGCTGGCGCCAGGCCGGCCCGCGTGACGCGTGCCGCCGGCGCCAGGCCGGCCCGCGTGACGCGTGCCGCCGGTCGCCAGGCCGTCTTGCTGTCCGTGGGTTTTCCGTTGTTCGATCTTTTCCCCCGTTAGTCGTTCGTGCGGGAAATCTTTGAGTTTGGAAGGATCTTTAGCCGTAGATTTCGAGATAACCGTTTTTGACCCCAACAGTAATCCCCGTCGAGTTCATTGAACATCCAAGCATCGGACCGCCAATGATCGCCAATCTTATTCGAGCACAAATCGAAAACACGTAGGAAATGGATGACCCACCGGAAGAAAACGTGGATCAGTAGGAATACGGCTGCGACAGCCCTTGGCCGGAACCAATCCGAGCATACATAATCGACGGAACACTTCCCACCGAAAAATGGGCAGCCCGCAAAATCAAGACCCAGGCCGCACGATACGTAACGGTAGAAGGAGAAATCTACAAATGGAGATTCTCCGTCCCACTCATGACCTGCGCTGAAGGCGAAAAAGCTAGAAGAGTAATGGAGGAGGTCCATTACGGGTCGTGCGGAAACCATTCCGGCGGAAGATCTCTCGCTGTCAAAATAAAACGCCACGGTTATTACTAACCAACTATGATCAAAGACTGCGAGAAGTTCGCTCGAAAGTGCGAAAAATGCCAAAGGCACGCACCGACGATCCATCAGCCGGCGGAAGTCCTCTAATCCATCTCATCTCCGTATCCCTTTACGCGATGGTCCATGGATATTGTCGGGCCATTGCATAACTCGAAGCAAAAACGTTTTCTCCTGGTCCTCACGGATTTCTTCTCAAAATGGGTGGAGGCAGATTCCTATGCAAGTATCAAAGACGTACAAGTCGAGAACTTCTTATGGAAGAACATAATCACCAGACACGGGGTCCCTTACGAAATCGTGACAGACAACGGGTCTCAGTTCATCTCTACCCGAGTCAACGGGTCTCAAGTCGACTCCCAGATACCCGCAATGCAACGGCCAGGCGGAAACCATCAACAAGACCGTCCTTGACGGACTGAAAAAGCGCTTAGACGCCAAAAAGGGGCGATGGGCAGAGGAGCTCGAAGGAGTCCTTTGGTCGCATCGTACAACCCCGAGACGGGCTACGGGTGAAACCCCATTCGCCCTCGTTTACGGAATGGAATGCATGATCCCCGCGGAAGTAGAGTTCCCCGGAGTACGGAGAAGATTCCTCCCCGAACGAGAAGATCTAAACGACGCTATGATGCTGGACAATCTCGATCTTATCAATGAACGCCGCAACCAGGCGCTCATTCGAATCCAAAATTTCCAGTACGCTACCGCAAGGTACTCCACCTCAAATGTACCCCATCGTAGGTTCAGAGAAGGGGATTTAGTCTTACGCAAAGTCTTCCAAAACAATGCCGAACGAAACGTAGGAAAACTGGGAGGGACCATACAAAGTCATAAAAGTGGTCCGACCAGGTTCGTACCAAATCGCGAACATGCAAGACGTAAAAATCCCAAGAACTTGGAACGCGATGCATCTTAAAAAATACTATCACTAACAACGACGTGGTACAAAGAGCTACGAGATGGATTGATCCCCGAAAAGGGTACGTAGGCAACTCGCTAACCGGCGGGTTCAGCTATCCCCCTCCCCGATTAAAAGGGGGGGGAGTGGGGTGCGTATACTCGTATACTCCCACGAATTTCGAAAATTCTGAAACTTTTGAAACTCTTGATAGACAACTGATATCTTGCATATTTACATGTTTTTAGCTATCATATCTTGTGCATTTTGATCATTTAGATTAGGAATTAGGCATATTTAGGTTCATATTGCATTCATATGTCCTTATTAGGTGTTGAAGAGTGCTATGGAGTTATTGGAGGTGTTTGGGAGTATTGTGATAAAAAAAAGGGGTGAAAGATGAACATAGACGGAGGCCTTAGATATATCTTCTGATGCTAAGATTTGGTGGAGACACAGAATTGTGAGTTAGCTTTCCAATGGGAGTGGTTTCAAGTCATTTGGAGCTATATTGGAGGAGTTATAGTCGAATCACTGAAGGCATGTCAGCGTACCCGGGGTGAAGTACCCGGGTTGAGCACCCCGCTCGGGAATGGACAAGGCTGGACACACCCGACCTGATGTACCCGGGGTAAGCCACCCGCACGGCCTGATGGATGGTGAAGCTCGGACGGTACGTGGCCTGGCACACCCGGGGTAAGCTACCCTCAAGGGACGAGGCCACGGATCAACATGAGATACGCGGGTCGGCATACGCGGGTCGGGACTCGACCACCTTACCCGGGTATCGGCCAGTTTCTTCCTTCTTGCTGGATTCTGATTGGCTGAAGAATTAATGACCTCAAGGACTTTTTAGACTTTCTCCTTTATGTTTTTAAGGGTTTCCAAGCCCCATAAAAATACTCTTGTATCCCCTTTGAGGGACTTATCTCATTTTCTCGACTTTGCCTCTTATTGTAAAAGCTTGTATCTTTTTATCAATCTAAGAAAGTTCTTCATCTTATATCTTGTTTCTCCTTCTCACAAACATGATTAGCCTTGAATCTCACAAAGATTTAAGGTTTTTCATGGAGATTAGAGAGTAGACACACTTTGGATTCATGGGCTAAGGTGATTAAAGGTGATTAGTGAAGATCTAGGGTGATTAAGTGAAGATCTAGGGTGCTTCAGTGTAGATCTATCTTGTTCCTTGCTAGTAGAGTGCTTTTAATGCTTCTTTTGAGTTGGCCTCTCAAAGGTTGAGTTCTAGACATTTCTCACCCACAAGGTGTTCTACGAAATGTCTGAACCAACTCTACTAAGCTTTTAACATTCTTTACCAAAGACCATTTGTTGTAAAGGTGTTAAGATGGCTAGTAGGCTTGTTCTTAATGATTGCTTGCATGTTATTCAGCCAATGACCATTTGATGTTTGAGATGTGTTAGAAAATGAACATTCTTCTTGACCATAGAGTTTTTTTTAGACTTGTGCCTAGGCCTAAGGTTGTTAGATTGATTGAAAGCTGCCAGCTTTAGATCGAATATACTTGTTTCCTTGCTTGTTGAGGGTTCTTAATGCTATTTTGGTCTTGATCATATCAAAATTGATCTATAGGCATTTCCGCCTGGAAGGTATTCGATGAAATGCCCGAACCATCTCTTCAATGCTTTTAGCTTGCTTTACCTAAGGGATTAGTTGTTAAAGGAGCTTGGATTGCTATTATACTCATTTTTAATGTTTGCTTTGATCATTATAGCCAAAGGGATTTGGTGTACTTGGGTGATCATCGCAAAAGAGCATTCATCTAGGGATAGAGCTTGCTTAGTTTTGTTGTTTAGGCATAAGGAGAATGTTTGATTAAATGCTTGCCACCCTTAGATTGGATATGAATCACCTAAAGTCAAGTACCTAGTCCCATGGATCCTACCTTAGCATTTGATTGAGTTCTTGCACTTGTTTCTTGATTGGATTTGAGATCACCATGTTTATATTTCAAGGAATTTAGCTTGTTACCTTCATCCATCTTCTTGTTTGCTTAGATTAAGGAAGCTTGTGTATTCCTGGTGCTATAGATCACTAGTTCTCTGTGGGTTCGACAACCTTTCTATACTATCATTTGACTTGGGAGCCTTGAAAACTTCCACTATCAACAACACATTTCACCAACTACTAAACGGCTACGACAACGGATCTAGTATCCACTAAGCGATTATCACATCCAAAAAACAATTACCTGAAACAACTCTCGGTTTAAGAAAACATCTCTTCCGAAAGCCCATAACCCCCTTATGGCATAAGAAAATTTTTTTTCGCAGCACCACGAGACGTCGCTTCATGCTCGAATAAATATTTTTCGACAAAACTTCATACGCCCTCAAAACGGTATCATTTCGTTGTTGCTGATCACAACAAACGAACTCTAACGTCCTAAACAGACAATAAGCCGCCCTCTAAGGTAGGCTCTCTTACATCGGACAAGGATAACATAGCACGCTATACAAGAAGTCCAAAATTTTGGTTAGGCATAAGGAGAATGTTTGATTGAATGCTTGCCACCCTTAGATTGGATCTTAATCACCTAAAGTCAAGTCCCTAGTCTCATGGATCCTACCTTAGCATTTGATTGAGTTCTTGCACTTGTTTCTTAATTGGATTTGAGAACACCTTGTTTATATTTCTAGGAATTTAGCTTGTTACCTTCATCTATCTTCTTGTTTGCTTAGATTAAGGAAGCTTGTGTATTCTTGGTGCTATAGATCACTAGTTCTCTGTGGGTTCGACAACCTTTCTATACTATCATTTGACTTGGGAGCCTTGAAAACTTCCACTATCAAATTGGCGCCGTTGCCGAGGAACTAGTAGATTTATCATTAGGATTTCAATCTTTCTTGAGACTAAGCTTTATTTTCTTGCTTTGTTTTGCTTTTGTACAGTTACTAACTTTCTATTCTAGAGTTTTTGTTTTGTTGTGATGGCTTCAAGCTACTTTGAGAAGCCACAAGAAGAGGAAAATCACATTGAAGATGAGCCATATGTGTATGTGGAGCCACCACCCTTTGATATACGCATACTCACACCAGACCAAAGGGTGGAGTTGCACCGGCTTCAGAGAATGAAAGAGAATCGGGGCAAGCCAATGAGATCCCCTGACACAAATGATCCGGGAACACCTCATTAGGGATCGAGCAGAGTTTGAAGAAAGGGAGGTTACACAACATGAGTTTGATGTTGCTTATGACCTTAAAGAGGTAATGTATTGGGTTCCACCACTCCAGCTGGAAGGTACAAGCATTTCCACTTTAGAACCTCAACTTGAGGAAATTTGCTTGCCTTGTGGTGAGAATATTTCCCATGATCTTGATTCTCATGTGCTCATAAATGAATGTCTTGATTTGATATGTGAAACTAGGAAACTAGATGAGTTGAGAATAGAAAAGCTTGTTAGAGATCATATTGAAGTTTGTTTTGACAAGAGTTATCTATGTGCTTCATTTGATCTTGAATCTGAGTTTTTCATTCTTAATGAACCTAGACCTCTTCTTGCACTTGCTAATCTAGGGGATGAACTTGATGTGGATAAGCTCTTGCTTGAGATAGAAAACCCCCATGCTGAAAAATTATCATGAGAATGTGAACATTGTGTATTATTTGGTTGATGGAGATAGAGTTGACTACTTTGTTAAAACTTCGTTTGAGCCTGTAGTTGACTTTGTGTTTCCACCAAATGCTTTTGATGCTCATGACCATTTGGACCTCAAAGAGCATCTCATGATCCATGATGCATCTTTAGTGAAGCTCTTTGATGAAAAATCTGTCTATTTTCTGTGGACAGTAGTGTGCTCCTTTGCATACTTGGTTCCTTGTTCTCATAGGAGAAGGACCAAAGGTGCATTGGCTCAATCTTTTGATACTTATGATTAGAAAGCACACAAAGTCAAGCTAGAGACTTAAAACAAGCGCGCTTGGGAGGCATTCCCATGTTTATCCATTTTATTTATTTCTTTATCTTTCTTTCTTTTGAAGCTTTTAAATAAGGATAGTTGAGGTTTTTCAGGTTGGGTCTAAGGCTAGACAAAAGGTGAAAGGCGGCCAAGCATTGCAACTCTAGACACCCGCCTTCACTTATCCGCTTCAGCCTATTTATCCCGGTGGCACAAATCGGAGACCAAGGGTCCTCTACCACCCAATTCACGCCCAACACTCCTTATGTGGTAACACTCCAACCCTTCTTGTATATACATTTGCTTTTGTCTTGTTGGGATATCTCCTTCTCTCTTACTTACACAGAGACTGTGTGATTTAAGTGTGGGGGAGGTACCAAGTATTTGATCATGTTTGCTTTGTGATTTTGAGTCTCATGCATTGCATTGTACATTCATAATTGCATAGAAAATCCAAAAAAATTTAAATTTTTGAATCTTGTAGATTGCATCACTTGCATCCTTAGGATTGAGTCTAGAGCATATAGGCTGCATTTATTTGCATATGGAGCATTGCCTTGTAAAGAACACTTATTTTCACTGAATTTGGCACTAGTTAATATAAGGTAGCTTGAGCATCTTTTGAAAAAGCTTGCATGCTTTGAGCCTTGAAAACTCTTCTTGAAACTTGCTTGCTTGCTTGATATTGGCATTGTTCTTAAAACCAGCTCCATCCTGAATTTAGACTTGAATGAACTTAATCTCTCTTGCATATGGGCATTTGCATACTTGATCATGGATCTCATACACATTTGGGTTATCTTTTTCCATTATACCACCCTTTGTTAACCCAATTGGCACTCCCTTACCCTTGAACCCTATCCATTCTTTGAAGCCTACAATGATCTGCTTGAGTGAGGCCTCTTTTGATAGCTTGTCATGTGCAAAATCTTGAGAGTATTGGGAGCGACATGGATTTGTTCTCATCTCTTGCTAGCATAGGGTCATCATTTGAGCTAGCTTCTAGGATGGTGAGTGAAGTGTTTGTTACTTAATGGTTTACATCTTGGGTTTGGAATGTGACAAAGTTGAGATTGATGAACAAAGAAAGTATTGAGAAAGAAAAACCCTAGGGACCTAGAAATGAAAGATAATAAGCTCCTGATTGATGTTTTTGACCTTCCCCCTCATGTATATAAAAAGAAAAAGAAAAAAAAAGAGAAAGAAAAAAAAAAGAAAAAAAAAAGAAAGATTCAAAAAGATAGTGGGGAAGGAAAAACTTAGAGAGTTAGAGCTTAGAAAAGTGAATAGAGGTCCTTAGAGGTTGAATCATGAGAAAGAAAATGTTCATTGGGTGAGTGATGTGAGTATGTTTTTCATTTTGGGTTATGGTTGAATGAAAAGGGTGTAGATCTTGTAATCATTTAGGAATTGGGTAAAATGATGAGGATGGATCCATGTATGCATGAATTTCTCCTAGTCTTAGATAAATTTTGCATAATGATCAAGCTCCTTGATTTTTGAGTGATTGCCACCTTGAAATGATGCATTGAACCTTCCTTTTCATCCATGTTAGACCATTTGATCACCTAGCCAAATGATTGAGATCATGTGCCCATTTGTGAGACTTCAGCTTGTGTGTGTGTGTGAATCAATGTGAGGGCTGGTTAAGAGAGCATGTTGGATGATAGGCATTGCATCTTGTGTAGAGGCATCAGAGTAATTGATAGGCCTTGTGAAGCTAGAGCATAATGAGAGAGTTTTGCTCATGCTATTTGCTATGTTTCTTTAGGATGTAAAGTTGAGTGCTTTGAGTGTTTCTTTTGGCTTTGCTCCCATCTTTATATCTCTCCTCCTTGTGTTTTGAAAAGTTTACTTGAGGACAAGTAAAGGGCTAGTGTGGGGGAGTTGATATCTTGCATATTTACATGTTTTTAGCTATCATATCTTGTGCATTTTGATCATTTAGATTAGGCATTAGGCATATTTAGGTTCATATTGCATTCATATGTCCTTATTAGGTGTTGGAGAGTGCTATGGAGTTATTGGAGGTGTTTGGGAGTATTGTGATCAAAAAGGGGGTGAAAGATGAACATGGACGGAAGCCTTAGAGATATCTTCTGATGCTAAGATTTAATGGAGACATAGAATTGTGAGTTAGCTTTCCAATGGGAGTGGTTTCAAGTCATTTGGAGCTATATTGGAGGAGTTATGGTCGAATCTCTGAAGGCGTGTCAGCGTACCCGGGGTGAAGAACCCGGGTTGAGCACCCCGCTCGGGAATGGACAAGGCTGGACACAACCGACCTGATGTACCCGGGGTAAGCCACCCGCACGGCCTGATGGATGGTGAAGTCGGACGGTACCCGGCCTGGCACACCCGAGGTAAGCTACCCGCACGGGACGAGGCCACGGATCAATATGAGATACGCGGGTCGGCATACGCGGGTCGGGACTCGACCACCTTACCCGGGTATCGGCCAGTTTCTTCCTTCTTGCTGGATTCTGATTGGCTGAAGAATTAATGACCTCAAGGACTTTTTAGACTTTCTCCTTTATGTTTTTAAGGGTTTCCAAGCCCCATATTAATACTCTTGTATCCCCTTTGAGGGACTTATCTCATTTTCTCTCAAGACTTTGCCTCATATTGTAAAAGCTTGAATCTTTTTATCAATCTAAGAAAGTTCTTCATCTTATATCTTGTTTCTCCTTCTCACAAACATGATTAGCCTTGAATCTCACATAGGTTTAAGGTTTTTCATGGAGATTAGAGAGTAGACACACTTTGGATTCATGGGCTAGGGTGATTAAAGGTGATTAGTGAAGATCTAGGGTGATTAAGTGAAGATCTAGGGTGTTTTAGTGTAGATCTATCTTGTTCCTTGCTAGTAGAGTGATTTTAATGCTTCTTTTGAGTTAGCCTCTCAAAGGTTGAGTTCTAGACATTTCTCACCCACAAGGTGTTCTATGAAATGTCTGAACCAACTCTACTAAGCTTTTAACATTCTTTACCAAAGACCATTTGTCGTATGTTATTCAGCCAATGACCATTTGATGTTTGAGATGTGTTAGCAAATGAACATTCTTCTTGACCATAGAGTTTGTTTAGACTTGTGCCTAGGCCTAAGGTTGTTAGATTGATTGAAAGCAGCAACCTTTAGTTCGAATCTACTTGTTTCCTTGCTTGTTGAGGGTTCTTAATGCTATTTTGGTCTTGATCATATCAAAATAGATCTATAGGCATTTCCGCCCGGAAGGTGTTCGATGAAATGCCCGAACCATCTCTTCAATGCTTTTAGCTTGCTTTACCTAAGGGATTAGTTGTTAAAGGAGCTAGGATTGTTATTAGACTCATTCTTAATGTTTGCTTTGATCATTACAGCCAAAGGGATTTGGTGTACTTGGGTGATCATTGCAAAAGAGCATTCATCTAGGGATAGAGCTTGCTTTGTTTTGTTGTTTAGGCATAAGGAGAATGTTTGATTGAATGCTTGCCACCCTTCGATTGGATCTTAATCACCTAAAGTCAAGTCCCTAGTCTCATGGATCCTACCTTAGCATTTGATTGAGTTCTTGCACTTGTTTCTTAATTGGATTTGAGAACACCTTGTTTATATTTCTAGGAATTTAGCTTGTTACCTTCATCTATCTTCTTGTTTGCTTAGATTAAGGAAGCTTGTGTATTCTTGGTGCTATAGATCACTAGTTCTCTGTGGGTTCGACAACCTTTCTATACTATCATTTGACTTGGGAGCCTTGAAAACTTCCACTATCAACAACACATTTCACCAACTACTAAACGGCTACGACAACGGATCTAGTATCCACTAAGCGATTATCACATCCAAAAAACAATTACCTGAAACAACTCTCGGTTTAAGAAAACATCTCTTCCGAAAGCCCATAACCCCCTTATGGCATAAGAAAATTTTTTTTCGCAGCACCACGAGACGTCGCTTCATGCTCGAATAAATATTTTTCGACAAAACTTCATACGCCCTCAAAACGGTATCATTTCGTTGTTGCTGATCACAACAAACGAACTCTAACGTCCTAAACAGACAATAAGCCGCCCTCTAAGGTAGGCTCTCTTACATCGGACAAGGATAACATAGCACGCTATACAAGAAGTCCAAAATTTTGGTTAGCTCTTCCAAATGGAAGTAGCTCGATTCGCACCCAAACAAATCATATACGCCGATAACAATTCGCGGATTTAAAACTGTACGAGTCAGGTTAAAATCGCAAAAAGGCAAAACGAGAGCCGACTTGTCATCGCTAAGCCTCTGTCCGAGAGTAAACCTAGATCTTGCCCTAAACCCAGCCACGCTGGATCTTGATATCTCATAGACATAGTATCAGTACCCGATACGAGATCCCAAAACTTGTCTCTTCGCCAAAGTCTATTTGTTTCACGAACCTTCACGCAAATCAGAAAACCGCGAAAGGTCTCGCTTTGTACAAACAATAGATACAGCGATCAACGGAGGGTTTGGAACGAGACAACAACTCGTATCGTCTCCCTCTAAACTTCGAAAAACAGAAGTTTATTTAAACGTCATAAAAACCGAAATATTTTAGATTGAGCCGCGAGTTCAACAAACGCCCTAAAAAGGGCAGGGATTCAAAGCCACCAACGGCCAGTCCCGAAAAAATACATCATGGCCTCATAGCGGCCGCAACACAAACAAAATAAAAATCCCTCAAGGGATTGTTAAACCTAGACGCTCCTCGGAGCGTCACCTTCATCCTCAAACTCACCCACAGCGGGAACGGCCTCGCCATCGACTCCCTCGGTTGCACCTCTACTGCCTGCCTCATCCGCGCCAGCCTCACGATCCTCTGCTGCCTGAACCTGATCCTTCGAGCCCTCCGAATCCGGTACAAGGGTGCACTCGGACTTCAGACCAGCGAGAATCGAGTCAAAGTCCCCTTCGGGAGCCGCCAACTCTCCCTTGCAAGACAGCAGCCTGGCTTCCTCGGAATCCAGAGATAGGGCCTCGATTCTCGCCAAAGCCAAGTCCCTCTTACGGACTGCTATCAGAGATTCCAACAAATCGGCCATCCTCGTCAAACGAGCGAAGAAGTCGCCGCGGGGATCGACGGTTTCTGTCGACTTGCGAGCACTCATCTCTTCGTAATTCTGGATCTTTTGTTGGAGACGACGGATTTCGGAGGATTTGTGTTTCTTCTCTTTCTTCACTTTGAGCAACGATCTCGCGGTCTTCCCGAGATTGCGTTCGAGGTCTCCGATTCGAACTTTGAGCTGAGACGTCTGGGCAGCATGGGCGTTTTCGAAGGTCTGCAATGCGGCCTCGGTACGCTTCAACGCTTCTTGCGACGACTCCAACTCCTTCGACAGACGCGCAACCTCCGATCCGCAGTCACCAAGCATCCCATCAATCAGCGACATAAACTGTCCGCTAAAAAAAAGGGTAAGGATCATCGCAAAAGAAAAGAAAAGAAAAGAAGAATCGCGGATAAATCAAAATCAAACCTTGGAACGATGTTGCGACAACAATCCCGAAGGCTTGCCCGCTTCGCTCTTAGCACACCTCTTCCTCTTCATCGCCCCGGTTGCGGCACCGAACCTCGAACGCCCCTTAGGCAACGGTGCAGCACTGGGTGCTGGGAGTCCCAAAATGATCTTCGATGCCGGAGGCGTGTACTCTACCACGTCCTCCCGACCAGAAATTATGATCGGAGCGGTAGAGGAGCCTGATGGACGATCCTGAACGTCGGGAATCTGCTCGGGAACGACTGCGCTTCCCACGGGCAAGGGAGCGTCGGGCGGAACCTCGGAACAAGGGGCTGGGGACAAAGGCACAGGCGAAGAAGGAACGCTAGGTGCTTCAGTTCTCACCCGGTTCGAGCCTTTCGCAGCGCTGCGCCGCGACAGTCTTTCCTTGAAAGAGTCGAACCCAGCGATGTAAGACGGAGTGGCTTCATGAACAGCTAAAACCGGCGAAGCCTGACTGGCCTCACCCATCTCGACGTCGGAATCTTTCTTTTCAACTTGAGAGGAAGACATCTTCTTTATGAAAGCAAAGGAGGAAGAAGTTGGGAAAAGGAGGAGTGTGTGAAGAATGAGAAGTGATGAGCTACTACTTATAAGGATATGGAGATTTCCGCAATAAAATATTCTTAGCCAAAAATTTCGATTTTCAAACTCAAGTCACTCGCCCGCAAAATCGTCTCCGAGTCTTACGGGCTGGGGGGCTAACTGTTGGGGTCGAAAACGGTTATCTCGAAATCAACGGCTCAGATCATTTCCTGTCTACCATTCTCACATCACTCACCCCATGAACAACTTTCTTTCCTTTGAAATTCAACCACTAAGGACCCTTAATCACTTTTCTATGCTCTAACTCTTTCACAAAAAACAATCGACAAAGGTTGGATCAGAAAAGAATGGGCGCGACCTGGTCCCAGGCGCCGGCGCCGGCTCGCCCGTGCTGGTCCCGGGCGCCGGCACCAGCTCGCCCACGCTAGTCCCAGGCGCCGGCGCCGGCTCGCCCGCGCTGGTCCCGGGCGCCGGCGCCGGCTCGCCCGCCGCTGGTCCCTGGCACCGGCGCGGTTCGCCCACGCTGGTCCCGGGTGCCGGCGCCAACTGCCCGCGCGGTCCTGGGGGCTGGCGCCAGCTCGCCCACGCTGGTCCCGGAAGAAGGCGCCGGCTCGCCCGCGCTGGTCCCATGCGCCGGCGCCAGCTCGCCCGTGCTGCCCCGGGCGCCGGCGCGTTCTCACCCGTGCTTGGTCCCGCGCGCTGGTGCCGGCTCGCCCTGCTGGTCCCGTGAGCCGCCGCCAGCTCGCCCGTGGCGGCCCGGCGCCGGTGCGTGCTCACCCGTGCTAGTCCCGGGCGCCGGCACGAGCTCGTCCATGTCCTGGCCCCGGGCACCGACGCGTCCAGCCTGTTCCCAGCCTGTCCGATTTAGATCGCACCTCGTGGCTTCCGTGAAGTCGTAGCACCTTAGCTTTGGACCTAATGTTCCTCGGTTCAACTCGATTGGAGTTATCCTTGAAGTTTTACGACTAGAGCTAGGAAGGTTGGTTCTTCTGCAAAGTGTATCATGTAAAACAAGGACGATCGACTCGAACATCGATTCTTTAGGCTATACGATTTATTTTGCGGAAAAGATAATCTTTCCGAGAAATCGTACAAACGTTCGAGGGCTTGAAGCGTGTCCACAGGAGCTATGACGATTTATCCTAACTTATTGAAGTAGGATAAATGCTTAGTTTCCGCAGATAAATGTCAATACTCGAGGATAATTACGAAGATCGACGGAAAAATGGAATATTTCGAAAAGAGATAAACTTGGGACCAAAGGCGAAAGGTTAAACGGGCCACCGACCTAAAGCGACTATATAGGGAGGGCTGTAGCAGAAGAGAAGAGGATCCGATATTTTAGACTTAGAGAACTCCTGCTAGCTTAGAGAACGTAAGACTTAGGTGGTTAGACTAGTACGGCAAGGCTTAGGACGTCTTGGCCTCCTCTTGTTCTGTTGTTCCGATAGTTAGCATATCTCTACTCCTCTCGGAGAAATTTTGTATTCATACTTTTTAACTAATAAGACGCCTCTGAGCGACCATTCATTTTTATCTTGCTACTTATCTTTTATCGATTCTAAAGTGATTACGCAGAGAATTCGGACCTTCAAGGAAGATCGGGTTAACTCGGTTTTTCTCCATATTTTTTCATCAAAACTTGACAGTGCGAATTTCGGTTCCCACAGTAAGGATGGAAGACATCACTTGTTACTCTTGCTTCAAGAAGGGCCATTATGCATCGTCATGTCAAAACAAGCCAATCCCTGCGGCCCCTCTCGCGATCCGAGCTCCTCCTAGCCGTCCAGCAATTGAGCCAGCACCAAAGAAGAAAAACCTTTGAGGTAGAGTTTATGCCTTAGGTATAGAAAACCCAGACAATGCAGGACCGTCTAAGGGTCCCATCACAGGTTTGTGGGTGCTTAACCTCCTCTTTTTATTACTTGGAAGCTGTGTAGTTTAGTTGTTGGAATTTAGTTAGGATTCTGGTTAGGTATAGATTGCTTGATCGTTAGGTTGCGCGTTTAGAAATATTTCGTTTGTGATTTTTGATTGTGTGAGTCTTGATTAGTATTTTTGTGATTGAGATATTGTTGATTGAGTTACTGTGGCAGGAACCATACATGTTGCTGGTAAACCCACACATGTATTGCTCAACTCGGGGGAAACATGTAGTTTTGTGACCCCTAAGGTAGCTGCCCGGTTTTGGGATTGCTTTTTGGTTGACAGGGTAAACGTGGCAGTCTTGACCCCTGCAAAGCGAACCCTTCAAGCGCATCAGTATATCAAGAATGTTCCTCTGGTTTTTCAAGAGAAAGAGTTTGTGGCAGATTTGTTAGTCGTGCATTTGGAAGGGTACCAAGTAATCCTTGGAATGGATTGGTTATCGAGCTACGGAGTTCAGATAGATTGTCGAAAGGGAAGGTTGTTGTTTGGCAGAGGCAAACGGCCAGAGATGGTATACTACGGAATCATTCCTAGTATTACAGTGTCATTGGTGGCAGCATTGAGAGTACAAGATTTGCTTCAAGACGGGGAAGTGTATTTGGTAACTTTATCCGTTAGTGGAGAAGCCACCAACAATGAAGTTAATATCGAAGACATAGAAGTGGTCCAGGAGTTTGAGGATGTCTTTGCGCCATTAAAGGAATTTCCTCCACCTCGGAGTAATCCCTTTACTATTACTTTGGAGCCTGAAGCTAAGCCTATAGCTAAGGCACCGTATCGAATGGGACCTGCGGAGTTGGCTGAGCTGAAGAAACAATTGGAAGATCTATTGGAAAAGGGATTCATCCGGTCAAGCTCTTCATCTTGGGGAGCTCCTGTTCTATTTGTGAAGAAGAGGGATGGAAGCATGAGGTTGTGTATCGATTATCGCGGTATCAACAGCATCACCATAAAAGACAAGTATCCTCTTCCGAGGATAGATGAGTTGTTGGACCAGCTTAAGGGAGCTAGTTGGTTTTCTAAGATTGATTTGGCATCAGGGTATCACCAAATTTCTATTTCCAATTCAGACGTCATGAAGACAGCATTTCAGACGAGGTATGGGCAGTATGAGTTCGTTGTTATGCCCTTTGGTTTCACAAACGCCCCTGCACCTTTCATGCGCTTGATGAATGAATTGTTTCATGACTACCTCGACAAGTTCGTGATCATTTTCATTGACGACATCCTGGTGTATTTAAGAATTAAGGAAAAGCACGAAGAGCATCTGAGACTGGTTATGGAGAGGTTACGAAATCAGAAGCTGTTTGCTAAGTTTAGCAAATGTTCATTTTGGAAGAGATAGATAGGATTTCTTGGTCACATAGTTTCAGGAGAGGGTGTGGCTGCTGATCCAGATAAGGTCCAAGCCATACGAGAATGGCCTCAACTTACCACAGTGACGGAAGTAAGGAGTTTTCTCGGACTCGCGGGTTATTACCGGAAGTTTGTTAAGGACTTTTCCTCCATTGCAAAGCCTTTAACTAAACTGACCGGTAAAGGAGTTCCTTTCATATGGGCGGAAGAAACGGAGAAGGCATTTAAGAAGTTGAAGGAAGCTCTCACAAGTGCACCTGTTTTAGCTTTGCCGAAGCAAGGTAAACCTTCTAAGGTTTACACGATGCTTCACGAGTTGGGTTAGGTTGTGTGTTAATGCAAGATGGGAGAGTCATTGCATATGCCTCGCGGCAACTACGGAAGTATGAAGATAACTACAGCACACATGACTTGGAGTTAGCGGCCGTGGTATTCGCTTTGCGGATTTGGAGATCATACTTATACGGAGAAGAAGTAGAGGTATACACGGACCACCAAAGTCTTAAATACCTCTTCACCCAGCCAGAGCTCAACCTGCGTCAGCGTAGATGGATGGAATTCGTGGCTGACTATGACCTAAAGATTCGCTACCATCCTGGTAAAGCGAATGTGGTTGTGGATGCCTTAAGTCGAAGGAAGATGGATGCTGATATGGAAAAAGAAGTGGAGTTGTTGAACCAAGAGCTGAAGTAAGTGAAGTTGGTCGTTTTGGAGGGACAAACTAGTGAACCATAGGGAGTACAAGCAGTGAATCAGGCCAGCTTGATTCAGAAGATGCGAGAGGAGCAACTTAAAGACGAGAAACTACAGAATATTGCTGAAGAACTAAGAGGACAAGCCGGATCAAATAGTGCTGGATACTACTTGACGGAAGATGGAATTTTGCTTATCAATAGAAGGATCACAGTTCCTAAGGGGAAAGGGTTGAGAGATGAGATACTAAGGGTCGCACACTATTCCTTACTTAGTATACATCCTGGAAGTTCAAAGATGTACCGGGACGTGAGAAGATACTATCATTGGCCGGGCATGAAGAGATCAGTAGCGCAATGGGTTGCACAGTGTGCAACTTGTCAACAAGTTAAAGTCAAGCACCAAGTTCCAGGAGGATTTATGCAGAATCTTCCGATACCTCAATGGAAATGGGACTCGATTTCCATGGATTTCATCATTGGATTACCCACTGCTCCAGGTAGATCGAACAACTCAATCTGGGTGATTGTGGATAGGTTAACCAAGGTCACACACTTGTTGCCTATGAGGGACACGGATAAAGTTGAAGTCTTGGCCGAGATGTACATCGACCAGATCGTGAAGTTACATGGTGTACCTTCGGATATTGTCTCAGATCGTGACCCTAGGTTCACGGCAGCATTTTGGGAAGGACTACAAGAAGCCTTGGGAACTAAACTTTTCAGAAGCACGGCGTTCCACCCAGAAACAGATGGCCAAACGAAGAGAACCACTCGGACCATCGAGAACATGCTTTGGATGTGTATTTTAGATTGGGCAGGAAACTTGGAGAAGCATCTAGCGTTGGTCGAGTTCTCGTATAACAATAGTAATCATTCGAGTATAGGAATGTCACCTTATGAAGCGCTGTATGGAAGGACATGCAAGACACCTTTGTGTTGGACAGAAGTGGGAGAAAAAGGAATGTTCGGATCGCCTATTGCACAAGAGACTATGATTAAGCTGGAGACGATCCAGACCAACATGAAGAAGGCTCAGGACTGTCAGAAGAAGTATGCCGACCAGTCGAGAAGAGAGGTAACTTTTGAGATAGGATATTGGGTCTACTTGAAGGTTACAACACAGAACGGGAAAGACAGATTTGGCAGGGTCGGGAAACTCGCAGTCAGGTTCATTGGACCATACACGATCATCGGAAAGGTTGGTGTGGTAGCTTATCGATTGGATTTGCCTGAAGATATGCATCTACATCCGGTATTCCATGTTTCCATGCTTCGGAAACATATACGAGATCCAAGTGCTGTTGAGACCGAGAGAATTGAGGAGCTAAGGACAAACCTTACATATCCAGAAGGACCAATCCGACTTGGAGAAAGGCGTGTTCGGAAACTGAAGAATCGTGAGACTGCTCAAGTACAAGTATTCTGGGGATGAAAAAATAGGATTCTTGTCACTTGGGAGGATGAAGAGAGATTTAAGGCCAACCACCCAGAGCTTTTCCGAGAAGATGTCGTGATGGACGAAGAAGGCCTCTCAGAACCTTAGAATTCGAGGATGAATTATGTTTGTGGGGGGGTGGGAGAATGTAGGAACCCTTAAAAAAAATTGGAAGAATTTGTCGTGAAGGAACCTTAAGCTGGTCGACCCTGTTAGAGAAGGTGTTAGATTGATAAGACGGATGTTTTGGAAGAATAAAAATTTTGGAAGAACGACGTTTTAAAAGCATTACGTTTTTCAAACCCGACGTTTCTTCACCGCGAAGTTTTCCCGGAAAATTTTCGTATCATTAATATATGATTTTGGAAGCCGGAAGCAGGGGAATTTAATCAGGACGGGAAGTAAGCAGGACGGGAATTGAAACACGACGAGAAAACCCGAAATTGAACAAAAACTTTGATTTCGGTATTTCGGTATTTTTCGAGGAAGCCGGACGCTCGGAAAATATTTTCCATCAAGGTCAGAAATATTTTTTGAGTTTATTAATAATATTCAGCTCAACAGAACGGACGTAGAAAAAAAAATATTCAGGATTGATCGCGGGTCGAAAATTCACCGGAAGGATCGAAATCAGTCGAATGGACCGAGAAGCTCGAGGTGGCCTTATATATGAGATAAGGACGTGGTGTCATTTTCCATTCATGGTAGCTGGCAAGGGAAGCACGAGGTGTTGAAGAGCAGGAGACCACAGCATGCTGAGTGACACACAGAAGCACGAGGTGCCGCTTAACCTGCGACCGAGGCATGCTGATTGACATGTGGCCGATGTAGTGTCAAAGTGCATGCAACCAAGCCATGCCTTCAGATATGTGGTGGACCTGGTGTCAACTTCCTGGCATGCTGGGTGGCAAGGGAAGCACTAGGTGTTGAATCCCAAACGATCACAGCATGCGGAGTGACACACAGAAGCACGAGTTGCCGCTCAACCTGCAACCGAAACATGCCGATCGACATGTGTACGCTGTGGTGTCGATCTGCATGAAACATGTCTATGCCATCAGAAATGTGGAGGACATGGTGTCTTCATGCATGCCATCCTGGTCATGCAATCAGACATGTGGAGCACGAGGTGCCGCCGTGCATGCATCCGAAGCCATGCGAAGCGACACACGGGCTGCCACACGGCTTGTTTCTGATTTTCTGATGCTTCCTATAAATACCCCACGAACCCAGATCATTTCAACATTGAAATTCAGTGAAAAACGCGAGAGAGAAAGCAAAGAAAAAAAAAGTTAGAGTTTCAATCATTTTCGAGTCTTTTTCGGCAGTTTTTCAGAGTTTCCGAGAACAGTTACCCTGTCAGATTTGAGTCGGCATTTGAAGAAGGTTCTGCTCAAGTAAAAATCAGTCCAGAAATGGGTCTACTTGTGAAGGTCAAGAAAAGGGTTCGGATCGCAGAAGACGGACACGGGGTCAAGGCCACGGTCAGCCAAAAACTATGAGTTATAATCAATTGTTTGCTAAGCTGTTTTCATGCAGGGTCCCGTTACTTGGAAGTTGGATCATGGCAGGAGGCCAGGTCTAAACTGAGTAACGGTTTTATTACTTAATATTTATGGTTAGGTTGATTATTTAATAGCATGCTTAGTTATAGCTTGAGAATCGTACTAGTATGCTAATCGTTAGGTTGATTGGTTAGTTAGAGAACGTTGAATGCTTAGATGATATCATTAGGTTGAGGTTATTTAGATATTTTGGAATTAGTCTTTATTCTATATTCTAGAATGTGGTTGATTGTGTGTTTTTTGTGATTATTTTTTGGAAACTTGGTTATATTACTAGGTTTAGTATTATATTGGCCGACAGCATGTGCGTAACCCGCCATTGCTAGGCATATTGTGGGTGAGTTAGTGTTCCTTCAGACCTCGTACTCGGTGGGTTCAAGGAAACCCCTTATTTGCTGGATTGGGAAGACTCAGAGGAATGGGGTCATGGCATATGGCTGAGTATTACACGACGGTGTAATGTGGCAGTGACCTGAAGGACTGTGGGCTGTCGGGCAGTGAACCGAATGACTGTGGGGCACGGTCGGTTAAAAGTTCCTTCTTCTAGCCTTCGTGGTAGGGGATAGGATATTCCCGATGATGAAAGAGGAACCTAACATCACCGGGCCCTAGTTATATTATATAGTGTTAAGGGTTTGGTAAGCCCTAGTTTATCGATTTACCAGTTTTAGCGACTATCTTATAGTATCGATATTTTACTCGTATTATTTTCTGCTGTGGATTTCTGATTGTTTATTATTAGTATTATTGATTTATGTTATTAGGTGAACTCCTCACTTTAGATTTGTTTGGGGTGGGATAGCGAGGGGTTGTATTTGTTAGTTGGGGATTGTAACTCACTGACTAATGCTAGATTACTCACTCCTCACTATTTGTTGTTTTCAGGTGACCAATAGAGCTTGTAGAGACCGCGGGAAGTTAAGCCGGCTGGTATAGTATTTTGCATCTTTTTGCTGGTGACGTTTTCAGACTATAAGTATGTATCTTTTGCTCTCTTGGCATGCCACTACGTGTATAATATTTTGTGTGTTGTGAACTGAATATGTTATAAAATAAATAAAGCGATGTTTTATGTAAATGCCTTGTTGTATCTGATATTAGCTTCGTCGAATCTAACACAACGTCAGATTGAAGTACGGGTTGAGAAGTCTTAGGCCTTGATCTAACGGGACGTGTTAGTGGCGAACTGGCTTAGTCACGAATTGCACTTTTGTGACCTTGGCTGGAACGCCCCTAGCCCGTCATGTAGCGCTCCCGAACCTTGGTAGAAAGTTTGTCCATCAGTCATGTTCTTGTTTGATTGTTGGCCGGTGGTTTGACCTATACCTCGAACGGTTCGGGGATGTTACAGTCCTAGTCCCGCATCACGACGCTCTGGTCATATCGGTCACTGTAGCACATTTCCTAGTACAAATGATACTATTGGACAACGGAAGCTCCAGCAACATCATATTCCAGGCCGCCTACCTGGACCTGGGATTGGAAGATAGCGCCCTGACGCGTAAAGCAACCCCACTCGTGGGGTTCAGCGGAGAGGTCAAACAGACCTCGGGAGAAGTCACTCTCCAAGTGTACGCTGAAGGAGTCAACATGACGACCAAATTCCTGGTAGTCGACTGCCTATCCTCCAACAACATGATCCTCGGGCGACCCTGGATTGTGGGAACCGAAATTCACACCGTCGATTTTAATGAATAATAATGAAGGAAAGCAATGAAAACCCTACTTTCCTTGAGGTCCGGATTCTCTGTGAGAGCCGACTATAATTGACCAAATAAATGCGGAAAAGAGTTTGTTAAGAGTTGGGACTGGACCTTAAGAAAGGCTGCCTACGTACCCCTTTTGAGGATCAAGTTGGACGTATTTCAGTTAGAAACAATTGAACAAGAGATCGAACCGCCTGGGCGAGTTCGTCTAGTACGAGTGTGTGTCATAGAAACAGGCATGTCGAGAATAATGCCTAGGGTTTCTAAGTGTCGAGCTTCAGAGTAAAAGAATTGTCCGATCCTTCCGAGAGGAACAGAGATCTGCGAACAAGATAAAAATAGAACAAGAGGCGGCAAGACGTTCTAGGTCCTGCCTTGCTAGTCTAACCGCCTAAATTTTAAGTTCTCTATGCTAACGGGAGTTCTCTAGGTCTCAAATCTTGGATCCCCTTTATCTTCAGCTCCAGCTATCCTTATATAGTTGCTTTAGGTCGGTGGCCCGTTTACCCTTTTGCCTTTGGGCCCAGGTTTATCTCTTTTTGGGAATATTCCGTTTTCCGTCGATCTTCATAGTTATCCTCGAGTCTTGACATTTATCCTCGGAAACTTAGCATTTATCGTATTTCCGCGAGTTAGGACAAACCGTCATAACTTTTATGGGCTCGAATCCCTTCTGAGAGCGTAGGTGGATCTCTAGACCAGTTTAGATCCTTGCGGACCGTTCTTAGGCCTTTTGGCGTTTATACGATTTCTCGGTTTTAGTCATAAAACTTCGAGAATAAGTTTAATCGAAACGAAACGAGAAGTATGTGGTCTCAAAGGTTGGATATCACAGCTATACGGGAGATAAGGGAGTCGAAGTAAGTCGGACAAGCTGGGATCAGGTCGAGCTCGCCGGGCGAACCGACTCGGATGATGGTTCAGCTCCCCAGCGAGCTGACCCGCGTGATGGTTCAGCTCGTCGGGTGAGCTGACCCGCGTGATTGTTCAGCTCGCCGGCGAGCTGAACCGCGTGATGGTTCACCTCGCCGGGCGAGCTGATCCGCGTGATGGTTCAGCTCTCCGAGCGAGCTGACACGCGTGATGGTTCATCTCGCCGGCGAGCTGACCCGTGTGATGGTTCATCTCGCCGGCGAGCTGACCCGTGTGATGGTTCAGCTCGCCGGGCGAGCTGACCTGCGTGAAGGTTCAGCTCGCCAGGCGAACTGACCCGCGTGATGGTCACGAGGTGGCCGGGACAGTGACTTGGTTCTCTTCGTAAAATCTCAACGGGAACTCCGATTGAGACGAAACGAAAGCCATTTTGATCTAGACTCAAAGGAGAAAAAAGGTGAGCTTGCCCTAGGGCGAGGTGGCCAGTACAGAGGGCGAGGTGACCCGCGTGATGGTTGTACTCACCGGGCGAGTACACCCACGAGGTGGCCGGGACAGTGACTTTGTTCTCTTCGTAAAATAACAACGGAAACTCCGATTGAGACGAGACGAAAGCCATTTTGATCTAGACTCAAAGAAGAACAAAGGTGAGCTTGCCCTAGGGTGAGGTGGCCATTACAGAGGGCGAGGTGACCTATGTGATGGTTTTACTCGCCGGGCGAGTACACCCACGAGGTGGCCGGGACAATGACTTTGCTCTCTTCGTAATATCTCAACGGAAACTCCGATTGAGACGAAACGAAAGCCATTTTGATGTAGACTCAAAGGAAAACAAATGTGAGCTTTCCCTAGAGCGAGGTGACCATTACAGAAGGCGAGGTGACCCGCGTGAAGGTTGTACTCGCCGGGCGAGAACACCAACGAGGTGGCCGGGACAGTGACTTTGTTCTCTTCGTAAAATCTCAACGGAAATTCCGATTGAGACTAAACGAAAGCCATCTTGATCTAGACTCAAAGGAGAAAAATGGTGAGCTTTCCCTAGGGTGAGGAGGCCATTACAGAGGGCGAAGTGACCCGCGTGATGGCTGTACTCGCCGGGCGAGTACATCCACGAGGTGGCCGGGACAGTGACTTTGTTCTCTTCGTAAAATCTCAACGAAAACTCCGATTGAGACAAAACGAAAGCCATTTTGAGCTAAACTTAAAGTAGAACAAAGGTGAGCTTACCCTAGCGCGAGGTGGCCATTACAGAGTGCGAGGTGACCCGCTTGATGGTTGTACTCGCCGGGCGAGTACACCCACGACTTGGCCGGGACAGTGACTTTGTTCTCTTCGTAAAATCTCAACAGAAACTCCGATTGAGACGTTAGGAAAGCTATTTTTATCTAGACTCAAAGGAGAGAAAAGGTGTGCTTGCCCTAGGGCGAGGTGACCCGCGTGATGGTTGTACTCGCCGAGCGAGAACACCCACGAGGTGGCCGGGACAGTGACTTTGTTCTCTTCGTAAAATCTCAACAGAAACTACGATTGAGACTAAACGAAAGCCATTTTGATCTAGACTCAAAGGAGAACAAAGGTGAGCTTGCCGAGGGCCGAATAGCATTCGTCGATATTGACAGGCCAAGCATAGTGGAGTTTTTAGAGTTACGGATGATGGCTGTGAAAAATGATTTTCCACTTTAGGTTTCAGTTATACGATGAATGGTTTGTATAAATTTCCTTTGGTTGCATGAAAATTGCTTAGGATGCGTGGCGATAGTTTCTCGGTTTTTCGAGAAATTAGATCGGTTTGCATGTTCTGCCTGGACTGTCAAGGAACAATAGAACAATACTGGAAAAATTGCCTAAGACTTAGCTTGATAGACTATCCACCTAGGCTCTAGGTTCCCTAAATTTTACGGCAGTTTTCAAGACGTTTTAATTCCTTTCCTACGAAGAATTAAAACCTGATAAAACTTTCTGAGTCAGACATACCTTAGTCTCATCGATTATTCGGGATTGCCTCTTCTTCCTTCTTCCTCTCCTATTGTCTTCTGACGAGTTAGTAATTCATCGAGAGTTTGTTAGGCATTTCGGAACGGCCACTTTCGATTCAATGTCAAGGGACTTCGAAAAGCCTGATACTGAATTTTATACGAATTGGTTTTCGACAAAATTCTGACGACAATATCAGAATGAGGAAGAGACATAACCGTCCAAGTTCATGTCCTCGTTTCTTCGTACTTCCGGTTTTCCGAAGGAATTTTACGAAATTGTTGAAACAAGAGGAGGAAAAGCAGGCCAAGAGGGGCGTTTAGGAAAGAGCAAGCAATGGACAAGATGTCATTTGGGTTTAGTCCGTCAAGCTATGAGCGAACAGTTCATGTCCCAGACCCTATTGTTTCATATGATCTTGTTTAAATTTACGAGTGATGTTTCAAAAAATATTGCTGAGTTTGATCTTACGGAATTTGTTTCTTAAAACGTTGTCGAGTTTTTATTTTACGAGAGTTATTCTGCAAACTGTTGTCGAGTTAATTTTACGGAAGGAGTTTCATAAAATGTTGTCGAGTTTAATTGTACAAAACCTGTCTCGTGAAATACTGTCGAGTATTATTTTACGAAAGGTGTACCGTAAAATGTTATCGAATTTTAATATCAGAAACTCTCGCTGCGGTGAGCTGAAATTTTTGTGACTAAACTTCATCAGAAATTTTCTCGTTTCCGTAGGATTGATCCGAAGGAGTTTTGAGTAGTTTCTCCGAAGTAAGCTTAGTGGAAAAAATCAAGAGTTCGCGCAGCGTTATGAAATTCTAGGTTTCGGAAGACGGCTTAGCAGTAAGGGATACAACCTCTCGTTTTGGCTTTGTTTAGTCTTCTTTAACCGTCTTAGGTTTCGAGTGATTTTAAACAATTGAACTCTGTTTTTTCCAAAACTGGTCGAGAAGACCTAGTTGGCTGTATGGCGAGTTTGTCGAGAAGGGCCGAGCTCGCTGTATGGTAAGCTGGTCGGGACAGTCGGAGCTTTGTGCTTCCTCGGGGGTGATTCAGACGGTTGGGAAGTATTGGTAAGCTTTTTCCGTTTCGTCGTTTGTTTCCCGATTTGTCGTACTCCTTTTTCAAGAGTATTCTAGGGTTTCTCCAAGGTTTCGAGGAGAATAAATTTTATTTTTCCGAGAGGTTCTCGAAAAAACGTTTTTTGGTAGAACCCTTGCTCATTGAGATTTCTCTACCTTGGTAACAAGACAAATTTTCGGGGTTTGATAGATTTTATCGTTGCCCTTTCTGTTTAGACAGAGAAATTGCGAGCTCGCTTTCCTGCTCTTCCTGTGGTGAAAAGCCGCAATTAGGTTTTTGATTTGCTCGAGCACTGCGGCGTTTGCGTAAGCATTGGCCATATGAGCAGTCGCTGCTGGAGTTGTTTTACCTGCGTCGACGCAAACTGCGATTTTTTCTTTCATATTTCCGGACATCGCTTCGATCAAGCGTTTTGCGGCCGTATGAGTAAGAGTAATCCGTCCCCTGATGTCTTGCATATTTACATGTTTTTAGCATCCATATCTTATGCATTTTGATCATATAAGCTAGGCATTAGGCATGTTTAGGTCCATTTTGCATTCATTTGTCCTTATCAGGTGTAGGAGTATGCTTTGATGTGATTTGAGGTGTTTGGAACCCTTACGGCCCCAAACGAGAGGTGAAGACTCAAGTTTGGCCATGAAAAGAGAAGTCAATCGATGATCTGGTCAAGACAAAGATGAGCATGGACAGAGGCCTTAGAGATGTCTTCTGCTGATAAGATTTTTGGAGACACAGAAAATTGAGTTATCTTTCCAATGAAATGGTTTCAAGTCATTTGGACCTGTATTGGAGGAGTTATGATCAGTTCACTTGAAGCATGTCAGGCTGGCCGGGTAGATCAGTCCGGGTTCGAGCAGCCGGTCGGGAGAAGAGCAGCTGGATGAGAGTGGTCCGGGATGACTGAGCCTGGGAGAGGTACCCGGTCGGTTGAGAGGTGCTGGACGAGACCTGACCGGGGAGGATGGTCCGGTTTGATGGACCCGGTCGGGAAGAAAGCTAATCAAGGCGCATCCAGACAGGGCGGGGACAATGGTCCGGCTTGAGGCACCTGGGCGATGAAGCAGCACACGAGCAGGACGGCCAGGGACAATGGACCGGTTTGATGACCCCGGTCGGGAGAGAGCTGAGCTGGAAGAGAATGGACCGGGTAGGGCAGTCCGGCTTGCTGCACCCGGTCGGACTGAGGACGGCCAGAACTGGATGGCCGGGTAGGAGTGGACCGGGTTGGACCATTTGGTTCACCCCTGACCAAATTTTATGCCTTCTTCCCATTGGTTGAGACCCATTTGCTCAAGGACTTTTTAGTCATTTTGTTCTATGTTTCTAGGGCTTTTAAGCCAAGTATAAATACTCTAGTTATCCCTATTTTGTGAGTTATGTTATTTTCTCTCTAAGAACACAAACCTTTGAGAAAAGTTTTATCTTTGATTCATAATCTCATCTCATCTTTGTGTTCTTGATTGTTTGATTTCATCTCTTTTATTTCTTTACATGTTTAAGCTTGAATCTCTCATGGGTTTAAGAGTAAGCATGTGGATTAGTGAGTAGATCCATTTAAGATCCATGGGTTAGAGTGATTGAGAGTGATTAAGTGTAGATCCAAGGTGCTTAGTGTTAGATCTATCCTTTCCTTGCATGATTTGGTGTTCTTAATGCTATATTTGAGTTGGCCTCTCAAATAAAGAGCCATAGGCATTTCATGCCCGGAAGGTGTTCTATGAAATGCCTGAACCAACTCATCTATGCTTTTAGCTTGCTTTGCCTAAGGGATTAGTTGTTAAAGAAGCTAGGATTGCTATTAGACTCATTCTTAATGTTTGCTTTGATCATTACAGCCAAAGGGATTTGGTGTACTTGGGTGATCATTGCAAAAGAGCATTCATCTAGGGATAGAGTTTGTTCAAGCATAGTGTCTAGGCATAAGGAATTAGATTGATTGAAAAGTTGGCATCTTGGATTGAACCTTAATCATTTAAGATCAAGTCCCTATATCCATGGGTCTCATCTCCTCATAAAGAAAGAAAGCTTTATATTTTCTAGCATTTTAGATATTGTGTTAGTTTAATAATCATCTCCTTTAATGATTGCATTTAGATTAAGCATAGACTTGTATTCCCTTTGCTTTGTGGTCACTTAGAACAGGTTCGACAATCTTACATACTACATAATTTTATTAGGACCCTAAAAAAGTCCTTTCATCAAATTGGCGCTATTGCCAAATTCTAAGTAGATTGTGACATTGGGATTTAGTCACTTGCTTGAGACTAAATCATTTTTTTCCTTGTGATATTGATTCTCCTTTTGCCTTTTCCTTTGATTTTCAGGTGTATGAACACAAGAAGCAGGGGTGTAACTAACCTGGTTCCCACTGTTGAAGAGATAGCTACACTTGAGAGGGAAATAGCAAGAAGGAGAAGAGAAGAAGAGCAACAGGCTCACATTCAGAGGTTGGGGTTTGAGATGGAGAAATACCAGCATCAACCTCAAGACAGAGCTGCTCAAGATGGCAATGGTCAAGGAGCTGACAACCTTGGACCACAGCGCCAACAACAACACCCACAGCGGCCAGCTAGAGCCATTGGAGCTTATGATCAACCTCACATTCATGGTCATAGGTTGGGGATAAGAGCACCAGCTGTGGAGAACAACAACTTTGAGATCAAATCAGGCCTGCTGAATTTTATTGAGAACAACAAGTTTCATGGCCTTGCTGTGGAGGATCCCCTTGATCACTTGGACACATTTGATAGCTACTGTAGCTTGTCCAAGATTAATGGAGTCTCTGAAGATGCTTTCAAGCTGAGGTTGTTTCCCTTCTCTTTGGGAGACAAGGCACATCTATGGGAGAAGGCTCTTCCAAGTGACTCTATCACAACTTGGAATGAGTGCAAGAGGGCAATCCTAGAGAAATTCTTCTCTACCTCAAGAACAGCCAAGATCAGAAATGAGATCTCTAGCTTTCAGCAGAAGAACCTTGAAAGCTTTAGTGTAGCATGGGAGAGTTTCAAGGGCTATTGGTCTCAATGCCCACATCATGGCTTCACCAAGGAGAGTTTGCTTAGTACCTTCTACAGAGGTGCTCTACCAGATTTCAGGAGCAGATTGGACACAGCCAGCAATGGGTTCTTCTTGGGCAGAACTGAGCAGGATTCTGAGGAGCTGGTGGAGAACATGGCCAGGAGTGACTCAGTCTAGAGTGAGGAGCATGATAGGGTCAACAGAGGCACTGATGAAGATGATCAGCACACAAGGAAGGCCCTAAATCTCTCCAAGAGAAGTTGGACAAGATTATTGCAGAGAAGGCTAAGCAAGAGCAGATTAACTCCATTAGGAACCAGCAACAAAAGCAGCCTGCTGGGACTACTCAAGTTAATGGTGTAGAAGGTCAATAAGAGCAGTGCTTCATCAATGCTAATGGCACATGGTATAGGAAAGAGCCCAACTTCCAATACCAAAACAACTACAAGCAAAGACCTTACTACAACAATCAACAAGGAGGTTACCAAGCCAAACAGCCTACTCAGCCCCAAGGAAGCTCTTCTCAAGCTCAGGTTCCAAGTTCAAATTTGGAGTCCATGTTCAAGCAACTCTTAGAATCTCAAGAAATAACTGCTAAGAACATTGGTGATGAGTTCAAGAACATCCATGCCAAGATTGATGGAACTTATTCTGACCTCAACAACAAGTACATGCAACTTGCCTCTCATCTCAAAGCTTTGGAGAGCCAGGTTGCTTCTATGTCTTCATCCTCCAAGAGCCCAATGGGATCTATACCAGGAAAACCAGAGAAAAATCCCAAGGAATTTTGCAATGTCATCCTCTCTACTATTTCTTCAAAGATTGATATGTGCACTCATGAGAAAGAGAAGGATGAGATTGAAATGTTTGGCACTGAGTCTGGGGATGTTGAGAGATTGTTGTAGCCACAGCTGAAGCACATATTCTGAGGAATGCTGCCAAGAAGGCTGAGGTAAAGAGTCTGCAGCAAACTGAGCCTAGAGCTGAGACACCAATTGTGAAAAGAGCAGACAACAAGCTGAAAGCAGTGGAGCAGGAAGACACTGAGTTTGAGCTATCACCATATGATAAGCTCCCCTTTCCCCAAAGAGTTCTAACCAAAGCTCAAAAGAAGGTGATCTCAAAGTTTAGGAAAGATCTTAGTGATGTTGGAGTCAAGCTTCCAGAGATATCAGGTATGTGTGAAGCTCATGTCCAGATGATGCTCATTAAGGACATTCTAGGCCACCAGGCTGAAGTGGCTGAGCTTTTGGACATATCCATTCTGAAGATTGATCCACCCACCCCTCCAAAGTCCCTCCCTAAGCTTGAGTCTCGAGGGAAGTTCACCTTGTCTTGCTCCCTTGGTAAACTAACTATGGATGATGTTCTTGTTGATAGTGGTGCTGGTGTGAATGTTATTTCCTTTGATATGGTGAAGAGTCTTGGGATTGAAAGCATGGAACAAGATACTCCTCCTCTCACCTTCGGGGATTCTTCTTCTACAACCCCACTTGGCATAATCAAGGACTTCCCCTTGAAGATTGGATCCTGCACCATACCTATTGACCTCACTGTTTTGAAAATGGCATCTGAAGAGAGAGTCCCTTTGATCCTAGGCATCCTTTTCTCACAACCTGTGTTTAAAATGGCGCTCGCCTTTTGCGCCATGGCGCGAGGCGCACTCAGGCGACGGCTCCATCGCCATGCACCTCCTAGGCGAGGGTGGGTTCCGTAAGGCGCGCGCCTTGGCCAGAAGGCGATCATATCAAAGGCGAACTTAAGGCGCGCCATGGAAACTCTATGTAAACCGGACTAAACCAGGTATGAAACCAAACCTTGATTAATAATTAAACCTAAGACGTCTAAAATACTTAAACGTCGGGAAATTTAAACGTCTAAATAACTAAGAAAGCCCTAGTTTCCTCTTTATAAAAGACAAGTTACATAACTAAACATAAACATAGATCTCAAGCTTTTTTGCTAAAGGTTAGAACTCTCTAGTCTCTACTCTTTCCAGTCTTGTTTGTGCTTCTTCTTCTTATAGATTCCCGTGTTCCTTTGTCACAGATTAGAACGTACTGCGGTTGCTTTGGTCGGAGTTAGCAACACACGGTTAGTCTCTCACAGTCTCACTCTCTGCACTTTCTTTTTTTTGTTCTCTTTTTTGTCTTCATTCTGTATCATGCATTCATGCTCATTACGTGTAATTTACTTTGTTATTTTTTTTTCCTTTTGATCACAGTTTTAATGTCTGAGGCTGGGGCTACACGTCGTGAAGTTGATCCAGGAAGAAAATATGGGATCATGTTGAATAACAATTCCAACTCTTGGAAATGTATCTTTTGCAAGAAAGACTTCAATGCTGGAATTTCACGTCTCAAGCAACACTTGAGAGGGGGTCATAGGAATGCCAAAGTTTGTAATTTATGTCCACCATATGTGAGAGAGGAGTTAATCAAACACAAGAAGATGAAGGAGGACGAGATAGCTGCTCGTAACTTGGCTCTCCAAGAAGAAGAAGACGGTCTTGACGAGTATGATGAAGAGTGCGAGAAGGAAAGTCAGCCGCGACGGTCCGTCCCTGCTAAGAAGAGGAAATTTAAAGGTCCACTGGATAGGTATGTGACTGTTCCTCCTCCTGATATTTTGCAAGGAAGGAGAGATAGAAAGAGTGTTCTTGGAGCTGCTTATGATAAAGAGTGTAGGGAAGATGTATGTGGAGCTATAACTAGGTGGTTTTTGGATGCTGGTCTTGCGTTCAATGCAGTCAACTATCCTAGTTCTGACAAGATGATTGAGTCAATTGGGAAATATGGAGTAGGATTAAAACCTCCAAGCATGTATGAGTTGAGGGTTCCACTGCTTAATAAAGAAGTGCATAACACTCTTGTCCAAATTGAGGAGAACAAGAAGGAGTGGGCTAGTAAAGGATGTTCACTTATGTCTGATGGTTGGAGAGATTCAGTGGCTAAGAAAGACATTGTCAACTTCCTAGTTAATTCCCCTAAAGGTTCTGTTTTTATGAAGTCTACAGATGTTTCTGAAGTGGTACGTATGATCTGAAGCAGTATTTATTTTCAACGTTTATATTTCTTTGTTTTAACACTTTATTCTTTTTTTTAAGGTGAAAGATGCAAAGTTGTTGTTTAACTTGCTAGATGATATGGTCGAGGAGATTGGGGAAGCTTATGTAGTTCAAGTCATCACAGACAATGCAAAGAACTACATAAAAGCTGGTATGTATGATCTGAACCAGTATTTATTTTCAATCTTAATTTGTTTTGTAACACTAATATAAAATATTTAAATTCAGGAAAATTGCTTGAAGCAAAAAGACCTCATCTCTACTGGACTCCATGTGCTGCACATTGCATTGATCTAATGTTGGAGGACATTGGAGAAATCCCAGCATTGAAGAATGCCATGAAAAAATGCATGTTCATGAGTGGATATATCTACAGCCCTGTCCCTCTTGTGAACATGATGAGGAAGTTCACAAAGCAAAGGAATCTGCACAGGCCGGCTATAAGAAGGTTTGCTACTTCTTGCATAACCATGACTCAGTTTCTCAAACAGCAGAAGCCTTTAAGGGATATGGTCAATTCTGCTGAATGGAGTGAGTCAAAATGGCCAAAAGAAACTGGAGCAAGAAAAGTTAGACAGTATCTTATGCAGGCGAGTTTTTGGAAGAATATTCGACATGCTCTGAAGCTGACAACTCCTCTTGTCAAAGTACTTAGGATGGTTGATGGAGAGAAAAAACCTGCTATGGGATACATTTATGCAGCCATGGACAGGGCCAAAGAGACAATCGCAAAGGATTTCAAGTGGAATAAAGAGAAGTACGAAAAAGCCTTTGAGATCATTGACAAAAGGTGGGAGTGTCAGCTTCACCATCCTTTGCTTGCTGCTGGGTATTTCCTAAACCCTTCAATCCATTACAAATATCCCGATGATGTATGTTGCGCCGAAGTGGAAGGGGGCTTGTACAATTGCATAACTAGGTTGGTCTTTTAAATTGTGTTTTTGTTTTATATTAGTAGGTTTTGGTACACAATTTTCAGATGATAATTTTGTTTTTTGTTGCATTAATAGGCTGGTTCCAAATACAGAGACTCAAGACAAGATAATGACAGAGTTGGATGCTTTCAAGAGCGCTACTGGTATCTTCGGCCACGACATGGCCATTAGGCAAAGAGATATCAAAGCACCAGGTAACACAAATTTGAATTACTTTTAGATAATTGATCTAAATAAATACTAACAATATTTTTATTTTAATAGCTGAATGGTGGTCTTGTTATGGATCTTCTGCTCCAAATCTCAAAAGCTTCGCTGTTAAGATCCTTAGTTTGACTTGTAGTGCTACTGGTTGTGAAAGAAATTGGAGTGTTTTCCAACTTGTAAGTCTTTTTAATCACCTTTATTGTATATTTTTAGGTGATTTCATTTAACTTATAAGTTTTAAACTTGATTTGTAACAGCTTCATACGAAGAAGAGAAATCGCCTAGCACAACATCGGCTGAACAACATGGTTTTTGTGAAGTACAACAGAGCTCTAAAATACAGAAGCTTGAGAAGTGACAGTGTCACCAGAGATCCTATTCTTTTGGATGAAATTGATGACAGCAATGAGTGGTTGATTGGAAGAATGGATGGAGATTCATCTGATAATGATGATTTGGTGTGGGGAGATGATAATTTGCCATGGAATGTTGTGAGCCAAGCTATGGGTGCTGAAGAACCCAGCTATTTTACTAGAGGAGCTGAAGCAAAAGGTGCAAGTACATCTAAAACAGATAAAGGAAAAGGTGTTGCTAGCTCAAATCAGAAGCAACGCTACAAACCATCTGCGCCTGCTATGACATTGGTTGATGAGGAGGATGAGTTGGAAGAAGATTTAGATGAAGATGACCTTGGATATGAGGATGTTGAGTTCGATGATGAAGATGATAATAATGGTGTTTCTGAAGATGAATTTTAGGTATTGGTTTTAAGTTATTTATTATGATATTATCTTTTGGTTTTCTACATTTGAGTTGAGACTTTGTTTTTGGGGTTTGGTTTTGACTTTAGAGTAATTTTGTTTTGGTTTAACTATCTTCAAATAATAAAGCTTGCATTTTATTTAAATTAAGTGTCTTGTACGTGAATCAATCGTTGCATAAGTGTTTTCTATTTTTCTTCTCCAATACAAGACATATCAAGATATAACTAATAGCTTCTCCAAGTGGTCTGCAAGCCTTGTTGTTGTTCTTGAATGCATTTGAAACAGGAGGAGCTATTAGAAGAGAAGGGAACAAGTTTGATGAGTGGCTTCCCACTTTGATCCTCAAGGCGAGCCCCTTATTGCGCCATGGCGCAAGGCTCGGACCGTCTCGCCTTGGTGCGCCATGCGCCATTTTAAACACAGCTCACAACAGTTGGAGCTTGCATGGACTTTCCCAACAAGAAGGTCACCCTAATGCATGTCAACAAAGCTGTCTCCTATCCTCTCCAACCTCCATTGGAATCAGACTATTGTGGGACAATCACTTGTGATGCACAAGCTGTGGAGAAGCCACAAGATGAAGTGGCTGTTTGTAAAAAAGAAGGTCTTGATGGAGAGTCTTCTAAAGAGAAGTGTGGTGAGCACTTGGAAAGTGCTAAAAAGGAGGGGATGAGTGGAGCCTCAAAGGCCACTCCTGGCAAGAAGAAGATGGTGAATGAGCCTCATTCTTCACCTCTTGATTTGCTCCCACACACCCTCACTCTCCATCCACAGCAGCTCAAAAATGGTGTCATTGAGTACAAGATCAAGCACAAGGGCAGGTCCACACCATTCTCAAGTGCTAGAGCCATCATCATTCCTCAGCTCCAAGATGACCAAATCAAGCTTCAAGAGCTTCTCTCTCAGGTCCTCACCATCACACTTGAAGGTGGGAAGGATCCTCCTTCTCACTAGTTCAAGAGACAAGGTAGTCAAGCTAAGTGACTCAAAACAAGCTCACTTGGGAGGAAGTCCCATGGTTATCCTTGTACATAGCTTTGCAATTTCAATTTTCCTTTTAATTTTAATTTTTAATGAAAGTGGTCAAGGTTTTCAGGTTGAACCAAGCACTAGAGGAGAGAAGAAAGGTGATTAACCACCTGATCCCTATGATTGCCATGTACCAGCCTCCTCTAGTTGCTATGAACCAAGCCAGCTCCTAGCCCCGGCACCAAACACCACGCCCAAACCTCCTTCTTAGGTATCACTCCAACCCTTCTTGTATATACATTTGTTTTTGTCTTGTTGGGGTATCTCCTTCTCTCTTACTCACACAGAGACTGTGTGATCTAAGTGTGGGGGAGGTACCAAGTATTTGATCATGTTTGCTTTGTTATTTTGAGTCTCATGCATTGCATTGTACATTCATATTTGCATAGAAAAATCCAAAAAATTTTAAATTTTTGAATCATGTAGATTGCATCACTTGCATCCTTAAGATTGAGTCTAGAGCATATAGGTTGCATTCATTTGCATATGGAGCATTGCCTTGTAAAGAACACTTGTTTGCACTGAATTTGGCACCCTAGTTAAGCATATCAAGTAGCTTAAGCATCTTTTGATAGGCTTGCATGCTTTGAGCCTTGAAAACTCTTCTTGAAACTTGCTTGCTTGCTTGATATTGGCATTGTTCTTGAAACCAGCTCCATCCTGAACTTAGACTTGAATGAACTTAATTTCTCTTACATATGGGCATTTGCATACTTGATCATGGATCTCATACACATTTGGGTTATCTTTTCCCATTTAACCACACTTTGTTAACCCAAATTGCACTTCCATACCCTTGAACCCTATCCATTCCTTGAAACCTACATTGATTTGCATGAGTGAGGCCTTTTCTGATTGCTTGTCATGTGCAAAATCTTGAGAGTATTGGGAGCGACATGGATTTGTTCTCTTCTCTTGCTAGCATAGGGTCCTCATTTGAGCTAGCTTCTAAGATGGTGAGTGGGGTTTTTATTCCTTAATGGTTTATATCTTGGGTTTGGAATGTAACAATGTTGAGGTTTTTGAACAAAGAAAGTATTGAGAAAGAAAAGCTCTAGGGGCCTAGAATAGAAAGATAAGAAGCTCTTTATTGATGTTTTTGACCTCCCCCCTCTTTTATATAAAAAAAAAAAGAAAAGAAAAAAAAAGAAAAAAAAGAGAAAAAAAGAAAGATTCATTAAGATAGTGGGGGAGGATAAACTAAAAGACTTAGAGCTTAGAAAAGTGAATAGAGGTCCTTAGAGGTTGAATCATGAAGAAGAAAATGTTCATTGGGTGAGTGATGTGAGAATGTTTTTCATTTTTTTTGGGTTATGGGATGAATAAAAGGGGTGTAGATTTTGTAATCACTTAGGAATTGGGTAGAATGATGAGGATGGATCCATGTATGCATGAATTGCTCCTAGTCTTAGATAAATTTTGCATAATGATGAACCTCCTTGAATTTTGAGTGATTGCCACCTTGAAATGATGCATTGAAACCTCATTATCATCCATATTAGACCATTTGATCACCTAGCCAAATGATTGAGATCATGTGCCCATTTGTGAGAACTCACCTTGAGTGTGTGTGTGTGAATCAATGTGAGGGGTGGTTGAGAGAGCATGATGCATGATAGGCATGGCATCTTGTGTAGAGGCATAAGAGTAATTGATAGGCCTTGTGAAGCTAGAGCATAATAAGAAAGTTTTGCTCATGCTATTTGCTATGTTTCTTTAGGATGTCAAGTTGAGTACTATGAGTGTTTCTTTTGGCTTTGCTTCCATCTCTATGTCTCTCCTCCTTGTGTTTTGAAAAGATTACTTGAGGACAAGTAAAGGTCAAGTGTGGGGGAGTTGATGTCTTGCATATTTACATGTTTTTAGCATCCATATCTTATGCATTTTGATCATATAAGTTAGGCATTAGGCATGTTTAGGTCCATTTTGCATTCATTTGTCCTTATCAGGTGTTGGAGTATGCTTTGATGTGATTTGAGGTGTTTGGAAGCCTTATTGCCCCAAAAGAGGTGAAGAATCAAGTTTGGCCATGAAAAGAGAAGTCAATCCATAATCTGGTCAAGACAAAGATGAGCATGGAAAGAGGCCTTAGATATGTCTTCTTCTGATAACATTTTGTAGAGACACAGAAAATTGAGTTAGCTTTCAAATGGAAGTGGTTTCAAGTCATTTGGACCTGTATTGGAGGAGTTATGATCAGTTCACTTGAAGCATGTCAGGCTGGCCGGGTAGATCAGTCCGGGTTCGAGCAGCCGGTCGGGAAAAGAGCAGCTGGACGAGAGTGGTTCGGGATGACTGAGCCTGGGAGAGGCACCCGGTCGGTTGAGAGGTGCTGGACGAGACCAGACCGGGGAGGATAGTCCGGTTTGATGGACCGGTCGGGAAGAAAGCTAATCAAGGCGCATCCGGACAGGCCGGGGACAATGGTCCAGCTTGAGGCACCCGGGCGATGAAGCAGCACACGAGCAGGACGGCCAGGGACAATGGACCGGTTTGATGACCCCGGTCGGAGAGAGCTGAGCTGGAAGAGAATGGACCGGGTAGGGCAGTCCGGCTTGCTGCACCCGGTCGGACTGAGGACGGCCAGAACTGGACGGCCGGGGTAGGATTGGACCGGGTTGGACCATTTGGTTCACCCCTGACCAAATTTTATGCCTTCTTTCCATTGGTTGAGACCCATTTGGCTCAAGGACTTTTTAGTCATTTTGTTCTATGTTTCTAGGGCTTTTAAGCCAAGTATAAATACTCTAGTTATCCCTATTTTGTGAGTTATGTTATTTTCTCTCTAAGAACTCAAACCTTTTAGAAAAGTTTTATCTTTGATTCATAATCTCATCTCATCTTTGTGTTCTTGATTGTTTGATTTCATCTCTTTTCTTTCCCTACATGTTTAAGCTTGAATCTCTCATGGGTTTAAGAGTAAGCATGTGGATTAGTGAGTAGATCCATTTAAGATCCATGGGTTAGGGTGATTGAGAGTTATTAAGTGTAGATCCAAGGTGCTTAGTGTTAGATCTATCCTTTCCTTGCATGATTTGGTGTTCTTAATGCTATATTTGAGTTGGCCACTCAAACATAGAGCCGTAGGCATTTCATGCCCGGAAGGTGTTCTATGAAATGCCTGAACCAACTCATCTATGCTTTTAGCTTGCTTAGCCTAAGGGATTAGTTGTTAAAGAAGCTAGGATTGCTATTAGACTCATTCTCAATATTTGCTTTGATCATTACAGCCAAAGGGATTTGGTGTACTTGGGTGATCATTGCAAAAGAGCATTCATCTAGGGATAGAGTTTGTTCAAGCATAGTGTCTAGGCATAAGGAATTAGATTGATTGAAAAGTTGGCATCTTGGATTGAACCTTAATCATTTAAGATCAAGTCCCTATACCCATGGGTCTCATCTCCTCATAAAGAAAGAAAGCTTTATATTTTATTGCATTTTAGATATTGTCTTAGTTTAATAATCATCTCCTTTAATGATTGCATTTAGATTAAGCATAGACTTGTATTCCGTTTGCTCTGTGGTCACTTAGAACTGGTTCGACAATCTTATATACTACATAATTTGATTAGGACCCTTAAAAAGTCCTTTCATCATCCCCCCTCCTTCTAGCGCCAAACTGTGGGAACGAAAATTCACACCGTCGATTTTAATGAATAATAATGAAGGAAAGCAATGAAAACCCTACTTTCCTTGAGGTCCGGATTCTCTGCGAGAGCCGACGACAAGTGACCAAATAAATGCGGAAAAGGGTTTGTTAAAAGTTGGGACTGGACCTTAAGAAAGGCTGCCTACGTACCCCTTTCGAGGATCAAGTCGGACATAGTTCAGTTAGAAACAATTGAACACGAGATCAAACCGCCTGGGCGAGTTTGTCTAGTACGAGTGTGGGTCATAGAAACAGGCATGTCGAGAATAATGCCTAGGGTTTCTAACTGCCGAGCTCCAGAGTAAAAGAATTGTCCGATCCTTCCGAGAGGAACAGAGATCTGTGATTAAGATAAAAATAGAACAAGAGGCGGCCAGACGTTCTAGGTCCTTCCTTGCTAGTCTAACCGCCTAAATTCTAAGTTCTCTATGCTAACGGGAGTTCTCTACGTCTCAAATCTCGGATCCCCTTTTTCTTCTGCTCCAGCTCTCCTTATATAATTGCTTTAGGTCGGTGGCCCGTTTACCCTTTTGCCTTTGGGCCCAGGTTTATCTCTTTTTGGGAATATTCCGTTTTCCGTCGATCTTCGTAGTTATCCTCGAGTCTTGACAGTTACCTTCGAAAACTTAGCATTTATCGTATTTCCGCGAGTTAGGACAAACCGTCATAACTTTTATGGGCTTGAATCCCTTCTGAGAGCGTAGGTGGGTCTCTAGACCAGTTTAGATCCTTGCGGACCGTTCTTAGGCCTTTTGGCGTTTATACGATTTCTCGGTTTTAGTCATAAAACTTCGAGAGTAACTTTAATCGAAAAAAACCGAGAAGTATGTGGTCTCGAAGGAACAATATCACAGCTATACGGGAGATACGGGAGTCGAACAGGCTTGGATCAGGTCGAGCTCGCCGGGCGAGCTGACTCGCGTGATGGTTCAGCTCGCTGGCGAGCTGACCCGCCTGATGGTTCAGCTCGTCGGGCGAGCTGACCCGCGTGATGGTTCAGCTCACCGGCGAGCTGACCCGCGTGATTGTTCAACTCGCCGGGCGAGCTGACCCGCGTGATGGTTCAGCTTGCCAGGCGAGCTGACCCGCATGATGGTTCAGCTCGCCGGCGAGCTGACCCGCGTGATGGTTCAGCTCGCCGGGCGAGCTGACCCGCGTGATGGTTCAGCTCGCCGGGCGAGCTGACCCGCGTGATGGTTCAGCTTGCCGGGCGAACTGACCCACGTGATGGTTCAACTCTCCGGGCGAGCTGACCCGCGTGATGGTTCAGCTTGCCGGGTGAGCTGACCCGCGTGATGGTTCAGCTCGCCGGGCGAGCTGACCCGCGTGATGGTTCAGCTCGCCGGCGAGCTGACCCGCGTGATGGTTCAGCTCGCCGGGTGAGCTGACCCGCGTGATGGTTCAGCATGCCGGGCGAAATGACCCACGTGATGGTTCAACTCGCCGGGCGAGCTGACCCACATGATGGTTCAACCCGTCGGGCGAGCTGACCCGCGTGATGGTTGAGCTCGCCGGGCGAGCACACCCACGAGGTGGCCGGGACAGTGACTTTGTTCTCTTCGTAAAATCTCAACGGAAACTCCGATTGAGATGAAACGAAAGCCATTTTGATCTAGACTCAAAGGAGAAAAAAGGTGAGCTTTCCCTAGGGCGAGGTGGCCATTACAGAGTGCTAGCTGACCCGCGTGATGGTTGTACTCGCCGGGCGAGTACACCCACGAGGTTGCCGGGACAGTGACTTTGTTCTCTTTGTAAAATCTCAACGGAAACTCCGATTGAGACGAAACGAAAGCCATTTTGATCTAGACTCAAAGGAGAACAAAGGTAAGCATGCCCTAGGTCTAGGTGGCCATTACAGATGGCGAGGTGACCCGCGTGATGGTTGTACTCGCTGGGCGAGTACACCCACGAGGTGGCCGGGTCAGTGACTTTGTTCTCTTCCTAAAATCTCAACGGAAACTCCGATTGAGACGAAACGAAAGCCATTTTGATCTAGACTCAAAGGAGATCAAAGGTGAGCTTGCCCTAGGGCGACGTGGCCATTACAGAGGGAGAGGTGACCCGCGTGATGGTTGTACTCGCCGGGTGAGTACACCCACGAGGTGGCCGGGACAGTGACTTTGTTCTCTTCATAAAATCTCAACGGAAACTCCGATTGAGACGAAACAAAAGCCATCTTGATCTAGACTCAAAGGAGAGAAAAGTGAGCTTGTCCTAGGGTGAGCTGGGAAGACTGAGCTCGCCCTATGGCGAGTTGACCTGGTAAGACCAAGCTCCGACCTCCTTTCGTTTTTCCGTTTGTTTCCCGAGAGTTGTTTGTCGGAGAGATTGGATATTCTATTTCGAGAACTTGTCATATAACCTATTTTCGATTTATACGAGACTTTTTGTTTCAAGAAATACTTTCCGGGGACTTTCATGCATTGATTCCGTCGTGACTGATTTTGACCCCAACATGGATCCACGACATGGGGGCCATCCCTGCAACGATTCACCAGATGGTGAAATTCCCCACCCCGTGGGGCATAAGATCGATCAGGGGTGACCAGGAGAACTCCCGATCCTACTATCAGACTATCCTGAAGGAGAAGACCAAGGTCTTATAGCAATTACAGAGCCAGCCTCCGGCTCAGCATACCGAGGAGCCAGAGGTTGAAGAAATGGACAAAGTGCCATTGGCAGAAGGGGACCAGAACCGATGCCTCAAGATAGGCACTAGCCTACACTGAAGGCCTCGGAAGGAGGTTAATAGACTTCCTCAGGTCCAACTCTGATTGCTTCGCTTGGTCCCACGTCGATATGCCTGGGATCGATCCGGAGATCATCATGCAGAAATTGCAGGTGGACCCTCAGCACCAGCCAGTCAGGCAGAAGAGAAGGAAGTTCGCTCCTGAGAGGGATGCGATCATCAACGAGGAAGTCAAGAATCTGCTGGATGCAGGATTCATCCGCGAGGTCCAGTGATGTCTTGCATATTTTCATTGTTTTAGCATCCCATTTTATGCATTTTGATCATGTAAGCTAGATCTTAGGCATCTTTAGGATCCATTTTGCATTCATAAGTCCTTATTAGGTGTTGGAGTGTTCCTTGGAGTAAAAGAAGGTGTTGAGAGTCATTATGATGCAAGACTAAGATAAAGAAGGTGCTTGGCCAAGTTTGGGCAGAGACAGCCTCGATTTGAGTCAGCCGGACGTGACCAAATCGTGGTGAAAGGACGGACAAAGCCGGGATGCGTGATATGCGCGGGCCAGGACGCTCGGGAAGTAGTACCCACACGGCCAGGACATGACATGGATGAGGGAATCATGCGGGTCAAGGGCCGTGGGTCAGCTTACCTGCGCCCGGCCGAGAAGATTGGATGGACTGATGCGCGAGGGCGTACGCGCGGTACGACACACCCACGCGGGATCTGAACAAGCCGAGGATGGACTGATGCGCGAGGTCGTATGCGCTGTACGACACACCCGCGCAGGATCAGAATGAGCCGAAGATGGACAGACATGCGCGGCCGAATGTGCGCAGTACAACACACCCGCGCGGGATGACGAACAGTACGAAGAGGGGACAAGCGCGAGCCGAGACACGCAGGCCACCTTACCCGCGCGGGACGAGGAGCTGACTAGGACGACGTGCGTGGGTCGGGCTGGTCTAAGCCACCCTGAGCGTTTTTGATCTTTTTCTCCTATTGGTCGAAGCCTATTTGATTCCAGGGACCTTTTAGTAATTTTTAATGATGTTTTTAGGTTTTCTAAGCCAAGTATAAATACTCTTGTTAGCCCCAAAGTGGGACTTATGTTATTTTCTCTATAAGAACACAAAATAATTTGGTGAAATTTTTATCTTTGAATCATAATCTCGTCTTATCTTTGTGTTCTTGAGTGTTTGATTTCATCTTCTTTCTTTCTCTACATGATTAAGCTTGAATCTCTCATGGGTTTAAGAGTAAGCATGTGGATTAGTGATTAGATCCATTTAAGATTCATGGGTTAGGGTGAATGAGAGTGATTAAGTTTAGATCCACCAAGGTGTTTAGTGTTAGATCTGTCCTTTCCTTGCATGATTTTGTGTTCTTAATGGTATATTTGAGTTGGCCTCTCAAACATAGAGCTTTAGGCATTTCCGCCCGGAAGGCGTTCGATGAAATGCCTGAACCAACTCATTTATGCTTTTAGCTTGCTTTTCCTAAGGAATTAGTTGTTAAAGAAGCTAGGATTGCTATTAGACTCATTCTTATTGTCTGCTTTGATCATTATAGTCAAAGGGATTTGATGTACTTGGGTTATCTTTGCAAAAGAGCATTCATCTAGGGATAGAGTTTGTTCAAGCATAGTGTCTAGGCATAAGGAATTAGATTAATTGAAAAGTTGGCATATTGGATTGAACCTCAATCACTTAAGATCAAGTCCCTATACCCATGGATCTCATCTCCTTATATTGAAAGAAAGTTTTATCTTTTATTGCATTTAAGTATTGTCTTAGTTTAAAAATCATCTCTTTTAATGGTTGCATTTAGATTAAGCATAGGCTTGCATTCCCTTTGCTTTGTGATCACTTAGAACTGGTTTGACATCCTTTATACTATATTATTTGATTAGGAGCCTTGAAACTCCTAGCATCATCAAGCACCCGGAGTGGCTAGCTAACGTGGTGGTAGTCAGGAAGAAGAACGGCAAATGGAGAGTCTGTATAGATTTCACAGACCTCAACAAGTCCTGTCCAAAGGACCCCTTTCCTCTACCTCACATCGACAAACTCGTCGATGCCACAGCCGGGCACCAGCTGATGAGCTTCATGGATGCGTTCTCCGGCTAAACCAGATACTCATGCATCCAGACGACCAGGAGAAAAGATCTTTCATGACCTCCCGGGGCATCTATTGCTACAAGGTCATGCCTTTTGGCCTAAAGAACGCAGGATCCACCTATCAAAGGCTGGTGAATATGATGTTTGCGGATCAGATTGGACAGAGCATGGAAGTCTATATCGACGACATGCTGGTAAAGTCTCTGGAAGCCGAAGATCATATCTCGCACCTGCAGCAAGCCTTCTCTACCCTGCGGAAATACGGCATGAAGCTCAATCCAGCCAAATGCATATTTGGAGTAAGCTCCAGAAAGTTCCTGGGGTACATCGTGACCCGCAGGAGCATCGAAGCTAATCCCAAACAGATACGCGCTATCCAGTCCATTCCCTCCTTGAGGAACGTCAATGAGGTCCAGAGGCTAACAGGTAGGATGGCCGCTCTGAGCAGATTTATCTCCAAGCTGTCTGACAAGTCTCACGCCTTCTTCGAAACACTGAAGAACCCGAAGGATTTCCAATGGACGGCGAAATGCGAGTCTGCATTGTGCGAGCTCAAGGTATACCTCACCACTCCTCCTCTCCTGTCGAAGCCCTTGGCAGGAGAAGTACTACTACTGTACCTCGCAGTGTCGGAGCACGCCGTAACCGTCGTCCTGGTACGCGAGGAAGGACGCAGGCAGCTCCCTATTGATGTCACTCAAATTACCCTAAGGACTGAATTACTCTCTCAAATAAGAGGTTCAGTTGTAGTACTTACGGATCGAATCCACAGGGAGCTAGGGAACACAATGTATCAAATTCTCAGTGACTAAGCTAGGTTGATTTATATTAACTTTAAATTGCAGGTTTGAGCAAGGCAGTTGCTCGGTGGATTTGATTGAGGGTTGTAAAAAAATTAAAGAAAGTAGCTATACTTTGGGTTTCTATTCAGGTGATCAGGATTATAATCCATGCATAACAAGTTGCATGCATTATATTAAAGAGCTCAACACTTATGAACAAATCGATCAGCGTTCGCCTTCTAGATTCGTCTGATAACTAGATCTAATGATCTTGCCTGTTGGGATGATCAATTAGAAAATGTCGACCGATGACTCTATAGGAGTATCGATCAATAAACCTTTTGCTCCGTCGATCGATTTATCTATAGGAATATCGATCGACGAGCTTCTAGAAAGCTTTATGCGCGAGTTGAAATCAAGCTCACCAAGACTATTCATCTGCTCTCGCATTTCGCTAGTAATCTTAGATTGAATAGGATGTATTCAGGATAATGTCAGGTTAACAAACAATCCTAGGTCTAGATTCTAATTAGCTACTCTAGAACACAAGCATTAAGAACATCCCAACAATGAATATCACAACTTAGCAATCTATAGTCAGGGCTAATCCCTCACAACCTATTTGAACCCTAAATCTAACAATGAAACTACTCAGACATGGCCAAGCAATTCATAACAATAAGATGAAAGAAAATCATAGATAGATAGATAGATAGAATAAATTAGAACAAAGTAGGAACTATAGAAAGTAAAAGCATGCTTGATCTCACTCAAATTACCCTATGGAGTGAATTATTCTCTTAAATAAGAGGTTCAGTTGTAATACTTAGGGATCGAATCCAAAGAGCTAGGGAATCAATTAATCAAAGAATCAATTCTAGGTGAATTGTGGTTTTTATGGTTTAAAGCAAAGTAAACAATCCTAATTGAGCAAGGCAGTTGCTCGACTAACAAGATGATTGGTTTGAACATTTATTTGGAAAACGCTAGACTTAGGATTTTTATTCAGGTATTCAGAGATTATAATCCTATAGATGCCTAATAGTTGCATGCATGATATATTAGAGCTCAACTACTATATTTAACAACAAGCCATTCAGCACTCGCAATTTCTTGGACGAGTCTATTAACTGGATCTAATGACCAGAACAAGAATGTTCGATAACTACAAGTGTCGATCGATGATCTTATAGAGATATCGATCAATACACCTTTAACTCCATCGATTGATTGTCCAGTAGGGATATCGATCGATGAGCTTCAGTTAAGCTTTATGAATGGGTTGAATATGCTCACTAAGCTTTCTAGATCCGTGGATAACGCAATCTAGAAACTTAAGCTCAATAGATATATCCGGATGTGGGAACCGAAATTCGCACCGTCAATTTCCGATAAAGATTTGTGGAGGAAAACCGAGTTAACCCGATTTTCCTTGAAGGTCCCGGATATCTGCTGGGCCGCACACGAAACAATCTGTTTTAAGTCGAGAAATAAAAATCGTAAAGTAGAGCGGAAAAAGATCTTATTTCTGAATTCGCGTTTTGAGCGTGAACAACAGGTAAGTAGTAAGCTACAAGAGCTGTCGAAAGGTCCGCTAGTCCGGCCGCCTAGATCTAACCTAGTTGAGTCGCAGCTCGCTAATGAAAACAGAAAAAGAAAGGTAAAACGCTCTAAGTGCTAAGTGCTCTGGAAGTTTTTGTGATCGGGTTTGCTTCTTGCCCAAAGCTCTCCTTATATACTCCTCTTAAGACGGTCTATTTTCTTGCGGGCTGAATCGGGCTTTTTCCATTTTCGTCCATCTTCGTGTTTATTGGGAAACTTGACATTTATCTTCGGAAAACTTGACATTTATCTTCTGGAAACTTGACATTTATCTTCTGGAAACTTGACATTTATCTCTTATGTGAGGATAAAGATAAACCGTCATAGTTATCCTTCCTTTTCGGAAAATCGTAAGTGGGCCGTTTTGGCCACGTTGGGCCGTTTAGGCGTTTTTACGGTTTTTCGAAAGAACGGTCTTTGAAGGTTTCGGTGTTTCCGAAGGAACCCCAATTCCTTGTATAGTCGAGATATTGGTGTTCTAGAATAACCGTGATCGTACCAAACTTACGAAGATTGATCCGAACAAGCTAAGATGGGATCAGACCGGGCACGATAGGACCGAGACCAAGACGAGGGCCGTGGACCCGCGCCAGGCCGGGGTGCAGCCGGCGCCAGGCCGGCCCGCGTGACGGGTGCCGCCGGCGCCAGGCTGGCCCGCGTCCCGCGTGCCGCCGGCGCCAGGTCGGCCTGCGTGACGGGTGCCGCCGGCGCCAGGCCGGGGTGCCGCCGGCGCCAGGTCGGCCCGCGTCCCGCGTGCCGCCGGCGCCAGGCCGGCCCGCGTGACGGGTGCCGCCGGCGCTAGGCCGGGGTGCCGCCGGCGCCAGGCCGGGGTGCCGCCGTCGCCAGGCCGGGGTGCCGCCGGCGCCAGGCCGACCCGCGTCCCGCGTGCCACCGGCGCCAGGCCGACCCGCGTCCCGCGTGCCACCGGCACCAGGCCGGGGTGCCGCCGGCGCCAGGCCGGCTCGCGTGACGCGTGCCGCCGGTGCCAGGCCATCTTGCCGTCTGTGGGTTTTTCGTTTTTCGATCTTTCCCCCGTTAGTCGTTTGCGGGAAATCTTTGAGTTTGGGAAGATCTTTAGCCGTAGATTTCGAGATAATCGTTTCTAATCCAACGAGACTCTTCGAGTATCGGGATTGAGATTGACTTGGATTTGTAGACTTTCCGTCTTCAAGGGTGTGAGCAACGAGGCTTCGAGCTTTAGATGTTTTAAAAGATGAATCTTTTAAACAATCGGGAAGGCTTTGCGGAAGAATCATTGTAGTTCTCGGACAATTCGGACATAGGTTTTAAGGGACCAAGATGCCGCCATTGCCCGAGATCATGAGACGATTGCACGGATGGGCGACAGGACCCTTGCCGCTGGCGCCACATGGGAGTGGACGAGCCTTCCCGTGAGTTTTATCGAGCGACGACCCGTTTCTTGGCTTTGATCGTCGCTTGGTTTTTCTTTCGAGGACTTTCGGGTGACGATTTCGTCATTGACCGATTTTGACCCCAACAGTTAGCCCCCCAGCTAGCTAGGAACCGTAGTGCCTGTCGGATCCTAGCTTGCGGTATAGCCGTATGGGAAGGTGTAGAGACGTAATCGTTTGCCGAAAGTCAAGGTAAATAGTGATTTTACCTCCTTTATAAGGATGGAGTAAGAAATCTCATTCTTACTTCATCATAAGAGTTTTACTTTCTCTCTCAAGAATCCTTTCTCTCTCTTTAAGAACAATATCTTCAAGATCCTTCACCGTTGGGAGAAACAACGGGTTTGTGCCGAGGGCTCCCAGCGTGTCAACGAGGTTTGGCCCTTCGAACTTCCTAACCTTACGTTCGAATCTGTATATAAGCATGCTTGCTGATCTTGAGTTTATGCAGGGACTAAGAGTGTTTAGCGAGGCGCTTGACTCGAGTTTCCGCAAATCCAGGATTGCGAACTTCAAGACCACATAAGCGGAGCGAGAGCTTTTCCGGTTCCGACAAGAGGTAAAGGCGCAGAACGCGAAGCAAGCTGAACTCCATGCTCGAGCTCTCGTTCGGGCGGAAAGGAGAGGAAGAAGGATGGTCGCAGCTGTGGTGGCGAGACGGGCGGAATCGTTTGCTGCTGAGTTTCAATGTTTTAAAGAAGCTCAGGAGTTTGTTGGTGATTTCCGCGAGTGCCGGGGTTCGGTCGTAAACCTTTACAAGTCTCAGAACCCGGATTTCTCCTTCGATTCCGAGATTGCTGAGATGAAGGATTTCATGGCTGAGTGCGCTCATGCTGAGTCCTTGGTTCCTCCGGTAGAAGAAAGAGTCCGGAGACTATGGGAACCTATCGAGGTTTCCGAGGATACGGTGGAGGCCGGAGCCGATGAGAACGCCGAGGGTGGTGGGAACGCTCAAGGCGTGAATGAGGAAGTGGACCAGCCTGCTAGTTCATTTGGGATTTCCGCATCCGGATTTCTCAATGTTGACTTCCTTTTGTGAATTGTATTTTTTGGCCGTGTGTGGCCGTTTTTAGGAGTTTTATTCTGCGACCGTTGGAGGTTGCATTCTTATGTTTTGGGACTGGCCGTTGGTGGCTTTGAATCCTGCCGGCTTTGCGGCTTTTATGAATATGAAAATTTGCGAGATTTCGTCTTTGGTTTTGATTTATAAACTATTTTTTTTGTCGCTTGGTCCGTATGCTACTTTTTAGCGAGCGTTTTAGGTGTAAGCGATAAGAGACATGTTTTGGGATCTCGTATACGATACTATGTCTGTGAGATGTCAAGATCCAGCAAGACTGGGTTTAGGGCAAGACCTAGGCTTACTCTCAGCTTTAAGGCTGTGCGATGACTGATCGGCTTTCGTTTTGCCTGTTAGTGATTTCTTCCTGATTCTTTTCGTTTAAAGTTCGCGACTAGTCGCCGGCTTATATGACTTGTGTTAAAAGAATCGAGCTATCTTCGGAGTTTATCCGAGACACTAAACCAAAACTTTGGGTTTCTTGTATAGCGCGCTATGATATCCTTGTCGGATGTAAGAGGACCTTGTAGGTCTGACTACGAGTTTGTATTGAGTGAAACGTTTCTTTTGTGCGTCCGTCGGGGCCAATCGACGGGCGTGAGTTATTTTTAAGTCGCAGGTGGACTGTCTTTTGCGGATGATACGAGTTTTGTTATCTTTTTAAGAAGTTGCGACGTCTCGCGTTTCTTTTGAAGATATGATTTTCGTTTTTCCGAAGCGTTGATGCGTTTAAGTGAGCGTAAAAGATAGAAAGAATTTTATTAAAAATTTCAAAAAGTTCGAGTACATGTGCGGATTTTTTCGCGTTTTTGTGGGAGTATAGGAGTATACGCACCCAGTCCCCCCCCCCTTTTTGGTGAGGGGGATAGCTGAACTCGCCGGGTTTCGACGAGCTTCCTTCGCACCTCTTCCGAGGATCAAGCCATCTCGTAGTTCTGATAGTTACCGCAGACGTTTTTACTCCCCGTGCGTTGCCGTTCCGATCGTGCTGGTCGGATCGGTGGTTTGTGCGGGGGTCGAGCTGTCTGCTTTTACGGCGGTGGACTCAGAGGCTTTGTCGCTGTCTTGAATCGTTGCCTGTTCGGATGATTCTGGATCATCTTTCTTCGAGTCCTCGGGAATGTTGTGTGATTCCTTTGCTCGTTTCGGGTTGGCCGGAGGGGCGTTCCGATCTTTTCGCAGTTTGAACTCGGCTAGGTAACAGAGTCTCGATTGTTTCTGATTACCCCAGATGGCTGCGGTTCCGGTCGGAGTCGGAAACTTGATACCGAGGTGATATGTGGATGGTACTGCCTTCATGGAGTTGATCCAAGGGGTTCCCATGATGGCGTTGTAGATGGCCGGGTTGTCGACTACTGCAAACTCGACGATCTTTGTGACTTCCTTCGCCATGACCGGGAGCTTAATTCTCCCGAGGGTCATGGTAGTGACGCCCGAAAACCCCGTCAAAGGTTTTGTCTCAGGGACGACTTCCCCAAGTGGGATCTTCATCCTGTAGAGGGTGTCGCGGAAGATGACGTTGACCGTGCTTCCTGTATCGACGAGAATGCGGCCGACTTCGAGATCCTGGATTACCAGGTCGATAACTAAAGGAACATCGTCTCCTGTTCCTCGAAAGCGATCGTGTGGTTAGGAACATCGCTGTCTGGAAACCAGTTGGAACTTGTCTCGGGTTTTCGCCCGTAGGCTTTTATTGACGAGACAGAGTCTTGGTAGAACTGTGATCCTCCGATGATCATGTTTACCCTCTGGCGACTGCTGTTGTTCCCTTGGTCGTCCTGTCTTCTTCCGCGTTTTTCCCCCGATTGATTTTCGGTTGCGCGGTCCTCGAAGACAGTTTTGTTGGTCTTTGGGCGGTCGGAGTCCAGGAGCAAGTCCTTTATACTCTTGACCTTTGATAGTTCGCCGGTGAGGAGCTTTGCGGCGAGCCGGGCGCCGAGAACCTTGCAGTTCGCAGTGGAGTGACCTCTGGTTTCGTGGAACTCGCTGTAGGAATTATCCTTGTACTGGTTCCTGGTCCAGGTGTTTCCGGAGGTTCTGCCTTGCTCCGAGTTGATGGCGTAGTTATGTTCGCCATGGGCGTCTTCCCGTTCGTGATGGACGTTTTTGTCGTTACGAGAAGTTTTCTTTTTCAAGGACATTTTATGTGGTCCGTGTTTCTGCGATAGAAGCTTCATCTCTTCTTCCATGATGATGAAGTCCGTTGCTTTGTGGAGAGTATCCTGGATTGTCCGCGGCTTTTCCAGTAGTATCCACTTTCAGAAGTTCGACTTGTACCAGAGAGTTTTCCTCAAGGCGTCGATTGCGACATTGTCGCTGATGCCTTTTACTCTGGCCATCACCAGCTTGAACCTTCGCATGAAGTCGCGGAGCGACTCGTCCTCCATCTGAGCTAGACTCCATAGGTCCACGTCGGACGTTTCTCTGTCCATGAACATGGAGTATTGTTTGAGAAACGCCGAGGCCAGTTGGCGGAAGCTTCCGATGGAGTTCCTTTTGAGCCGGGAGAACCATTCGAGCGCAGCGCCTTTGAGGTGCTCGACGAAGAGAAGACAATGACCCGCGTCTCGTTCGCGTTCTGGGAGTTTGCACCTACCCATTGCGATCTGGAAGGACTGCAGGTGCGATTTAGGATCCGTCGTACCGTCATAGACCGGGATTTTGATTTTCCCTGGGCCTGAGATGCGTGTTTCCGTGATCCGAGTGGTGAACGGTGTTTTCCGTGCTTCCTCGAGAAGTCTATCGATCTCGGGGGCGGAACTGGTCGCCTGATGGATTTGCGATTTCACCGCTTTCACTTCGGCCACGGTCTTTTTGAGAGATTCGCGGAGATCATGGATCTCGCTATTGCTACCGGCGTTCCTCCGAGTTTGTCGGCGCTGGTCGCGATGGATCGGAGCTTGATGTTCCGCGAGTTCTTCCTGCTCCATCAAGTAGAGTTCTTCTTCCTCTTCTGTCATGGGCCTATCGAAGGATACCGTCTGCCGAGCGGACTGGCTTTGGGTCCTCCTGGGGTGGATGTCAGCGTCTTCATCGGAAGGATCCGATTGGTCGCTGATATCTAGATCGATGCGCTCGACGTCGCTTTCCCTGTTTCCCGTAGCCGGGGGTGGAAGGTTCTGCGAGGTCGTTTGCTGTCCTTTCGGAGCCGTTTCCTCGGGATTGGGCTCTTTCGAGGTATCCTTTTCTCGTGCTTCGGGAGATCCGAAGTCGAGTCTTCTGCCGCGGCGTGCCTTGGTGGATCCGCGCGGCAACTTGCTCCTCGCAGTTAAGGTGTCGACCTGTTTTGCGAGCGAGGTTATTAGCTTGTCCTGTTGTTCGGCCCGTTCTTGGGCGGAGGTAAACAATTCCTTCATTTGCCTGAGCGCCTCAGTGTTTGCATCAGCAGTGACTGTGGATGCATCTCCAGCTGGAGTCTTCTCAACGTTGGCGTCGACGGGTGTTCCGTCTAGCGCTGGCTGATCTTTGGTGACGTCGGTAGACATGATCGAGCGTGTGCAGTTGCGAGATAGATAGATCCGTAACCCCCCCTCCTTCTAGCGCCAAACTGTGGGAACCGAAATTCGCACCGTCAATTTCCGATAAAGATTTGTGGAGGAAAACCGAGTTAACCCGATTTTCCTTGAAGGTCCCAGATATCTGCTGGGCCGCACACGAAACAATCAGTTTTAAGTCGAGAAATAAAAATCGTAAAGTAGAGCGGAAAAAGATCTTATTTCTGAATTCGCGTTTTGAGCGTGAACAACAGGTAAGAAGTAAGCTACAAGAGCTGTCGAAAGGTCCGCTAGTCCGGCCGTCTAGATCTAACCTAGTTGAGTCGCAGCTCGCTAATGAAAACAGAAAAAGAAAGCTAAAACGCTCTAAGTGCTAAGTGCTCTGGAAGTTTTTGTGATCTGGTTTGCTTCTTGCCCAAAGCTCTCCTTATATACTCCTATTAAGACGGTCTATCTTTTCGCGGGCTGAATCTGGCTTTTTCCATTTTCGTCCATCTTCGTGTTTATCGGGAAACTTGACATTTATCTTCGGAAAACTTGACATTTATCTTCTGGAAACTTGACATTTATCTTCTGGAAACTTGACATTTATGTCTTATGTGAGGATAAAGATAAACCGTCATAGTTATCCTTCCTTTTCGGAAAATCGTAAGTGGGCCGTTTTGGCCACGTTGGGCCGTTTAGGCGTTTTTACGGTTTTCGAAAGAACGGTCTTTTAAGGTTTCAGTGTTTCCGAAGGAACCCCAATTCCTTGTATAGTAGAGATATTGGTGTTCTAGAATAACCGTGATCGTACCAAACTTACGAAGATTGATCCGAACAAGCTAAGATGGGATCGGACCGGGCACGATAGGACCGAGATCAGGACGAGGGCCGTGGACCAGCGCCAGGCCGGGGTGCCGCCGGCGCCAGGCCTGCCCGCGTGACGGGTGCCGCCGGTGCCAGGCCGTGGTGCCGCCGGCGCCAGGCCGGACCGCGTCCCGCGTGCCGCCGGCGCCAGGCCGGCCCGCGTGACGGGTGCCGCCGGCGCCAGGCCGGGGTGCTGCCGGCGCGAGGCCGACCCGCGTCCCGCGTGCCGCCAGCGCCAGGCCGGCTCGCGTGACGCGTGCTGCCGGTGCCAGGCCATCTTGCCGTCTGTGGGTTTTTCGTTGTTCGATCTTTCCCCCGTTAGTCGTTTGCGGGAAATCTTTGAGTCTGGGAAGATCTTTAGCCGTAGATTTCGAGATAATCGTTTCTAATCCAACGAGACTCCTCGAGTATCGGGATTGAGATGGACTTGGATTTGTAGACTTTCTGTCTTCAAGGGTGTGAGCAACGAGGCTTCGAGCTTTAGATGTTTTAAAAGATGAATCTTTTAAACAATCGGGAATGCTTTGCGGAAGAATCATTGTAGTTCTCGGACGATCCGGACATGGGTTTTAAGGGACCAAGATGCCGCCATTGCCCGAGATCATGAGACGATTGCACGGATGGGCGCCAGGACCCTTGCCGCTGGCGCCAGACGGGAGTGGACGAGCCTTCCCGTGAGTTTTATCGAGCGACGACCCGTTTCTTGGCTTTGATCGTCGCTTGGTTTTTCTTTCGAGGACTTTCGGGTGACGATTTCGTCATTGACCGATTTAGACCCCAACACCGGACAATATTATTCAAGGATGCTCAAATATACAAATTCCTATAGTTCAATATTCTAGTTAGCGATTCCAGAACAAGCATTAAGAACAACCTATTGATCATGAATATCACAACTTAGCAATCTATAGTTTGGGGCTAATTCCTTTAACCTCTTAAACCATAAACTTAGCAATACTCAGACATGGTCAAGCAATTCATAACACAAGCAAGGTAAGAAAACTACATAGTATAGATAATCAAAATCAATGGAGTTCCAATCACAAATCTCTCTAGATCTTCTCTCCAACTCTCAAAATCTCTCTAAACTTTCCTATGAAAAACAAGAATACAAAAAAAAGCTCTCTTGCCTCCTAACACCTAGGCAAGTATTTATCTATTAGGTTAAAAACTCTTCAGGGGTAGTCTTGTAATTTGGTGAAGTCTTGGGCTGTAAGTCAGCTGGAACCAAATAAGGCTTTTCGCACTTCGCTATCCATCAATGACACAGGATGTACATTGATCGATTATAATCTTCATATTTCGGGTCTTTTCTTCTGTATCGATCGATAGCACAGGATGTGCATCGATCGATTATTGTCCCTGAATGTCGACCTCTGTATAGTTTGATGGTCAGCTCGGATGAATTCTCTTTTGTACTCCAAAATGCTCCAAAATCATCACTTTACTCAAAAACACTCCTGAACCTGAAAACATACCTAATAGGCTAGAAAACATAATAATTATATACTAAAATACCATTATACCATGGATGAAAATGGGTCAAATCCATGGTATATCAACTCCCCCCAGACTTACCATTTTGTTTGTCCTCAAGCAAAACAAACAGGCAGTCTCTCTAAAAGAGGTTTGAAAACAGCAGGGACTCACAGATTTAAAACATTGAAATCATCACCTCTACAATATTGCAATCCACATCTAAAAAGTCTTAATCACAAAAGTACATTATGCATTATCCTAGCTTAGCAACCAAATTCATTCATTCAGCAACTTGGCAAATACTATCTGACATTCCCTGCTACTAACCTCATTTCTTAGCATAAAAATAAAGGTGAAGGCTTTACCTTGGGGGTTTCGATCACAAGATGCAAGGATTTTCAGAAAAGTATATGGAACTGCAGGTAAAAGTTAGTTCCTATCTTTTCTCTCTTCTAATTTCTCTCTTTAGTCAAAGTCTGATTCCATTGAAGGATCATTGACAAAGATTGGACAGGCTTCCATGAAATAAAGACTTAGTGGTGGTTACCACCAAGCCCTGTTCACTTCTTTTTGACCTATATCCAAAAATTCTTTATGAAGCGAGCCTTGAAGATTGCCGCCTCCAAGTCCCGTTCGAATTCTTTTTATTGGAATCTTTAAGATTGCTATAACCTTTGCAAGTAACAATAGAATAAAATAAGACTTCGAATTATGAAAGAACAAAGTATGAAACAAGAAGTATGAAAAAGCTCTCTTTGCCAAAACACTTAGGCAAAACTCGTCAGGGGCAATCTTGTAATTTGGTGAGATATTGGGCTTCAAGTCGGCTGAGTCCAACTTAACTTCTGCGTGGCTTCGATATCGATCGATGGCACTGGGTGTGCATCGATCGATGACTATCTTGTCACGTCGACCTCTCTTGATGTTATATCGATCGATAACACAAGGTTTGTATTGATCGACGTTTAACTCTGAATATCGACCTCTTGGTCTGATTTGAAGGTTAGCTCGGGTGCACTCTCCTTTAAGCTCTAAAAGGCACCTAAAACATCATTTTACTCCAAAATGCTCCTGAGCCTGAAAACATACCTAACTGACTCCAAAACATATATATATAATAAAAACGGCATTATACCATGGGTAAAAGCGGGTCAAATTCATGGTATATCAACTCCCCTAGATTTACCCTTTTGCTTGTCCTCAAGCAAAAACAACAGGAAGTCTCTCTGAAAGAGGTTTCGAAACAGCAGGGACTCAATCAAAACTTAACATGAAATCCTCACCTCTACTTTGTTGCAAGCCACATCTAATATCTCTTAACTACAAAAGTACATTATACCATACCATATCCTCGCTTAGCAACAATATTCATCTAGCCAAAAACTTAGCAATTTCTGAATGACTCACCCCTCTACTGCTTTCATTTCTGTGCATAAAATAAAAGTGCAGGCTTTACCTTGGGGTATCGATCAAAGGACTTTGGATTCTTTCTCAAGCAATTTTGATGTCTGGCCACATAGGCAATCTTCTCTGATTCATTTCTTCTCCTTTTTTCTCTCTTCTCTGAATCCTTATTAGTTTCAATTCCAATGAACATTAATGCTGATACAGGCCATTCCTGTTCATCTTCACTGACTTTTCTACTTTTTAGCTCTTTATTTAGCAAAGTGTAGGCGAATAATGGGGTCATAGGTAATTTACCTACCCCTCGCTTCCACAATGTGTGATCATCCCATCGAATTAAAATAATGGGGTCATAGGTAATTTACCTTCCCCTCTGCATCTTAGGAAGTCATCTCATCTTTTATCTTTCTTTTGAATGGATGCCGAAGAGAGAGAGGGATAAGGGAATCAGAGTCATACAGATTTGAACTCACAGACTTGCAAGAGGAGTCTGTCCGATGCATACCAAGCCCCAAGACAAGCAAAAGATGTCAAGTTAGGTTGGAAATCAGCTTTGGTTCCTTCAAACATTCATAGCAAGTGTGGTCATAGTTGACAGGTGATCTACTTTAGCATCTATAGTACATTCTGCAATCAATAAATCTAAGAATAGTGCTAAAGAGTAGTTAGATAGCAAGTAAAAAAATTTCAAAATATCCTTGTCCCCTTCTTGACTCAATAAAAACCAATTTTGAAAATATTTAATGGAATCAAAAGGTAAAGTAGCATCAGTAATCTCCTCCAGACTGAAATTATACACTGTCCTCTGTGTATAACCAGTCGGTGTTAAGGGCATAATATTAAATAATAAGTACCGATATTGAAAAGCTAGAACGATATACCTGACCGATGTTCGTATCGATCGATGGTGAGTCTCCATTGTCGATCGTTATGATATGGTGAGTGTCGATCGATATTGACAATGTCATATCGGTTGATAGAGATGGCAATCGTCTAATCGAGTAGTCTGCAATTAAAATCAAAAACGAAAATAAATACCTATAATAAATAAAACTAAGAAAAATTACCTAACAGCGGGTTGCCTCCCACTCAGTGCTTTGTTATAGTCATTTAGCTTGACTTTGGAGGTATGTTGGGCTAGTGAGGTGAAAAGCAGCTACTTGTTTCCCAACAAATATCCACATAATCCTTGTGTACTATGAACCATGTAGCAATGAAGCTTCTTGTGGCATCATCTCCTCTGGTCCATCTCTCATTCATTTTTTCTGTTGCATTGCTGATGATCTGTAGCCTCTCTCCAAGATTGGCAATGCTGAACTGATTTTGTCCAAGCTTGTCATAAGTGTAATCTGATAAGTCATTCAGCTCTGCTTGCATTGAATCAATTTGTTGCAGCTTTGTGTGGACTGGTGTTGAATTTGCGTCGGTCGATGCTGGTGTAGATGTGTCACTCGTCGCTTTATGTCTTCTATCGACTGATAGGTGATAGCCTCTGTCGATCAATGCCAAGGGTGCAGGTCTGCTCGCAAGCTGTCTTTGAATATCTTTAATTTCCTTTTGCATCCCTTCTGTTCTGAATTATATTCCACCTATGCTGTTGGTGATCAGGAAGTACGTCTCATCGTGTCTTCTGTAAGATACATCGTCCGATATTTCAATGGCAGTATAGATCTCTTCTGCCATCTTATCCAAGTCTGCTCTGGTACAGAGCTCAGAAGTCTCTGTATCGATCGATGCTACATGATCTACATCGGTCGATGTCTGCTTCTGAAGCATCTCGTGAAGTTTCGCAGCAAATAACTTCATCTTGCCTTTGATCTCAATCAACTATTTATCGATCGATGGATCATTAACCTCGTCAATCAATGCAAATGTTGATGCTTGAAAATCGAGTTGCTTCTGGAATGTATCAGCCACCTGCTGCATAGCATTCATGCGTAGAGATAATCCATCTACTTCCTTATCTACTAGGAAGTGGATCTCAACAAGTCTTCTTTCAACTGTCTTCAAATGATCTTTCACTGGTTCAATCGTGTTGTCCAAGAGAAACTTGTCGTGAAAGTAGATTGATTGCATTGTGTTGGTTGTTTCTGCACACTGCCTTCTCCCAGTTCTGATTTCCTATCATACCAGTTATCATCTCCTTGACCTCATCCTTGGTATAGATCTCATCTACCAAGTCTCTTCTTGTGAATGAACTGGCATGTTCTGGAAGACAAATATAAGACCGCTCATCCATCGAGGCGCTTTTTAGCATCTTTATGATGTCTTCTTTGGAAACGTTGATGACGTCCCCATCTTTTCCTCTTGCAAACCCATACTCATCTCTGTAGACTCCATACTCGTCCTTCTGTTCCCAAAACAACTTCCGTATTCCGTAACTGAAAGCACGTCTCCCAAACTCAGGACGCCTATCGGTCGATGGAGGGTACTTCCAATCGATCGATGCTCGATTAAAATCCTGATTGTACGAGTCGAGATGATTGTCTACTGCACCATCTGGCTTGATTGGTTTGTCTGCAGCATTCTGTTGAATGTGTTCTGGTTTGCTGCGTTGTTGCATGAAGAGGTTATCTGATCTGTTGGCCATGTAAAGTATGTCTGCAATGTCCTCTCTATATACTTGAAGAATTCCTCCATCCATTGCTCGTGCATGGCCATCTGGATCCTTGAAAATACCAAACTCATCCGGTGTTAGATATTCGTAATCAATATCATTGTTATTCTTCACCTCGGGTTGTTGGTTGCTGGTATCCATCGATGTGAAGGCTGCGGTATCGGTCGATGGGTTGTGAAACCTGTCGATCGGCTGAGGTGGTGTCGTATCAATCTGTGAGACTGCATCGGGTTGGGTGGTACGGGTTGGTGTTGCAGTTTCCACTGCAAAGCTTTTGTGATGGTAGCCGTCTGCCAAACTTCCAATATAGTAGTCTCCGTCTCTTGCATTGTCGACCCTTATATCGATCGATCCTGATAAGGTAGTATCGATCGATGGTGAGAAAGACCTTTTGATCGATGTCTTGATTCTGAGGTTGTGGTGGAGTAGTCTGTCTTCTTCCTCCCGAAGATAATTGGACTCTATTGCTCGCTTCTCCTCATATTCTTCATCATACTCCTTTTCTCTATGAGTAGTAACTATAGCTGAGGCTGGGATGTAATACTGGTTCTCCCAACTATCAATTGAGAAGTCTCCGTCTGGGAACTCCTCTCTCAAGCGTTGAAACTGCGTATCGATCGATGCCCAGGTTGGTACATCGGTCGTCGTGGAGCTATGTGTATCGATCGATGGAACAGTGTGTCCGTCGATCGATTCATAATATTCTGTCTCGTACTCGGCTTGTGAATCGTACTCAACTGCACAATAGCATGCTGATACGAGTTCTGAGCCATCTTTGATCTTCTTTGGAAGCTTGATGACTTTAACTGGATCGTAGAAGACCGTTTGATCTATCTGGTTAAGGCATAACTTGTTGGTTTGCTGGTTGCAAACAGCTCCTAAAGTAGCCAAGAAGGCTCTTCCAAGCAGCAGAGAAGTGTTGAAGTTTAGCTTGACGTTCAAGACATGGAAGTCAAAAGGAATTAGGGCTTCTCCAATCTGCACCTCAAGGTTTCGAACAATTCCCCCAGAGTTCTGGTGACAACAATCCATCAAAAGATGAACAATTCTTTAGAAGGCTCTATCTTCAGACCTAGATGGTCTGCCATAACCTTGGGTAGTATGCTGACTCCTGATCCTGTATCACAGAGAGCACGAGGAAACTCAATTCCTTGGACTCTACAGGGTATTGTGAACTTCCCTGGATCACTCTTCTTCTCCAATGTGATCCTCTTTGTCTTCTTTTCTCTGACCTGGTTAAATATCCTCCTTATGTCTTCTTCTGTTTCCTTGGTTTCCCTGAAGAACATCCACAATCTGTGTGTAAAGTAGGCTTCTTCAAACGGTTTCTCTCTAGGTATCCTTAGAAATCTTTTTGTAAACCTTTCCATCTCCTTCTCATTAACTTCCCTTTTAAGGTGTTTAGGAACCTTCTCTTTCCTTTTTCTGAGAATTCTGCCCTCAGTTACCTTTTCTATCTCCATAGGCTCTACTGTATCCATGGGCTTCTTCATAATGGCGTCTGGTGGGCTTATGGAAGGCTTAGATTGCGCCCGGTGTGCATTAAGTCGTGCGGCGTCTATCTTTCGTAACTGCACTCAGCGTGTGAGAAGGGTATATCGATCGACGGGATCTGGAGTGTGTCGGTCGATGTCTTCTTCTCAATGTCGATCGATGGGATACTCATCTTGTCGATCGACTTCAAAAGGGTGGGGTGGATGTGGGTGTCCTGCTGTGACTCCTCGTGAGTCATAATCCTCGCAGCATTGCACAAACGGGTAGATTCCTCGAAGTCCCTCGATCGATTCTCATCAGAGCCTGTCGATTGACTCGGTTCGAAGTAGATTGATCGATAGTCATATGTTGACATCGGTCGATACCAATGTGATCTGCCAATACTCATTGAACTCTCAATCTCGGAATCTCCTTCTTGCAGCTTCTCATTCTTCACCACTTGCCAAAAGTCATCTTCGAGGATGGCATTCACGTGGTGTTATGTTGTTTCTTCACCAATCCCCCTTGTCAAGGCTTCTTGCTTCCTAACAGATTCTCCTTTCTGAACCACCTAAGTCTCCAAATTCTTCACATGGGTAATCAAAGCATCAAGCTTAGTATTCAAGTTGGTGTAGACGGAGTCAATCTTCCCATTGAAATCCACTGTAAGTTTCTGCTGACTTTGAAGAACTTTGTCAAGCATCTCTTCTATGCAGTCATCTTCATCTACAGTTTCTGCATTGTTGGTGTCAAAATCGGTCACGACGGAATCAATGACTGAAAGTCTCTGGAAAGTATTTCTTGAAACAAAAAGTCTCGGATAATTTGAAAAGAAGTTATATGAGATTTTCTCAAATTAGAATATCCACTCTCTGGTGAGGTCGAAAACGGTTATCTCGAAATCTACGGCTAAAGATCCTTCCAAACTCAAAGATTTCCCGCACGAACCACTAACGGGGAAAGATCGGGCAACGGAAAACCCACAGGCGGCAAAGAAACCCCTGGCGCCGGCGGCACGCGTCACGCGAGCCGGCCTGGCACCGGCGGCACGCGTCACGCGAGCCGGCCTGGCACCGGCGGCACGCGTCACGCGGGCCGGCCTGGCGCCGGCGGCACGCGTCACACGGGCCGGCCTGGCGCCGGCGGCAAGCCCCCTGACGCCGGTCGACGGCCCTCGTCCTGGTCTCGGTCCCATCATGCTCGGTCTGATCCCATCTTGGCTTGTTTGGATCAGTCCTCGTGAGTTTGGTACGATCACGGCTACGGAATAGACGTCTTTCGATTTGACTCGTTTGGAATCGTCCTCGATGTCTTATGACAAAAATTAGAAGGATTGGATTTCTCGTAGAAGATATCGTATAAAACAAGGTCGATTAACTTTAACATCGATCCTTTAGGCTATACGGTTTATTTTACGAGAAAGATAGTATTTCCGAGAAATCGTATAAAACGTTCAACGACTTAAGACAAGTCCACGGACTTACTTACGATTTTAAGAATTCGGGTCCAATCAGGCTATGACGGTTTATTCGATTTTCCGAACATCGGATAAACATCAAGTCACCGAAAACTCGAGGATAATTACGAAGATCTACGAAAATGGAGTACTTCCTGAAGAGATAAACTTGGGCCCAAAGGCGAGGTCCATCATCCTAAGGCAAACCGACCTAGGAGTGGGTATATAAGGAGAGCAAGAGCAGAGGAGAAGGGATCTGAAAATCCTAGAATCTAGACTTAGAGAATTTAGAAGTTAGGCGGTTAGGCCAGCGAGGCAGGACTTAGAACGTCTGGCCGCCTCTTGTTCTAGCTTTATCTTCTCCGCAGACCCCTGTTCCTCTCGGAAGGATCTAACAATTCTCTTACTCAGAGCTCCGCATATAGAAACCCTAGGCATTATCTTCGACATGCCTGTTTCTATGACAAAAGCTCATACTAGACGAACCCGCCCAGACGGTTCGATCTCTTGTTCAACTCTTTTTAACTGAACTACGTCCGACTTGATCCTCGACAGGGTTACGTAGGCAGCCTTTCTTAAGGTCCAGTCCCAAATCTTAACAAAACCTTTTCCGCATTTATTCGGTCACTTTTCGTTGGCTGTCGCAGAGAATCCGGACCTTCAAGGAAAGTCGGGTTAACTTGGCTTTCCTCCGCAATCTTATTCATTAAAATCGACGGTGTGAATTTCAGTTCCCACATGCATCCTCTATTGAGCAAAGTTGCTTATTTAGTAGCTTTGGAACATTTTCCAGTTATGCTTGGACTGCATTCATCTGCTCCTTCTCAAGGAATGCTGCAGATCTTTCTTTTACAATGTTCTTAGTGTTGTTGCTGGATGACAAGTTGTCTATTGGCTTCACAGCATCTTCTGGATTCCTTCTGGTGAAGTTTCCTTCACTAGCTGTGTCCAGAGCCATCTGATATTTAAATGCGATGCCTCTGAAGAAAGTGCATAGCAGTTGCACCTTGTTGAATCCATGGTGTGGACAATCTCGCTTATAAGACTTGAATCTGATCCAGGTATCCTTGAATGACTCTCCAGGTTCCTGGGTGAATGTAGCAATTCTCCTTCTCAAATCTTCAGCGCGTGCGTCATCAAAGAAATTACGCAGGAATGCGTTTTTGATGTCTCTCCAGGATGTAAGAGATCCTGGTGGTAATTTCTTAAGCCACTGCCGAGCTTCTACAAATAGAGAGTACTTGAAAAGCTTGCAAAGAAGGTAGTTCTCAGGGACTCCATTGGCTTTTATAGCAGTTATGAGATCCTCGAACCTCTACAGATGGTCCATAGGATGCTCATTGGACAGCCAACGGAAGGATGTCTGTCCCACAAGTGTGTAGTACTTCTGCTTGAGCTCGAAATCGCCTCTCTGGATAGCAGGAGGGTGAATAGATGTTCTGTTGGTGTAGAACTGATCTTAACGGTTGTAATCAGCCAACGTTCTTGTTCGAGCAGCCTCTTCTACAGGTTGAACAGCTCCTGTAGGTGCAGCTTCTGGCTCAGGGATAACTTCCCTTTGAGCGTTTAGTTTCTGACCTGCAGCATTACGCAGGTGACCATCTTGATCACGCCGGTCTCCATGCTCATCGGCAGTAAGTATAACTGGTGCTACCATGTCTCGCAGTTGAGCATCGATCGATGTCGAATGAAGAGTATCGATCGATGTCGGATGAGGTGTGTCGGTCGATGGTGGAATGTTGGTCGACGGTGAAACTCGAGTATCGGTATACGAAGAAGGTGTCTTGGTCAACTATGGTATGTCAGTATCGGTCGACGAACTGTTGTTGATGTTGATCGATGAGGAACGTTGATCTTTGCGAATCGAGCGTTCCAAGCTAGCAGGATCTTCTGAGAACAAAAGTTGAGATTCCTTGTTGCTTTTAGTACTGTTGGGCATGTACCTGAAAAAGACAAGAAAAAATTTGTGTCAGAAAACTGGTCAAAAGAACAAAAATGTAACCTAGACCTAATCAGCTTAAATCTAATGGCGATCAAAGCTCCCCGGCAACAGCGCCAAATTTGATATCACTCAAATTACCCTAAGGAGTGAATTACTCTCTCAAATAAGAGGTTCAGTTGTAGTACTTAGGAATCGAATTCACAAGGAGCTAGGGAACACAAAAGATGTAATCCTTAGTGACTATGCTAAGTTGAATAGGTTTAAAAGTAAATAGCAGGTTTTGATCAAGGTAGTTGTTTGATTGAATTGGTTTGGGTTTTAAACAATAAAGAGAAATAGCTAGACTTAGGGTCGGCTATTCAGATATGCAGAATTATAATGCTACATATTCCTAACAAGTTGTATGCATGATATTAAAGAGCTCAACAACGTATGAATGAATCGATCAGCTCTCGCAATATTTAGACTCATCTATTGATTAGATTGCTAAATGATGTTTCAGTCATAAGACACCGACAGTATCGATCGATCAGCTCTCGCAATATCAACCGATACACCTTTAGCTACGTCGATTGATTACTCTATATGAGTATCGATCGATACGGATCTAGGCAGGCTTTAAGCGCGAGTTGATATGGTTCTCACCAAGATCATAGATCAGCTCTCGCCTTACTTTATTAGGATGTGATCAGGATGATGATTAAATAATTAAACAATCCTAGTTCATGCTTCAAGTTAGCTACTCAAGAAACAAGCATTAGTGAACATCCTAACAATGAATATCACAACTTAGCTATCTATAGTTGGGGTAATACCACATGATCTTTTTGAACCATAAATCTAACAAGATAAACTACTCAGACATAGCTGGGTAATTCATGATAGCAAGGTAATAATAGGAATTCATAGATATGAAGTTAGAAGAATGAACACTTAAGTTCCAATCACAAATCTCTTTGGATCTTTCCTCTATATCTAGAATTGCTATAACCTTTGCAAGTAACAATAGAATAAAATAAGACTTTGAATGATGAAAGAACAAAGTATGAAACAAGAAGTATGAAAAATCTCTCTTTGCCAAAACACTTAGGCAAAGCTATAAATATTGAATTCATTAGGTTAAAAACTCGTCAGCGGCAATCTTGTAATTTGGTGAGCTCTTGGGCTTCAAGTCGGCTAAGTCCAACTTAACTTCTGCGTGGCTTCGATATCGATCGATGGCACTGGTTGTGCATCGATCAATGACTATCTTGTCACGTCGACCTCTCTTGATGTGATATCGATCGATAACACAAGGTTTGTATCAATCGACGTTTAACTCTGAATATCGACCTCTTGGTCTGATTTGAAAGTTAGCTCGGGTGCACTCTTCTTTAAGCTCTAAAAGGCACCTAAAACATCACTTTAATCCAAAATGCTCCTGAGCCTGAAAACATACGTAACAGACTCCAAAACATATATATATATATAAAAACACCTTTATACCATGGGTAAAAGCGGGTCAAATTCATGGTATATCAGTAGATCTCTTGTGGTAGCCTGTTCTCTGTGAATGAAGCAGAACGTTCTGGAAGACATAAGTAGCTGTGAGCAAACAAAGATGCTCTCTCCAGGATGTTTCTGATGTCTTCTTTGGTGACAGGGATAATTTCTCCGGCTAATCCCCTTGCGTATCCAAACTCATCATACTTATCCTTCTGTTCCCATTTGAATCTTCTTGCTCCATACTGATCATAAACTCAAATTCCAAACTCAAGGTGTCTATCGGTCGATACTGGATGATTCCCGTCGAGCGATGTAGGTGTTGCCCTGTCGAGCGACGATGGTCCAGCGATGTCGATCAAAGGCTGAGAAATCGGTCTGGAAGATTGGTGGAAACCAGTTTCTGCTGTAGTAGCTGTAGGATGTTTTTCTAGATCGTTAGTTGTGCTGTCTGGTTTGCTGGTTGGCTGCATAAACAAGTTTTCTGGTCCATTGGCCATCTGAAGGATGTCTGCTATGTCATCTTTGGTGATGTGTTGAAGCCTTCCATCCATAGCTCTTGCATGGCCATCTGGGTCCTTGAAAATACCAAATTCATCAGGCATTAGATATCCATTATCTATATTCATATGTTTCTTATTGAAGTATTGAGATGGAAATGGAATCGATGGTCGCTTTGGCGTATCGATCGATGCTAGCTTTGGCGTATCGATCGATGGCGGACGTCTGTCTGCGGAATTAAGGTTGTTGACTTGAATAATCTTCTTGGAGACTCCTTCAACAATCGATGGGTGTGTGTGTGCTTGCATCTTGCCTGCTTCCGTGGTTTGAGAAATCTTCTGGGGTGCAAAACTCCTTATATAGCCATCTGTTGTCCTACTTTGAATTGGAAAATTTCCTTTTTCCCTCTGAAAGTCGGTTACCTCAAAATTGGTCGATGTACCAGAGATGGTATTGATCGATGCAGGTGATAGTTTTGCTGGATGAGGGTGGGAATCGATCGATGCGGCATTGACGCTGTCGATCGATGGCGAATGCGTTTTGTTGAAGGAATGGCTTAAAAATCTGTCTTTTTCCATGGCAATCTTTGTAGCTCTTTCCTTCCAATAGTCCTCATAATACTCCTCTGTAGAATCTTCCTCAGGTGAAAGGATTACAGTATCCACTGCAAAACTTTCATGGAATCCATTGTCTGCCCAACTACCTATTGAATAGTCATCTTGTCTGCTGTTGGGTTGAAAAGAAAAGTCTGGATAGCACTGATCTGGCAAAGTGTAGTGGTCAACCGGATGCTCCATGTCGATCGATGCGTCATGATGATCATCGGTCGGTGTCGACTCACAAGAATCGATCGATGACAAAGTGTGATTGTCGATCGATTCCTAGTAGTCTGTCTCGTACTCTGCTTAACAATAGCATGCTGCAATATAGCCAAGATCATCTCCAATCTCCACGAGGTTGACCTGTTTTTTTACAACTCTGACTGGGTCATAGTGGTTGTCTGGAGCTATCAGTGTCAGGCACAATATATTGGTGTTCATGTCACATACAGCTCCTACTATAGCCAAGAATGCTCTTTCAAGCAGACGAGAAGAGTTTCCATTGAGCTTGATATCCAGGACAGGAAAATCCACTGGAACAAGGGCATTACCAATCTGCACCTCAAGGTCTCTGATGATACCTCCTGAGTTCCTCTGAGTACAGTCCACAAAGGTGAAGGACTCTGAAGAAGGCTCTACTTTCAGACCCAGATGGTCTGCCATAACCTTAGGTAGGATGCTGACTGATGCTCCTGTGTCACAAAGTTCATGGGGAAATTCAATACCCTTTACTAGACATGGTATTGAAAACTTCCCAGGATCACTCTTCTTCTTTCATCATTTTTCTGACATGATGAGGCATTCTCCTAATGTCCTCCTCAATATCCTTTGTCTCTCTGAAAAACATCAACAACCTGTGTGTGAAATAAACCTCCTCAAAAGGCTTCTCCAGTGAGATTCTGAGGACTCTCTTACTGAAACCATTCATCTCCTTCTCATTAGCTTCCCTCTTCTGGTTTTTAGGAATCTTCTCCTTCCTTTTCCTCAACTTCCTCCCTTCAGTGGCCTTTTCAACTAGCATAGGCTCTGGTGTAGTGTCTGAAGGTTTGCTGGTAGTCTCAGGTGGGTTAGCTGATGGTTTAGGTGGTGGTATGAGTGCAATGATTCGGGATATATCAATAGGTGGTAGTCGCACTCGGTGTTGGAGAGGTGCTCGTCGATCAATGAGACACGGTGTATGTCGATCGACGTTTGACTCTCTTTATCGATCGTTAGCTGGCTCGGGGTGTCGATCGATGTTGACGTAGATAGGGCAGGGTGGGTGTGGATGTCGAGCTGCGAACTCTTCATGAGTTATAATTCGTACTGCACTGCAATTCGCAGTCGACTCGGCTGGTGACGTCGATCGATGTTGGTTTATCTCAGTCGATCGATCACTGTAGTGGTATGTCGATCGAAGTGGATCCTCCCATGTCGGTCGATGCCAATGTGATCCACCAGAACTCAAATAACTTTCTACTTCCAAGTCCTCTCCTCCAAGCTTTTCATGCTTCACCACTTGCCAGAAATCATCATCTATAATGGCATTGACGTGGTGCTTCATACTTTCATCCCCTGCCTCTCTAGTCAAGGCTTCCTGCCTCTTAACAGCTTCTCCAGTCTGAACAACCTGCATCTCAAGTTTCCTAACCTGAGTGCCTAGATTCTCCATCCTAATGTTCAGATCATTGTAGGCAGAATCAATCTTTCCATTGAAATTCACTGCTAGCCTCTGCTGTCCTTCAAGAACTCGATCAATCATACTCTCAATCTTGCTCTCCTGAGTCTGTGGTGGTGGATTCTGGTAAGTTGAATTCCCATAGCTTCTGCTGTTGTTGCTGTAAGGCTTCTGAAACTGTGAACTCTGGTTGTAGTTACTCCTCTGACCATTGCCATAGAAGTTCATGTTTCCACTCTGGTTTCCAGACCTCTGGAATCCAGTACCTCCAATGTAGTTCACATCTTCTCTCCTCTTCTATATACATCTTCTTCTTCTTCATCTGAGCAGACCTGCTTCCTGAGAAGCTCATGAACAACATCCAACTTTGCTCTAACTTCTTCCATCTGATCCTTCCCAAGGGATGCAACAGACTTTTTCCTCTCAAAGTCAGTGTTCTTGGTGCTGCTGCTGTTTGCTAGATTCTTTATAAGTCTCACAGTCTCTTCTGGATTCCTGGTGTTGAAGTTTCCCTCACTAGCTGTACCAAGAGCCATCTGATACCTCAAGGCGATACCTCTGTAGAAAGTGCTAAGCAGTTGCACTTCATTGAATCCATGGTGTGGACAGTCTCGCTGGAAGAACTTGAATCTGATCCATGCATCCTTGAAAGACTCTCCAGTATTCTGCGCAAATGTAGCAATTTTGCTCTCATGTCTTGAGCATGTGCCTCGTCAAAGAAATTACGCAAGAAAGCATTCTTAATTTCGGCCCAGGACGTAAGAGATCCTGTAGGTAGCTGCTTAAGCTAATGCGAACCTTCTCCATTAAGAGAGTATTTGAAGAGATTGCAGAGTAAGCAGTCCTCAGGGACTCCATCCATGCGGATAGCAGCAATAAGATCCACGAACCTCTCAAGATGGTCCATAAGATGCTCGTGTGGTAACCCAAAGTTGGGTATCTGTGACACGAGTGTGTAGTACTGTGGCTTTAGCTCGAAATTCGGCTTCTGAATCTCTGGAAGGCTAATGGCTGATCTGTTGGCGTAGTATTTGTCTGGACGGTTGTAGTCAGACAGTGGTCTTGTTCGAGCCGCCTCATCTGCAGGCTGAACAGCTCCTGCAGCTTCAGTATCAGGCTCAGGAATTACATTCCCTGTGCATCTATTTTCTGACCAGTTACATTACGCAGATGACCATGCTGGTCATACAGGTTTCCATTCTCATCCTGTCTGAGAATAACAATCACAACCATGCTTCGCGACTGAGTATCGATCGACGTACGAGGTGTAGTGTCGATCGATGTTGAGCGATGAGAGTCGGTCGACGGTAGAGTGTGAGTGTCGGTCGACGGTTGGATGCGAGAATCAGTCGACGTGAAAGCTGTTGTGTCGATCGATGTAGAACATAGGTCTTTGCGGATCAAGCGTTCCAAGTGAGCAGGGTCTTCTGAGAATAGTAGTTGCTTATCCTTGTTGCTTTTGGTACTGCTGGGCATGCACCTGAAAAGACAAAAAAATAATTGTATTAGAAAGGGGGTAAAGAAAAAGAAAACCTAGAATAGATCAAATTAAATCTAATGGCGATCAAAGCTCCCCGGCAACAGCGCCAAATGTTGGGGTCAAAATCGGTCAATGACGAAATCGTCCCCCGAAAATCCTCGAAAGAAAAACCAAGCGACGATCAAATCCAAGAAACGGGTCGTCGCTCGATAAAATTCACGAAAGGCTCGTCCACTCCCATCTGGCGCCAACGGTGAGGGTCCTGGCGCCCATCCGTGCGATCATCTCATGATCTCGGGCAATGGCTGCATCTTGGTCCCTTGAAACCCATGTCTGGATCGTCCGAGATCTACAATGAGTCTTCCGTAAAGCCTTCCCGATTGTTTAAAAGATTCATCTTTTAACACATCTAAAGCTCGAAGCCACATTGCTCGCATCCTCGACGACGGAAAATCTACAAATCCAAGTCCATCTCAAATCCCGATACTCGCAGAATTTCATTGGATTAGAAACGATTATCTCGAAATCTACGGCTAAAGACCTTCCCCAACTCAAAAGATTTCCCGCAAACGACTGACGGAGGAAAGATCGAACAACCCACGGACGGAAAGATGGCCTGGCACCGGCGGCACGCGTCACGCGAGCCGGCCTGGCGCCGGCGGCACCCGGCCTAGCGCCGCCAGCACGCGGGACGTGGGCCGGCCTGGCGCCGGCGGCACGCGGGACGCGGGCCGGCCTGGCGCCGGCGGCACCCAGCCTGGTGCCGGCGGCACCCGTCACGCGGGCCGGCCTGGCGCCGGCGGCACACGGGTCGCGGGCTGGCCTGGCGCCGGTGGCACGCGGGACGCGGCCCGGCCTGGCACCGGCGGCACCCGGCCTGGCGCCGGCGGCACCCGTCACGCGGGCCGGCCTGGCGCCGGCGGCACCCGGCCTGGCGCCGGCGGCACCCGGCCTGGCGTCGGTCCACGGCCCTCGTCTCGGTCTTGGTCCTATCGTGTCCGGTTCGATCCCATCTTAGCTTGTTTGGATCAATCTCACGAGTTTTGGAACGACCACGGTTATTCTGAAACACCACTATCTCGACTTTACGAGGAATTGAGGTTCCTTCGGAAACACCGAAACCTTCAAAGACCGTCCTTTCGAAAAAACCGTAAAAACGCCTAAACGGCCCAACGTGGTCAAAACAGCCCACGTACGATTTTCCGAAAAGGAAGGATAACTATGACGGTTTATTTTTCTCCTCACATAAGAGATAAATGTCAAGTTTCCAGAAGATAAATATCAAGTTTCCAGAAGATAAATGTCAAGATTTCCGAAGATAAATGTCAAGTTTTCCGATAAACACGAAGATGGACGAAAATGGAAAAAGCCCGACTCAGCCCGCGAGAAGATAGACCGTCTTAGGAGGAGTATATAAGGAGAGCTTTGAGCAAGAAGCAAACCAGATCAAAAACTTTCAAGCACTTAGCACTTAGAGCGATTTAGCATTCTTTTCTGTTTTCACTAGCGAGCTGCGACTCAACTAGGATAGACTTAGGCGACCAGACTAGCGGACTCCTCGAAAGCCCTTACGGCCGGTTTCTTTTCTTGTTGTACACGCTCAAACAAGAATTCAGAAATAAGATCTCTTTCGCTCAATTTTACGATTTCTATTTTCGCAACTTTATTTGATTGTTTCGTGTGCGGCCCAGCAGATATCCGGGACCTTCAAGGAAGATCGGGTTAACTCGGTTTTCCTCCATAAATCTTTATCGGAAATTGACGGTGTGAATTTCGGTTCCCACAGTTTGGCGCTAGAAGGAGGGTGGGTTACGGATCTATCTATCTCGCAACTGCACACGCTCGATCATGTCAGCCGACGCCACCAAGGATCAGCCAGCGCTAGACGGAACACCCGTCGACGCCAACGCTGAGAAGACTCCTGCTGGAGACGCGTCCGCAGTCACTGCTGATGCAAACACTGAGGCGCTCAGGCAGATGAAGGAACTGTTTACCTCCGCCCAGGCGCGGGCGGAACAACAGAACAAGCTGATAACCTCGCTCGCAAAACAGGTCAATACCTTAACTGCGAGGAGCAAGTTGCCGCGCGGATCCACCAAGGCACGCCGCGGCAGGAGACTCGACTTCGGATCTCCCGAAGCACGAGAAAAAGATGCCCCGAAAGAGCCCACTCCCGAGGAAACGGCTCCGAAAGGACAGCAAACGACCTCGCAGAACCTTCCACTCCCGGCTGCGGGAAACAAGGAAAGCGACGTCGAGCGCATCGATCTAGATATCAGCGACCGATCGGATCCTTCCGATGAAGACGCTGACATCCAAACCCAGGAGAACCCGAAGCCAGTCCGCTCGGCAGACGGTATCCTTCGATAGGCCCATGACAGAAGAGGAAGAAGAACTCTACTGGATGGAGCAGGAAGAACTCGCGGAAGATCAAACTCGGATCTATCGCGACCAGCGCCGACAGGTTCGGAGGAACGCCGGCAGCAATAGCGAGATCCATGATCTCCGCGAATCTCTCAAAAAGACCGTGGCCGAAGTGAAAGCGGTAAAATCACAAATCCATCAGGCGACCAGTTCCGCACCCGAGATCGATAGACTTCTCGAGGAAGCACGGAAAACGCCGTTCACCACTCGGATCACGGAAACACGCATCTCAGACCCAGGGAAGATCAAAATCCCGGTCTATGACGGTACGACGGATCCTAAGTCGCACCTGCAGTCCTTCCAGATCGCAATGGGTAGGTGCATACTCCCGGAGCGCGAACGGGACGCAGGTCATTGTCTTCTCTTCGTCGAGCACCTCAAAGGTGCTGCGCTCGAGTGGTTCTCCCGGCTCAAAAGGAACTCCATCAGAAGCTTCCGCCAACTGGCCTCGGCGTTTCTCAAACAGTACTCCATGTTCATGGAATGAGAAACGTCCGACGTGGATCTATGGAGTCTAGCATAGAAGGAAGACGAGTCACTCCGCGACTTCATGCGAAGGTTCAAACCGGTGATGGCCAGAGTAACGGGCATCAGCGACAACGTCGCAATCGACGCCCTGAGGAAAACTCTCTGGTACAAGTCGAAATTCCGAAAGTGGATACTACTGGAAAAGCCGCGGACAATCCAGGATACTCTCCACAAGGCAACGGACTTCATCATCATGGAAGAAGAGATGAAGCTTCTATCGCAGAAGCACGGACCGCAGAAAACCGCGTCCAAGAAGAAACCCTCTCGTAACGACAAATACGTCCATCACGAAGGGGAAGACGCCGAAGGCGAGCATAACTACGCCATCAACTCGGAGCAAAGCAAAACCTCCGGAAAAACCTGGACCAGGAACCAGTACAAGTATAACTCCTATTGCGAGTTCCACGAGACCAGAGGTCACTCCACTGCGAACTGCAAGGTTCTCGGCGCTCGGCTCGCCGCAAAACTCCTCACCGGCGAACTATCAAAGGTCAAGAGTATAAAGGACTTGCTCCTGGACTCCGACCGCCCAAAGACTAACAAAACTGTCTCCGAGGACCGCGCGACCGAAAACAATTCAGGGGAAAAGTGCGGAAGAAGACAGGACGACCAAGGGAACAACAGCAGTCGCCAGAGGGTAAACATGATCATCGGAGGGTCACAGTTCTACCAAGACTCTGTCTCATCGATAAAAGCCTACGGGCGAAAAGCCGAGACCAGTTCCAACTGGTTCCCAGACAGCGATGTTCCTAACCACACAATCGCTTTCGAGAAACACAAGACCGTCGGAATCGACAAACCTCACTGCGATCCTTTGGTAATCGACCTGGTCATCCAGGATCTCGAAGTCGGCCGCATTCTCGTCGATACAGGAAGCACGGTCAACGTCATCTTCCGCGACACCCTCTACAGGATGAAGATCCCACTTGGGGAAGTCGTCCCTGAGCCAAAACCTTTGACGGGGTTTTCGGGCGTCACTACCATGACCCTCGGGAGAATTAAACTCCCAGTCATGGCAAAGGAAGTTACAAAGATCGTCGAGTTTGCAGTAGTCGACAACCCGGCCATCTACAACGCCATCATGGGAACCCCTTGGATCAACTCCATGAAGGCAGTACCATCCACATATCACCTCGGTATCAAGTTTCCGACTCCGACCGGAACCGCAGCCATCTGGGGTAGTCAGAAACAATCGAGACTCTGTTACCTAGCCGAGTTCAAACTGCGAAAAGATCGGAACGCCCCTGCGGCCAACCCAAAACGAGCAAAGGAATCACACAACATTCCCGAAGACTCGAAGAAAGGTGATCCAGAATCATCCGAACAGGCAACGATTCAAGACAGCGACAAAGCCTCTGATTCCACCGCCGTAAGAGCGGACAGCTCGACCCCCGCACAAACCACTGATCCGACCAGCACGATCGGAACGGCGACGCACGGGGAGTAAAAACGTCCGCGGAAACTATCAGAACTATGAGATGGCTTGATCCTCGAAAGAGGTACGTAGGCAGCTTGTCGAAACCCGGCGAGTTCAGCTATCCCCCTCACCAAAAGGGGGGGGGGACTGGGTGCGTATACTCCTATACTCCCACAAAAACGCGAAAAGTCCGCACATGTATTCTAACTTCTCGAAATTTTTAATAAAATTCTTTCTATCTTTCATGCTCACTTAAACGCATCAACGCTTCGGAAAAACGAAAATCATATCTTCAAAAGAAACGCGAGACGTCGCAACTTCTTAAAAAGATAACAAAACTCGTATTATCCGCAAAAAGACAGTCCACCTGCGACTTAAAAATAACCCACGCCCGTCGATTGGCCCCGACGGACGCACACAAGAAACGTTTCACTCGATACAAACTCGTAGTCAGACCTACAAGGTCCTCTTACATCCGACAAGGTCCTCTTACATCCGACAAGGATATCATAGCGCGCTATACAAGAAATCCAAAATTTTGGTTTAGCGTCTCGGATAAACTCCGAAGATAGCTCGATTCTTTTAACACAAGTCATATAAGCCGGCGACTAGTCGCGGACTTTAAACAAAAAGAATCAGGAAGAAATCACTAACAGGCAAAACGAAAGCCGATCAGTCATCGCACAGCCTCAAAGCTGAGAGTAAACCTAGGTCTTGCCCTAAACCCAGTCTTGCTGGATCTTGACATCTCACAGACATAGTATCGTATACGAGATCCCAAAACTTGTCTCTTATCGCTTACACCTAAAACGCTCGCTAAAAAGTAGCATACGGACCAAGCGACAAAAAAGAGTTAGGATACAAAGTGACTACTCGCATCCTTCCCTCTACACTTGACGAAAGTATAAATCAAAACAAAAGACGAAATCTCGCAAATTTTCATATTCATAAAAGCCAGAAAAGACGGCAGGATTCAAAGCCACCAACGGCCAGTCCCAAAACATAAGAATGCAACCTCCAACGGTCGCAGAATAAAATTACTAAAAACAGCAACACACGGCCAAAAAATACGATTCACAAAAGGAAGTCAACATTGAGAAATCCGGATGCGGAAATCCCAAATGAACTAGCAGGCTGGTGCACTTCCTCATTCACGCCTTGAGCGTTCCCACCACCCTCGGTGTTCTCATCGGCTCCGGCCTCCACCGTATCCTCGGAAACCTCGATAGGTTCCCATAGTCTCCGGACTCTTTCTTCTACTGGAGGAACCAAGGACTCAGCATGAGCGCACTCGGCCATAAAATCCATCATTTCAGCAATCTCGGAATCGAAGGAGAAATCCGGGTTCTGAGACTTGTGAAGGTTTACGACTGAACCCCGGCACTCGCGGAAATCACCAACAAACTCCTGAGCTTCTTTAAAACATTGAAACTCAGCAGTAAACGATTCCGCCCGTCTTGCCACCTCCGCTGCGACCATCCTTCTTCCTCTCCTTTCCGCCCGAACGAGAGCTCGAGCGTGAAGCTCAGCTTGCTTAGCATTCTGCGCCTTTACCTCTTGTCGGAACCGGAAAAGCTCTCGCTCTGCTTCTGTGGCCTTGAAGTTAGCAATCCTGGATTTGCGGAAACTCGAGTCAAGCGCCTTGCTAAACACTCTTAGTCCCTGCATAAGACTCAAGATCAGCAAGCATGCTAATATACAGATTCGAACGCAAGGTTAAGCAGTTCGAAGGGCCAAACCTCGTTGACAAGTTGGGAGCCCTCGGCAAAAACCCGTTGTTTCTCCTCATCCTCCAGCGACTCGTCAGTAGTAAATTCCGGAGGAAGGCCATCAAAGAAGTTGTTAGGTGGAAAACCGCTGGCTCCGCCTTTTTCCGTTGGAGCAAAACTAGGTTTTTCTCCCAACGGTGAAGGACTTTCCGAGCCTTCCCCATCATCGATTTCCTTCCCCTTACGAGACCTCTGTCTGCGCCTCCGAGTAGGAGCCGCGGTGACAGGTTCGGCGTCGTACGACGGGACAGGACCTCGGGACCGATAAAGCCTAACCGCGTCTCGGGTCCGTTCGAGGGTGAAGGATTTCCAGAAAAACGGCCTTTGACGAAGAAGATCTCTCTTGACAAAGACGTCGCCAGGCAAATGCGCGGTAGGGTTGTTCCCTACAAAACGAAAATTTTTCACTAAAACTCGCATTTCCGAAAAGGTGAGATAGAAAACGGGGTTTTCGTCGTATTATCTCGGTTGAAGTTCCATGCTCGCGGAAATAGATGAAGACAGCTCTCCTCGACAGACTCGCCATCTATTTGGACGAAGAAGAAACGCTCCTGCCACGATTTGGGATTCGAAGTAGTCCCCTGAATCACGGCCATATCCTTCTTAGGAAGCATGGAGTAGTAACCGTCACTCCCCGTCGGCCGAGTGCCCCAAAGACCTTCAAAATCATCGGGACCAAGATCAATCCCGAGTTCGTAGCTAGCGATCAGTACGCCAAGCCAACTCTCCAAAGCAGGAACGCTGAGTTGGCTGATCGAAAGTTCGAAGCCGTGAAGCGCACGAACAATGGCACCAGGGATCGGGAACCACATACGGCAGTACGTGAAGAAAGCTTCGTAACATGTAAAGAAACCTTGCGGGGGATTCCTTGCACTCTCATTACCAACGGGAATCCGGAATTTGACTCCTTCAGGAACCTGGTAAAAATCTCGAAGAACCTTGAGATATTTATGAAAAACCGAGCTCGGTGCAAAGGGAGCACCGGGCTGCCTCAGAGGCCTCCTCGGAACAGGGATCTCTGGCAGTGTTGGGGGCGAACCTACAAGGGCTCGGTAATACGCATTCTTCTTTTCCTCCTCGACCAACTCCTCCTGCTTCACCGTCACAGGGGCAGGAGAGTCATCCGAGGATGAATGGGAAGAAGAGTTTCTCTTTGAGGATCTTGAAGACATTGTTCTTAAAGAGAGAGAAAGGATTCTTGAGAGACAGAGTAAAAATCTTGTGATGAAGTAAGAATGAGATTTCTTACTCCATCCATATAAAGGAGGTAAAATCACTATTTACCTCGACTTTCGGCAAACGATTACGTCTCAACACCTTCCCACACGGCTATACCGCAAGCTAGGATCCGACAGACTCTACGGTTCCTAGCTAGCTGGGGGGCTAACTGTTGGGGTCAAAATCGGTCAATGACGAAATCGTCACCCGAAAATCCTCGAAAGAAAAACCAAGCGACGATCAAATCCAAGAAACGGGTCGTCGCTCGATAAAATTCACGGAAGGCTCGTCCACTCCCATCTGGCGCCAACGGTGAGGGTCCTGGCGCCCATCCGTGCGATCATCTCATGATCTCGGGCAATGGCTTCATCTTGGTCCCTTGAAACCCATGTCTGGATCGTCCGAGATCTACAATGAGTCTTCCGTAAAGCCTTCCCGATTGTTTAAAAGATTCATCTTTTAACACGTCTAAAGCTCGAAGCCACATTGCTCGCATCCTCGACGACGGAAAATCTACAAATCCAAGTCCATCTCAAATCCCGATACTCGCGGAATTTCATTGGATTAGAAACAATTATCTCGAAATCTACGGCTAAAGACCTTCCCAAACTCAAAAGATTTCCCGCAAACGACTGACGGAGGAAAGATCGAACAACCCACGGACGGAAAGATGGCCTGGCACCGGCGGCACGCGTCACGCGAGCCGGCCTGGCGCCGGCGGCACCCTGGCCTGGCACCGGCGGCACGCGGGACGCGAGCCGGGCTGGCGCCGGCGGCACGCGGGACGCGAGCCGGGCTGGCGCCGGCGGCACCCTGGCCTGGCGCCGGCGGCACGCGGGACGCGAGCCGGCCTGGCGCCGGCGGCACGCGGGACGCGAGCCGGCCTGGCACCGGCGGCAACCCGGCCTGGCGCCGGCGGCACCCGGCCTGGCGCCGGCGGCACCCCGGCCTGGCGCCGGCGGCACGCGAGACGCGGGCCGGCCTGGCGCCGGTGGCACGCGGGACGCGGGCCGGCCAGGCGCCGGCGGCAACCCGGCCTGGCGCTGGCGGCACCCGTCACGCGGGCCGGCCTGGCCCGGCGGCACCCGTCACGCGGGCCGGCCTGGCGCCAGCGGCACCCGGCCTGGCGCCGGCGGCACCCGGCCTGGCGCCGGCGGCACCCGTCATACGGGTCGGCCTGGCGTCGGTCCACGGCCCTCGTCTCGGTCTTGGTCCTATCGTGTCCGGTTTGATCCCATCTTAGCTTGTTTGGATCAATCTACGCGAGTTTTGGAACGACCACGGTTATTCTGAAACACCACTATCTCGAGTTTACGAGGAATTGAGGTTCCTTCGGAAACACCGAAACCTTCAAAGACTGTCCTTTCGAAAAAACCGTAAAAACGCCTAAATGGCCCAACGTGGTCAAAACGGCCCACGTACGATTTTCCGAAAAGGAAGGATAACTATGATGGTTTATCTTTATCCTCACATAAGAGATAAATGTCAAGTTTCCAGAAGATAAATATCAAGTTTCTAGAAGATAAATGTCAAGATTTCCGAAGATAAATGTCAAGTTTCCCGATAAACACGAAGATGGACGAAAATGGAAAAAGCCCGACTCAGCCCGCGAGAAGATAGACCGTCTTAGGAGGAGTATATAAGGAGAGCTTTGAGCAAGAAGCAAACCAGATCAAAAACTTTCAAGCACTTAGCACTTAGAGCGATTTAGCATTCTTTTCTGTTTTCACTAGCGAGCTGCGACTCAACTAGGATAGACTTAGGCGACCAGACTAGCGGACTCCTCGACAGCCCTTACGGCCGGTTTCTTTTCTTGTTGTACACGCTCAAACAAGAATTCAGAAATAAGATCTCTTTCGCTCAATTTTACGATTTCAATTTTCGCAACTTTATTTGATTGTTTCGTGTGCGGCCCAGCAGATATCCGGGACCTTCAAGGAAGATCGGGTTAACTCGGTTTTCCTCCATAAATCTTTATCGGAAATTGACGGTGCGAATTTCGGTTCCCACAACAAATTTGATCTCACTTAAATTACCCTAAGGAGTGAATTGTTCTCTCAAATAAGAGGTTCAGTTGTAATACTTAGGGATCGAATCCAAAGAGCTAGGGAATCAATTAATCAAAGAATCAATTCTAGGTGAATTGTGGTTTTTATGGTTTAAAGTAATGTAAACAATCCTAATTGAGCAAGACAGTTACTCGACTAACAAGATGATTGGTTTGAACCTTTATTTGGAAAACGCTACACTTAGGGTTTTTATTCAGGTATTCAGAGATTATAATCCTATAGATGCCTAACTGTTGCATTGATATATTAGAGCTAAACTACTATATTTAACAACAAGCCAATCAGCACTCGCAATTTCTTGGACGAGTCTATTAACTGGATCGAATGACCAGAACAAGAATCTTCGATCACTAGCAGTGTCGATCGATGATCTTATAGAGATATTGATCAATACACCTTTCACACTATTGATCGATTGTCTAGTAGGGATATCGACCGATGAGCTTCAGTTAAGCTTTACGAACGGGTTGAATATTCTCACTAGCTTCCAAGATCTGTGGATAACGTAATCTAGCAATCTTAGCTCAATAGATAGTTCAGGACAGTATTATTCAAGGATGCTCAAACATACAAATTCCTAGGGTTCAATATTCTAGTTAGTAATTCCAAAACAAGCATTAAGAACAACCTAGTGATGAATATCACAACTTAGCAATCTATAGTTTTGGGCTAATCCCTTTAACCTAATTAAACCCTAAACCTAACAATGGAATTACTCAGACATGGTCAAGCAATTCATAACACAAGCAAGGTAAAAAAACTACATAGTATAGATAATACATATCAATGGAGTTCCAATCACAAATCTCTCTGGATCTTCTCTCCAACTCTCAAAATCTCTCTAAACTTTGCTGTGAAAACAAGAATACAAAAAAAGCTCTCTTGCCTCCTAACACCTAGGCAAGTATTTATATATTAGGTTAAAAACTCGTCAGGGGTAATCATGTAATTTGGTGCAGTCTTGGGCTATAAGTCGGCTGGAACCAAATCAAAATTTTTGCGCTTCGCTATCGATCGATGACACAAGATGTGCATTGATCGATATAATCTTCATATGTCTGGTCTTTTCTTTCGTATCGATCGGTAGCACAGGATGTGCATCGATCGATAGCACATGTTGTGCATCAATCGATTATTGTCTCCGAATGTCGACCTCTGTATAGTTTGATGGTCAGCTCGGATGAATTCTCTTTTGTACTCCAAAATGCTCCAAAATCATCACTTTACTCTAAAACACTCCTGAACCTGAAAACATACTTAATAGGCTAGAAAATATAATAATTATATAGTAAAATACCATTATACCATGGATGAAAATGGGTCAAATCCATGGTATATCAACGCTTTGCCTTAAAAACATAGGCAAGCTATAAATATTTATTTCATTAGGTTAAAAAACTCGTCAAGGGCAATCTTGTAATTTGGTGACGACTTGGGTTTTAAGTCGGCTGGAACCATTCTGACTGCGCGACTCGGTATCAATCGATGTCACTGAATGTGCATCGATCGATTATAATCTTGATATGTCGACCTTCGGTTATTGATGCCGATCGATTGCATCGATCGGTTGTTGTCCCTGAATATCGACCTTTGGTGTGGTTTGATGGTCAGCTCGGATGAAATCTCTATTAAGCTCCAAAATGCTCCAAAATCATCACTTTACTCGAAAATGCTCCTGAACCTGAAAATATACCTAATAGACTCCAAAACATAATATATATATAAAAACACCTATATACCATGGGTAAAAACAGGTCAAATCCATGGTATATCAACTCTCCCAGACTTACCCTTTTACATGTCCTCAAGCAAAACAAATAGGAAGTCTCTCTAAAAGAGGTTTTAAAAATAGTAGGGACTCAAACAATCTCTAACTAGAATCATCACCTCTACAATGTTGCAAGCCACATCAACTATCTCCTAACCACATAAGTACTTTATACCATATCCTAGCTTAGCAACCAAATTCAGTTGGCCAGCAACTTAGCAAATTCTGCCTGACTCACCCCTTTACTGATCCCATTTCTTTACATAAAATAAAAGCGCAGGTTTTACCTTGGGGGTATTGATAAAAAGATGCAAGGCTGCTCAAACAAGTATCTGGACCTGCAGGTAAAAAGAAGTTCCTTTCCTCTCTTTACTTATTTCTCTCCTAGTCAAAGTCTGCTTATATTTGCAAGACAGTGAACAAGATTGGACAGGCTTCCATGAATCAAGTCTTAATGGTTTTAGCCACCAAGCCCTGTCCACTTCTTTTGGACCTATATCCTTGGATTCTTTGTGAATCAAGCCTTAATGGTTGTAGTCACCAAGTCCTGTTCGAATTCTTTTCCTAAGTAAATATCCAACTAATTCTAAATTTTTTTTATTTTTTTTTTATATTTTAAATTTTTTTATTTTTATTTTGAAAGACTAAGAATTTACATCTAAATTTCAAAGTTTGAGAGAGAGGGTAATATATCTATTTACACAAGGTTTTACCTTCCATACTTGTTTGAAGCATCCGACCCCGTGTATACCAAGCCCCAAGACAAGCATATGTAGTCAAGTTTGGTTGGAGATCAGCTTTGGTTCCTTCAAACATTCATAGCAAGTGTGGTTCTAGTTGACAGGTGATCCACTTTAGCATCTATAGTACATTCTGCAGTCAACAAATCTAAGAGTGGTGCTAAAGAGTGGTTAGATAACACGTTAAGTTGAAAAAGAAAATTGTCCACTTCTTGACTCAATAAAACTTTTGAAAACATATAATGAGATCAAAAGGTAGAGTAATATCAGCAACATCCCCCCCCCCTCAGACTTAAATTATACACTGTCTTCAGTGTACAACCAGTCAGAGTTAATGGAATAACATACACCATAAGTAATATTTTGAAAAGTTTGACCGATATACCTGACCGAATTTCGTGTCGATCGATGGCAAGAGAAGGCCGTCGATCGTTTTGACAGTGGCTATGTCGATCTATGTCGACATGGTTTCGCCAGTCGATGTCTTAGGAAATCGTTTACTCTGGTTCATCTTCCTCTTCTTCCTTCTTCTTTTTATTTTTATTTTCTGCAAGTAAGAGTTGAAAAACGAAAATAGGTAACTAAATTGAATAAAGCTAAGTAAAATTACCTAATAGTGGGTTGCCTCCCACTCAGCGCTTTGTTACAGTCTTTTAGCTTGACTTTTGGAGGTTGTTGGGTGATATCTTGCATATTTACATGTTTTAAGCCATCATATCTTGTACATTTTGAGCATATAGTTTAGGGATTAGTCATCTTTAGATTCCATATTGCGTTCATGAGTCTTTATCAGGTGTTGGAGTGTACCATGGAGTGATTTAAAGTGTTTGGGAGCATTTTGATCCAAAAGGGGGTGAAAGATGAACATGGATGGAGACCTTAAGGATGTTTTATGTTTCTAAGATTCTGGGAAGACATAGGAAATTGAGTTAGCTTTTCCAATGTAAGTGGTTTCAAGCCATTTGGAGCTATATTGGAGGAGTTATGATCAATTTACTAGAGGTGTATCAACCCTGGTCGAGCACGGGCGACGCTGATTACCTAGGACGACCAGCGCGGGCGAGACCAGCACGAGTTGGGCGACCCGACCTCTACCCGGGGTGTTTTTTTTTCTGGTCGAGTTTAAGTGATTTTCAAGGGCTTTTTAGTCATTTCTTTTGCTGTTTTTAGGTTTTCCAAGCCTAGTATAAATACTCTTGTAATCCCCTTTGAAAGACTTGTCTCATTTTCTCTCTAGAAACACTTTGCCTCATTTTATAAAGCTTGAATCTTTTCATTAATATAAGGAAGTTCTTCATCTTATATCTTGTTTCCCCTTCTCACAAACATTAATATCCTTGAATCTCACATAGATTTAAGGTTTTTTATGGAGATTAGTGAGTAGACACATTTTAGATCCATGGGTTTGGTAGATCTAGGGTGATTGATTTAAGATCTAAGGTGTTAGGTGGTAGATCTATCTTTTCCTTTCTTGTTCAGGGGTTCTCAATGCTATTTTAGTCTTGATCATACTAAAATAGATCTCTAGGATTTCACGCCCGAGAGGTGTTCGATGAAATGCCTGAACCAACTCTTCAATTCTTTTAGCTTGCTTTGCCAAAGAGATTTGATGTCAAAGGTGCTAGAATTGCTATTAGACTTGTTCTCCATGATTGCTTTAGTAATATTCAACCAAAGATATTTGATGCTTGAGTTACTTTTGCAAATGAGCTTGTATCTTGAGAAAGAACTTGTTTATTATTGTGTCTAGGCATAAGGAAATGATTGATAGAATGTAGATCTACTAGTTTATATGGTTTCTAAGTGATCTCAATGCTAGATTAGACTTGATAAATCTCATCTAGATCTTAAGCTATTTTATGCCTGGAAGGTGTTTGTTAAAATGCTTGAAAGAACTTAGTATTGCTCTAGCTTGAATAACCAAAGGTATTTTTTGTTAGGATTGCTAGATGGTTAGTATTCTTGTGATCCATGCATGCTAGATTGCATTAGGCCAGCGAGAGTTGATGTTTGATGCATTATTAGCATAAGGGTTTATTGCCACGAGAGTGGATTAATCTACATTGAATGAGATCTAGACCTATAGAACTTGTGATTGATTAGTCTTAACACCTTGTCTTAGAAATTGCCTTAGAGTAATTACCTTAATCGCATGGATCCTACCTTAGCATTTGATTGAAAGTTTAATTCTTGTGTCTGTTTCTTGATTAGATTTGAGATCACCTTGTTTATATTTCTAGGATCTTAGCTTGTCTCATATCAATCTTCCTATTTTCTTAGATTAGGAGAGTTTGTGTATTCATAGTGTTATAAGTCTCTAGTTCTCTGTGGGTTCGACAATCTTTTATACTACATTGATTTGATCATGGACCCTTGAAAAGTCTTGTATCATTGGGCTAGTAAGGTGCAAAGCAGCTACTTGTTGGGAAACAAGTATCCACATTATCTATGTTCATCTGGAAACATGTAGCAATGAAGCTTCTTGTGGCATCATCCCCTCTGGTCCATCTCTCAGTCATCTTTTCTGCTGCATCTGTGATGATCTGTAGCCTCTCTCCAATGTTGTCAATGCTGAATTCGTGCTTTCCAATCTTGTCATAACCGTAATCTGATAATTCCTTTAGTTCTTCATGCATTGAATCAAGCATATTAAGCTTCTCTGTTAGTACCTTGGCGTGGATTGATTGTGATTCTGCGTCGATCGAAGCTGATCTTGTTGTGTCGATCAGCGCCATATGTGTGTCCCTTGTCGATCGATGCAGATGTTGAAGGTTGACTCGCAAGTTGCCTATGAACGACCTTGAGTTCCTTCTGCAGTCTTTCTGTGCCTGATTCTAGTCCACTGATGTTGTTGTTGATCGGGAAATAAGTTTCGTCATGTCTCCTGTAGAATACCTCCTCCGACCTTTCTATGGCAGTGTAGATTTCTTCTGCCATCTTTTCCATATCAGCTCTGGTACATAACTCTGTGGCTGAATATCGAGCGATGCGACATGTTTTCCATCGGTCGATTTTTGTGTCTAAATGATCTTGTGAAGCTTCACACCAAATAACTTCATCTGGCCTTCCAGTGCCCTGAAAAGTCTGTCGATCTATGGGTGGTTGTCCATGTCGATCGATGAGACTGTTGCTGCTTGGAAATCTAGCTGTTTCTGAATGGTGTCTACTTCTTGCTGCAGCGCATCCATTCTGGAAGTGAGACTATCTTCTTCTTTATTCACTAGGTAGCGGATTCCATCAAAACTTGCTTCAATTCTTCGCAAGCGAGCTTTTATTGGTTCAAAATTTCTTCCAGCTTTATTCAGGGGGAGATTGCTGTCTACGAGGCTCTCTTCGACACTGGCTTCCGGGGGGTGATCCCTGCACTGGTTGTTGGCTTGTGCAACCTTTTCGAGATTTCACCTTCCCAGATAAATCCCCCGACTTGGAGGATTCTCATGGCCATTCAAAACTTGGGCGACCTGGAGTATCTATCCTTTGGTATTAGAGGTTCTTTTTGCCTATCACTTAGCCCCTGTCAATGGAGGAGAGGGTCGATTCCATCTTCATCCTCGCAGTGGCTTGCCGATCGTGGAGGAGCTACCGAAAGGTGAACGGAAAGGGCCAGTCTTCAATAAGAAATGGCAAGAGAGATATGCCTTTATGAAGTTCCCCGGATCCCTTTACCGGTGGAATTTTATAAGTAGGCGAAGGTCGCAGCTGAGTTTTATCGTTAGATGTCCGTTTCTCATCTTGATGTTTTTCTCTACAGCTGGAACTCATCCTGCTCCCTCCGAGGGTGAGAGTACCGTTCTCTGGGCGCGACAGCTTCCTCTCGGTCGTCATCAGGTAAATTTCTTGGTAAGTGAAACCGTACTGCGATGCAGCAGCCTCTGAAGTAAGTACTACTTGCTAGCACACTCTCTTTTTCTTTCTCTTGGGTGCTTGATAACCGTGTTCATACAGGGAACATGTCGGGGAATGTGTCCGAGGATCCTTTTTAAGCCTACCAAGAGGCGGCAAAGGTAGTATCCGCGAAGAAAGGATCTGCTAGTAGGACCGCATCCGGGGACGACGTGATGGTTACCGGGAGTCTCCGTGCTGCAGCGGTGAAGGTGGAGCTGTCCTCCTCATCTCAAGGGAAGAAGCCCAAAGGTGGTGGTGCCACGACTAGGTCAGCGCCACAATCCGCTGACGTCGCGCGCTCCGCGGTAAGTTTGGCCACTGTTGAGGAAAAATAATCCATGAGGAGATTTCCCCAGCTTCCGGCCTCCAGGTACCTGCCCCTCCTCTAGGTACCTGCCCCTGCTCCAGGTTCCTGCCCCTACTTCTGGGTTTCGGGTCAGATAATCCCTCTTGCCTCCGAGTGAAAGGAAAACTTCAAGATAAATGTAAGAGAAGAAAGAGGAAGTATTCCAATATATATGATCGCCCTTAAGAAAGTTGAAAATATTCTATTATCTAAGGATATAATGAATATTTCCAAATTATAGGAGAGAGGCACGATCTCTTCTATAAATATGGGTTTGTTTAACCTAAAAGGGGTGGTCAAGACGTTCAGCCAAGGGCTCATCATCTCCACAGCCGCCGAGGCAAGATCCATAGCGGCCAAGGCAAGATCCACACCTAGAAGACCACCTTCAATCGATATGCCGATCAGAGGCTGATCCCGATGATTACCACCAGTCATATGAAGAGGACAACACGTCCATCTATGGGAGAACACGTCCATCTACAGATCTCACAAGGTCAACAGCCGCCAAGGCAAGATTCAAGATCTAAAAGACCTAGAAGTCCTTCTCCTCCGATACGCCGATCCCGGTGATTACTATCAGCAAGAGGATGTTCTACACTCACTGCAACACCACCTACTGGTTCACACCATGATCTCCTGCCCACCAGCAGGGAAGCTCCATACCTATTGAAGCATACTGAGACTCTATGCTCACAGAAGCATACCAACGAGTCAATCATCCATTCCGGCCATGTGCCCTCTAGAACGGATGCTTCCTACCAACTCCAGATCCACGTTCTACCAAGGCCATGTTCCTCCATCAGGCTTCGCGCCTTCATCTAGGCTACGCGCCTCCAATACATGAACTACGAATGGCTTGATCCCCTCCCGAGCGGTACATAGGCAATTCCCACTGTAGGATGCAGCTATAAATCCCAAACATCTTCCATGGTTCCACGTCCAGACAAGCTAGATGACATCCCTGGCAGCTGGAATTACCATCCTGGTGCAGGAATCATCGACTATACCGTATGAAGGCCCTGTGGCCTTCACTACAGACCCTGCGATCTTCCATGGAAACAAGCAGCTCCTGCCTAACGACCAATACCCCCTGCTGCTATGATATCACTCAAATTACCCTAAGGAGTGACTTTACTCTCTCAAATAAGAGGTTCAGTTGTAGTACTTAGGGATCGAATCCACAGAGAGCTAGTGTACAAATAAGATGCAATCTTAATGACTATGCTAGGTTGAAAATGGTTTAAAGTAAATTGCAGGTTTGCTGAGTAAGGATAAGATTACTAAGTTGAAAGGATTTGGTTTTAAAACAATAAAGAAAAGTAGTTAGATTCAGGGTAGGTATTCAGGAATTCAGGATTATAAATACTATAAAGGCTAACAAGTTGCTTGCAGGATATGTCAGAGCTCAACACTTATTAAATGAATCCACCAGCTCTCGCATTATTTAGACCATCTATTACTTAGATGCTAAATGGTGTTGCGGTCGGCTACTCTGCCTATGGTATCGATCGATGTTTCGATAGGAATATCGACCGATACACCTCTAACTACGTCGATCGATTACTCTATAGGAGTATCGATCGATACGGCTCTAAGCAAGCTTTATGCGCGATTTAATACAATGCTCACCATGATCTTAGATCAGCTTTCGCATATCTCAAGAGGGACATAGCATGTTTAGGATGATGTTAGATATTGCATGTAATAAACAATGCAATCCAAGTTCATGTTCTTGGTAGCTAAGCTAGAAAAAGCATTAGTGAACAATCCTAACAATAAATATCACAAATAAATATCACAACTATAGGAATTATAGGTTGGGGCTAACCCTCATATCCTATTTAAACCATCTAACAAATGAATCTACTCAGACATGGCTAAGTAGTTCATAGCAACAAGGTAATAATAGAAATTCATAGACCTATTAGAGGGTGAACACTTAGGTCCCAATCACAAATATCTTTGGATCTCTCCTCTAGATCTAGAATTCTATAACCTTTGTTAACAAATAAAGAACTGAATAGAACTTTATTGAGAACTTGCAAAGTAATGAAAACAGAAATAAGTAGAAGAAGAAGAAACTCTTTTAGAACTTAGAAACTATTAAAAACTTATGAAAACTTGTATCTCTCTGCCAAAACACTTAGGCATATATAAATATGAGTTCATTAGGTTAAAAAACTCGTCAGGGGCATTCTTGTAAAATGTGATATCTTGGGCTTCAAGTTCGGCCAAGTCCAATTTGTCTTTCTGCCGCCTCAGTATCGATCGATAGTACAGGGTGTACATAGATCGATTATTGTCTCGATGTATCGTCCTTCGGCTAATGTGTGTCGATCGATTGCACAGAGTGTGCATCGATCGATGTGTAACTCTGGTGTCAACCTCTGGTCTTGATCACGGGTGAACTCTTCTTTAAGCTCCAAAAAGGCACCTAAAACATCACTTTTCTCCAAAATGCTTCTGAACCTGAAAACATACCTAATAGACTCCAAAACATAGATAATAGTTGTAAAAACACTCATATACCATGGGTAAAAACGGGTAAAATCCATGGTATATCAACTCCCCCAGACTTAACCTTTTGCTTGTCCTCAAGCAAACACACATACAGTCTTTATGAAAGAGGTTTTGAAAAGCAGGGACTAAATCAAATTCAAACTTAGAATCATAACCTCTACTTTGTTGCAAACCACATCTAAGAGTCTGTCAATCACAGAAGCACATTATGCAATATCCTAATTAAACAACCTTGATCATCTAGCCAACAACTTAGCAATCATGTCTGACTAACCCCTCTACTGATTTCATTTCTGTACATAAAAATGAAAGTGCAGGCTTTACCTTGGGAGTATCAATCACATGATGCAAGGTTGCTCAAACAAGTATCTGGACCTGCAGGTAAAAATTAGTTCCTATCCTCTCTCTCTACTATTTCTCTCCTAGTCAAGTCTGCTTTCATTCGCAAGACATTGACCAAGATTGGACAGGCTTCCATGAATCAAGCCTTAATGGTTGCAGCCACCAAGTACTGTTCACTTCTTTTGAACCTATATCCTAGGATTCATTGCAAAGCAAGTCTTGAAGGGGGAACCACCAAGCCCTGTTCGAACCCTTTACCTATAGAATTCTTATGAATCAAGTCTTGAGGGGGGTAACCGCCAAGCCCTGTTCGAATTCCTTCCTAGTGTGGGAACCGAAATTCACACCGTCGATTTTAATGAATAAGATTGCGGAGGAAAGCCAAGTTAACCCGACTTTCCTTGATGGTCCAGATTCTCTGCGACAGCCAACGACAAGTGACCGAATAGATGCGGAAAAGGTTTTGTTAAGATTTGGGACTGGACCTTAAGAAAGGCTGCCTACGTAACCCATTCGAGGATCAAGTCGGACGTAGTTCAGTTAAAAAGAGTTGAACAAGAGATCGAACCGTCTGGGCGGGTTCGTCTAGTATGAGCGTTTTTCATAGAAACAGGCATGTCGAAGATAATGCCTAGGGTTTCTATATGCGGAGCTCTGAGTAAGAGAATTGTTAGATCCTTCCGAGAGGAACAGGGGTCTGCGGAGAAGATAAAGCTAGAACAAGAGGCGGCCAGACGTTCTAAGTCCCGCCTCGCTGGCCTAACCGCCTAAGTTCTAAGTTCTCTAAGTCTAGATTCTAGGATTTTTGGATCCCCTTCTCTTTTGCTCTTGCTCTCCTTATATACTCACTCCTAGGTCGGTTTGCCTTAGGATGATGGACCTCCCCTTTGGGCCCAAGTTTATCTCTTCAGGAAATATTCCATTTCCGTCGATCTTCATAATTATCCTCGAGTTTTCCCCTATTTTTTCGGTTACTTGATGTTTATCCGATGTTCGGGAAATTGGATAAACCGTCATAGTCTGATTGGGCCTGAATTCTTAAAATCGTAAGTAAGTCCGTGGACTTGTCTTAAGTCGTTGAACGTTTTATACGATTTCTCGAAAAGACTATCTTTCAAGTTAATCGATCTTTGTTTTTTACGATATCTTCTACGAGAAATTCAATCCTTCTAGTTTTTGTCGTAAAACATCGAGGACGATTCCAACCGAATCGAAAGATGTTCATTCCGTAGCCGTGATCGTACCAAACTCACGAGGATCGATCCAAACAAGCGAAGATGGGATCAGACCGAGCATGATGGGACCGAGACCAGGACGAGGGCCGTCGACCGGGGTCAGGGGGCTTGCCGCCGGCGCCAGGCCGGCTTGCGGGACCCGTGCCGCCGGGGCCAGGCCGGCCCGCGTGACGCATGCCGCCGGCGCCAGGTCGGGGTGCCGCCGGCGCCAGACCGGCTCGCGTGACGCGTGCCGCGGGCGCCAGGCCGGGGTGCCGCCGGCGCCAGGCCGGCTCGCGTGAAGCGTGCCGCCGGCGCCAGGCCGGGGTGCCGCTGGCGCCAGGCCGACTCGCGTGACGCATTCCGCCGGCGCCAGGCCGACTCACGTGACGCTTTCCGCCGGCGCCAGGCCGGCCCGCGTGACGCGTGCCGCCGGCGCCAGGGGTTCTTTGCCGCCCGTGGGTTTTCCGTTGCCCGATCTTTCCCCCGTTAGTCGTTCGTGAGGGAAATCTTTGAGTTTGGAAGGATCTTTAGCCGTTGATTTCGAGATAACCGTTTTCGACCTCACCAGAGAGTGGATATTCTAATTTGAGAAAATCTCGTATAACTTCTTTTCAAATTATCCGAGACTTTTTGTTTTAAGAAATACTTTCCAGAGACTTTCAGTCATTGATTCCGTTGTGACCGATTTTGACACCAACAGTTAGCCCCCCCAGCTCGTTAGAACCTTCGTGATGTTCTTGCGAGCGATAAGACATGTCAGGTAAGATAGGCAGAATTAATGGTTGAAAGGCTCCGTTGAAAGTGGTAAGATTGGGGCTGCGCCTTTCGAAGGCTGCCTACGTACCCTTGTTGTAGGGATCAAGCCTTCCGTAGTTCGTTTTGGAGTTTAAGACCCTTGTGATCTGTATTCCAGCGAGACTTATATGGTCTGGTTATGTGTCATGAGAGACTTTCGAGCATGATGCTGTTGTTGTATTTGTTTTGGTCTGGGCGTTGTGAGGCCATTATGTGTTTTTCGATTTTTTATGAACTTCAGGTTTTTCAAAGTATGAGAAAGAGGGTGTGAGTTGTCGTCTCATTCCTAGCTTCCTGATGATCACCGTACCTATTGTTTGCATAAAGCGAGATTTTCCGCGGTTTACCGATTTACGCGAAAAGTTCGTGAAACGAATAGGCTTAAGTGAAGAGACAAATTTTTGGATCTCGTATACCATACTATGTCTGTGAGATGTCAAGATCCAGCGTGGCTGGGTTTAGGGCAAGACCTAGGTTTACTCTCGGACTGAGGCTTTGCGATGACAAATCGGCTTTCGTTTTGCCTGTTTGCGATTTTAACCTGAATCGTACCGTTTAAAATCCGCGAATTGTTGTCGGCTTATATGATTTGTCTAGGCGTGAGACGAGCTACTTCCTTTACGAAGAGCTAAACCAAAATTTGGATTTCTTGTATAGCGCGCTATGTTTATCCTTGTCGGATGCAAGAGAGCCTACCCCTTGAAGGGCGGCTATTTGTCTGTTTAGGACGTTAGAGTTCGTTTGTTGTGATCAGCAACAACGACATGATGCCAGTTTAGAGGCATGTTACCGTTTAGAGGTGTGTTTGTATGTTTTTAGGAAAAGAATGTACTTCGAGCGTTAGCGACGTCTCGCAGTGCTGAAGGTCGAGTTTCCCTTGTGCCGCATTTCGTGGTTGAAATGTTCGCGGGCTTTGGAGATGTTTTGCGAATGTTCGCAGCCAGAAACTGTTGTTTCGTTTTGGACGCAGGACCAAGGGGTCGCTTAAGTTCGACCCAGGGAGAAGCATCTACATTCACAGTGCTTCGTGAAGTGCTGGCCTTCCGGGATTTGTTTGTATATATTAAGGATGACTCGTATAACTCTTGGAGCCTTGTCACGAGTGTTTCTTTTCATGCCGTGTTTACGGGGCATATAGAACTTAATCGATTGACGATGAGTTTAAATCTTCCGTTAACCATATGGTTGTTAGGACTGAGTTTTGGTATGAAGAGTTTATCGTATGATTTCCGATTCTGGGTTATGCGACAAATTTCTTGCGTAATAGTCACTTGGCGTTCTATGAACAAATCGTGGATTGTTGTTTTTAGCCGTTAAGTGATTGGAGCGGTGCTCGCTCAGTAGCTTTGGATTGGCATGGAGGCTAGATTCAGCCGTATCGCCAAGGAAGTTGTTGGTAAACGATCAGACCATGACCCTTATTAAGGTCATGATAGTTTACGATTGTCCTTAATGGGGATGCCGAATTCAGGTCCGGGCTTTACGGAAGGGCGTAGTTGGCCGAGGGCCAAATAGCGTTTGCTGAGATAGACATGCCAAGCATAGCGGAGTTTTCTGAGTTATGGCTGATGGCTTTTAGAAACGATCTTCCAATTTAGGTCTTAGTTATACGATGAATGGCCTGTATAAATTCTTTTTTGTTGCATGAAAATCGTTTCATTTTATCCGGGGGGAAAAAGTTTAAGGGATCGACGCAGGACATGTGCGGGTTCGCCTGCGTGATTATTTCCTGCTCGGACGTAACCGCGGGGAGTGAAAGCAGGAGCCAGAAACCTTGTGGAGCAAAAACTGTCTATGACAGTTACTCGTTGGACCCATTATGTTTATTTTACGAAAGTTGCTTTGTATGAATTGACTCGACCATACAGAGGATTTTTAGTAAAAGTGATGTGAGAGGGGGTTTTCGGAAAGGTAACCGGAGAGTGTTTCTCAAAAATTACTTGCGATATTCGCGACCACGGATTATGTTTTCCTCATTCACTTTTGCGTACTGCGAAATCGTTTTGCATGAGACCGATCACGTTTTTTCCATAGGCTGTTTTGTTTTAAAATGTTCTTGTTATACGAAAGTAATGGATGATCGGTTTCATGGAGATAGAAAATCGCAGATTGTTAAAGTAGCGATGTTTCCGCGGATTACACGGGAGATGTTTCCGCTATGATTTCGACCTTTGGACGAAATTCGACCTTTGGACGAAAGCTGCTTCGAACTACTCATGGAGCTTTACCGAAGGTTATTTCGTTATTTTCGTAGTTCACCGTCGTGCTATTAGTCTGACGTCGGTACACGTTTCTAGTCGCGAGTTTGCGACGAGAGATGACGTAGAGTTTTCAAGACTATGTTTGTAACGTTTGGGCTATGCCGATAGCGTCTTTTAGACGAATCTTATTGCTGTGAGAGTTTGCTTTGTCAAAAGCGTTGTCTTGATGCTGAAGCAAAAAGTTTTCGAAGATGGGATGATACGTACCTACTTTCCTTTTCTTTTTACGAAAGAAAACGGGTTAGCCGTTCTTCCGAAGGCTTGTGTACTTCTTTTCTTTCTTTTAGGAAGCGGGATGAGTATGCTTTTACAACGCGGGGCGATCGTGTCTCGGTTTTTCGAGAGACTAGATCGGTTTGCATGTTCTGCCTTAGTCTCATCGATTTTTCAAGGCTGCCTCTTGCCCGTTCCTCTTTGTTTCGTGACTTTTAACGCTTCATCGTCAAAGGACTTTGAAAAGTTTGATACCGAACGAGAATCGGTTTTTTGATGAAATTCTAACGAGAAAATCGGAGCGAAAGAGAGATATGAACGTCCAAGTTCCTGTTCTCGTTTCTTCGTACTGCTGGTTAAATTGACAATGTGTCCGAAGGAACATTACAGAATCGTTGAAACAAAGGGAGGAGAAGTAGGCGATAACTCGAAGAAGGCTAAGGTGGGTGTTTTAGACAAATGGAGACATTGGGCTAGACGCCACTCGAGTGAGGCTCTTAGCTCGTCAGGCTATGAGCGAACTGGTTAGGTCCTTATCGTTTCATATGATCTTGTATGACTTTACGAATGGTGTTTCGTAAAATATTGCCGAGCTTGATTTTAAAATATGAACTTTGTTAAACAATCGAGAAGGCTTTGCGGAAGAATCGTCGTCTTTCTCGAACAATCCGAACATGGGTTTAAGGGACCAAGATGTTGCTGTTGCCCGACATCACGAGACGACTGAACGGATGGGCGCCAGGACCCTTGCCGCCGGCGCCAGACGGGAAACGACGGGTCTGCCGCCGGCGCCAGACGGTAGAGGACGAGCCTACCGCCGGCGCCAGGCGCCCTGCCACCGGAACCAGGCGCGGCGTGGTCGGTCTGCCGCCGGCGCCAGGCGCGGCATGGTCGGTCTGCCGCCGGCGCCAGGCGCCCCGCCACCGGCGCCAGGGGCGGCGTGGTCGGTCTGCCGCCGGTGCCAGGCGCCCTGCCGCCGGCGCCAGGCGCGGCGTTGTCGGTCTGCTGCCGGCGCCAGGCGCCCTGCCGCCCGTGCCGTGTCCCGCGTCCGCCGATGCTGCTGTTGCTCGCCTTCGTCGATCCCCGGGGCTCACGGACTCAAAGATCGAGTTACGAAAACTCAGGCAAAGATGCATGGTACTGAGACAGGACCGGTCTTGTCCTATGACGGGACAGAGAGATCCTTCTCATGGGCGAGGTGGTCGAGACAGCGACATTGTTTTCTTCGTAAAATCTCAACGGAAGCTCCGATTGAGACGAAACGAAAACCATCTTGACCTAGACTCAAAGGAGAGAAAAGTGAGGTTTCCACAGGCGAGGTGGCCATGGGCGAGGTGACCTTGGTGATGGTTGTTCTCGTCCACGGGCGAGGTGGCCGGGAGAGTGATTTTGTTCCCTTCGTAAAATCTCAACGGAAACTCCGATTGAGACGAAACGAAAGCCACTTTGATCTAGACTCAAAGGATAACGAAGGTGAGTTCGCCCTGTGGCAAGGTAGCCATGTCAGAGGGTGAGGTGACCTCGGTAATGTTTGTCCTTGCCCACGGCGAGGTGGCCGGGACAGTGACTTTGTTGTCTTCGTAAAATCTCAACGGAAACTCCGATTGAGATGAAACGAAAGCCATTTTGACCTAGACACAAAGGGGAACAAAGTGGGCTCTTACTAAGGCGGACTGGGAAGACTGATCTTACCCTATGGCAAGTCGTCCTAGTAAGATCAAGCTCCGACCTCTTTTCGTTTTCCCGTTTGTTCCTCGAGAGATGTTTGTAAGAAGTATGGCAGTGGGAATCGGTGAACCGATTTGCCGTGCTTCTGTCCGCGAGTAATATAGGGTTTCCCCAAGGTTTCGAGGAGAATAAGTTTTATTTTTCCGAGAGGTTCTAGAAAGAAACGTTTTTCGTAGAAACCTTCCTCGTTGCGATTTCTCTAACTTGGTAACAAGACGAATTTTTGGGGTTTGATAGATTTTATCGTTGCCCTTTCTGTTTAGATAGAGAAATTGCGAGCTCGTTTTTGTGCTCTTCCTGTGGCGGAAAGCCGCGGCTAGGTTTTTGATCTGCTCGAGCACCATGGCGTTTGCATAAGCGTTGGCCGTAGGAACAGTCGCTGCTGGAGTTGTTTTACCATCGTTGACGCGAACTGCAACTTTTTCTTTCATATTTCCGGACATCGGTTCGATCAAGCGCTTTGCGGCCGTATGAGTAAGAGTAATCCGTCCCCCCCTCCTTCTAGCGCCAAACTGTGGGAACCGAAATTCACACCGTCGATTTTAATGAATAAGATTGCGGAGGAAAGCCAAGTTAACCCGACTTTCCTTGAAGGTCCGGATTCTCTGCGACAGCCAACGACAAGTGACCGAATAGATGCGGAAAAGGTTTTGTTAAGATTTGGGACTGGACCTTAAGAAAGGCTGCCTACGTAGCCCTTTCGAGGATCAAGTCGGACGTAGTTCAGTTAAAAAGAGTTGAACAAGAGATCGAACCGTCTGGGCAGGTTCGTCTAGTATGAGCGTTTTTCATAGAAACAGGCATGTCAAAGATATTGCCTAGGGTTTCTATATGCGGAGCTCTGAGTAAGAGAATTGTTAGATCCTTCCGAGAGGAACAGGGGTCTGCAGAGAAGATAAAGCTAGAACAAGAGGCGGCCAGACGTTCTAAGTCCTGCCTCGCTGGCCTAACCGCCTAAGTTCTAAGTTCTCTAAGTCTAGATTCTAGGATTTTCGGATCCCCTTCTCTTCTGCTCTTGCTCTCCTTATATACTCACTCCTAGGTTGGTTTGCCTTAGGATGATGGACCTCGCCTTTGGGCCCAAGTTTATCTCTTCAGGAAATATTCCATTTCCGTCGATCTTCATAATTATCCTCGAGTTTTCCCATATTTTTTCGGTGACTTGATGTTTATCCGATGTTCGGAAAATTGGATAAACCATCATAGTCTGATTGGGCCTGAATTCTTAAAATCGTAAGTAAGTCCGTGGACTTGTCTTAAGTCGTTGAACGTTTTATACGATTTCTCGAAAAGACTATCTTTCTCGTAAAATAAACCGTATAGCCTAAAGGATCGATGTTCAAGTTAATCGATCTTTGTTTTATACGATATATTCTACGAGAAATCCAATCCTTCTAGTTTTTGTCGTAAAACATCGAGGACGATTCCAACCGAACCGAAAGATGTTCATTCCGTAGCCGCGAACGTACCAAACTCACGAGGATCGATCCAAACAAGCCAAGATGGGATCAGACCGAGCATGATGGGACCGAGATCAAGACGAGGGCCGTCGCCCGGCGTCAGGGGGCTTGCCGCCGGCGCCAGGCCGGCTTGCCGCCGGCGCCAGGCCGGCCCGCGTGACTTGTGCTGCCGGCGCCAGGCCGGCCCGCGTGACGCTTGCTGCCGGTGCCAGGCCGGCGTGCCGCCGGCGCCAGGCCGGCTCGCGTGACGCGTGCCGCCGGCGCCAGGCCGGCTCGCGTGACGCGTGCCGCCGGCGCCAGCCAGGTCCGCATGACGCGGTCGGCTACTCTGCTGACGGTATCGATCGATGTTTGGATAGGAATATCGACCGATACACCTCTAGCTACGTCGATCGATTACTCTATATGAGTATCGATCGATACGGCTCTAAGCAAGCTTTATGTGCGTGTTGATACAATGCTCACCATGATCTTAGATCAGCTTTCACATATCTCAAGAGGGTCATAGCATGTTTAGGATGTTGTCAGGTATTGCATGTAATAAACAATGCAATCCAAGTTCATGTTCTAGATAGCTAAGCTAGAAAAAGCATTACAGAACAATCCTAACAATAAATATCACAACTATAGCAATTATAGGTTGGGGCTAATCCCTCATATCCTATTTAAACCCTAAATCTAACAAATGAATCTACTCAGACATGGCTAAGTAGTTCATAGAAACAAGGTAATAATAGAAATTCATAGACCTATTAGAGGGTGAACACTTAGGTCCCAATCACAAATATCTTTGGATCTCTCCTCTAGATCTAGAATTCTATAACCTTTGTTAACAAATAAAAAACTGAATAGAACTTTATTGAGAACTTGCAAAGTAATGAAAACAGAAATAAGTAGAAGAAGAAGAAACTCTTTAAGAACTTAGAAACTATTAAAAACTTATGAAAACTTGTATCTCTCTGCCAAAACACTTAGGCATATATAAATATGAGTTCATTAGGTAAAAAAACTCGTCAGGGGCATTCTTGTAAAATGTGATATCTTGGGCTTCAAGTTCGGCCAAGTCCAATTTGTCTTTCTGCCGCCTCAGTATCGATCGATAGTACAGGGTGTACATCGATCGATTATTTGTCTCGATGTATCGTCCTTTGGCTAATGTGTGTCGATCGATTGCACAGAGTGTGCATCGATCGATGTGTAACTCTGGTGTCGACCTCTGGTCTTGATCACGGGTGAACTCTTCTTTAAGCTCCAAAAAGGCACCTAAAACATCACTTTTCTCCAAAATGCTTCTGAACCTGAAAAAATACATAATAGACTCCAAAACATAGATAATAGTAGTAAAAACACTCATATACCATGGGTAAAAACGGGTAAAATCCATGGTATATCATGCTACTAAGGCACCGATGGCATATACTATCCCATACCCATATGGCAGTATCTTAAGAGAAGGATCACTTGGTTCATCAACAACTGAAGCAGGAGAAAGCACCACGACTACTTGTCTCCTTCTTCCTATCATTCCGTAGGCTGAGCCCGAATCGCTTGTACCAGAAAATACCCTAACAGCCACGGCTCTTGCCAAACCAAACCTGAAGGTGTTTCCTCAAGATGGCACCGTTCTCCCTTTGGGAGAACCTTCGGAAGTGGTTAAAGTTCTTCAGGGAGGACTTCTTCGGGTAAGCCTTTGCTTGCTTGTTTTTTGTATCGGGGGGCTTCTGACGAGAGTGCTATGTTTCTTGCACAGACTACTTCCCAACTTCACCATTTTGGGGAGTGACTGTCCGGCGATGGTCTGACAACGAACCGAGAGGCGATCGAAGATCTGGTGCGCCAATTGTCGGAGGAGAGGGATCAGCGCCTGGCTCGGGAGTTGGAGATCCGCGATCTCCAAGACAAAGTGAGGGATCTGGAGAAGATGGTCGAGGCGTCTTCTGCTAACGCCCTGGCTGTGAGCCAAAAGAATCAGGAACTAGGGGAAGAGATCAGTGCCCTTAAAGCGGTGTCCGAGACCTTCAAGCCTTAGCTGGTGATAGCTGCTAACGGAGCCAGGATCATCGCTCGCTGTGAGTTGATGCGGGAGTGGCTGAAGAAGCAGACCAGTCGTTGGGAGCTGACTGGGGCTTTTGAGCAATACAAGACCGTGATGCTGGCGGAGTCCAAGAGCAAAGGCATTGATTCAACCACTTTTGAGGACGAGCCTCGTATTCCGCCAGCTTCCGAGATGGAGTACTTTGCTTGGTGATGATAGGAGTTTTCAAGGCTCCTAATCAAATGATGTAGTATAAGAGATTGTCGAACCAAACCTAGGTGATTTCAATGCAAAGGGAATACAAGTCTATGCTTAACCTAAGTGCTATCAATATGATGAGAATGACTTATAATCTAAAACAATACTTAAAAGCAATAAAAGATGAACCTTTCTTTCTTAATGAGATGGGAGAACTCATGGGCTGAGGGAATTGACCTTGGGGAGATCAATCATCAATCTAAAGGTGGCAGCAAACAGTCAATCTAGCATCCTTAAGCCTAGACACAATCCTAAACAAACTCTATGGTCAAGAAGAATGTTCATTTGCTAACACATCTCAGCCATCAAATGGTCATTGGTTGAATAATATGCAACCAATCATTAAGAGTAAGTCTACTAGCCATCTGATATCTTGCATATTTACATGTTTTTAGCATCCATATCTTATGCATTTTGATCATATAAGTTAGGCATTAGGCATGTTTAGGTCCATTTTGCATTCATTTGTCCTTATCAGGTGTTGGAGTATGCTTTGGTGTGATTTGAGGTGTTTGGAAGACTTATGGCCCCAAAAGAGATGAAGCATCATGTTTGGCCATGAAAAGAGAAGTCAATCCATGATCTGGTCAAGACAAAGATGAGCGTGGAAAGAAGTCTTAGAAATGTCTCCTGCTGCTAAGATTTTGTGGAGACACATAAAATTGAGTTAGCTTTCCAATGGAAGGGGTTTCAAGTCATTTGGACCTTTATTGGAGAAGTTATGATCAATTCACTTGAAGCATGTCAGGATGGCCGGGTAGAGACAGCCGGGTAGAGACAGCCGGCCGGGAAAAGGACAGATGGATGGAAGTGGTCCAGTCCGGGATGACTGAGCCTGGGACAGGTACCCGGTCCTTTGGCTTGTGCTGGAGGTGACCAGACCGGGTAGACAAGTCCGGGTTGGTGAAGCCGGACGGGAAGAGACGGATCAAGGCGTCCGGACGGCCGGGGAGGAAGAACCGGGGAACAGCACCCGGACAGGCTGGACAGAGGCCAGAACTGGACAGGCCGGGGTGGCCAGACCGGGTTGGATGGCTCTGAGTCTCCCCTGACCGGATTTCAAGCTCCATTCTCATTGGCTGAGACCAATTTGGCTCAAGGACATTTTAGTAATTTTGTTTTATGATGTCAAGGGCTTTCAAGCCTCCTATATATACTCTTGTAATCTCATTAAGAGATCTAACTTCTTTTCTCTCCAAAACATAATAAGAACTTGAAGAAAGTTTGGATCTTTGATCCTTTTTATCTCATTTCTTTTGTGTTTAATAGATTATCTTATTCTCTAATCATGTTTAGCCTTGAATCATCATTGATTTTGAGGTTTTCCATGGGTATTAGTGAGTAGATCTATCTAGGGTTCATGGGCTAGGGAGACTAAGGGTGATTAAGTGTAGATCCAAGGTGCTTAGTGTTAGATCTATCATCTCCTTGCATTGATTTGGTATTCTTCTTGCTATATTTGGGTTGGCCTCTCAAACATAGAGCCATAGGCATTTCATGCCCGAAAGGTGTTCTATGAAATGCCTGAACCAACTCATCTATGCTTTTAGCTTGCTTTGCCTAAGAGATTAGTTGTCAAAGGAGCTAGGATTGCTATTAGACTCATTCTCCATGCTTGCTTTGATCATTACAGCCAAAGAGATTTGGTGTACTTGGGTGATCATTGCAAAGGAGCATCCATCTAGAGATAGAGCTTGCTTAGTTTTGTTGTCTAGGCATAAGGAATTAGATTGATTGAAAAGTTAGCATCTTGGATTGAATCTTGATCACCCAAAGTCAGTTCCCTTGTCCCAAGAATCCCCTTGCCTCATTGAGAAAGAAAGTTCAATCTTTTATTGCATTTTTAATATTGTCTTAGTTTCATAATCATCCTCTCATCTTGATTGCGCTTAGATTAAGCATGAACCTGCATTCCCTTTGCATTAGAATCTCTTAGAATTGGATTGACATCTTGTATTCTACAACATTTGATTTGGACCCTAGAAAAGTCTTGTCATCAAATTGGCGCCGTTGCCAAGTTCTAAGTTGATTTTGACATTGGGATTTAGTTATTTGCTTGAGACTAAGTCATTTTTATTTTTTAATTTATCTTGTGATATTGGTTCTTGCCTCTTCTATATTTGACTTTCAGGTGTATGATCACAAGAAGCAGAGGGGCATCCAACTTGGTTCCTACTGTTGAAGAGATTGCTGCACTTGAGAGGGAGGTAGCTAGACAAAGAAGAGAAGTAGAGCAACAGGCTCATCTTCAAAGGCTGGGGTTTGAGATGGAGAATCTGCCTCAAGATGGTGATGCTCTAGGGGGCAATGGTCCAAGAGCTGATAACATAAGACCACAGCACCAGCCACAACAACCACAGCGCCAAGCTAGAGCCATTGGAGCCTATGATCAACCACACATTCATGGTCATAGGTTGGGTATAAGGGCACCAGCTGTGGAGAACAACAACTTTGAGATCAAATCAGGGCTGCTGCATTTGATTGAGAACAATAAGTTTCATGGCCTCGTGTGGAGGATCCCCTTGATCACTTGGACACATTTGATAGCTACTGTAGATTGTCCAAGATAAATGGAGTCTCTGAAGATGCTTTCAAGCTGAGGTTGTTTCCCTTCTCTTTGGGAGACAAGGCACATCTATGGGAGAAGGCTATTACAAGTGACTCTATCACAACTTGGAATGAGTGCAAGAGGGCATTCTTAGAGAAATTCTTCTCTACCTCAAGAACAGCCAAGATCAGAAATGAGATCTCTAGCTTTCAGCAGAAGAACCTTGAGAGCTTTAGTGAAGCATGGGAGAGGTTCAAGGGCTATTGGTCTCAATGCCCACATCATGGTTTCACCAAGGAGAGTTTGCTTAGTACCTTCTACAGAGGTGCTCTACCAGAGTTCAGGAGCAGATTGGACACAGCCAGCAATGGGTTCTTCTTGGGCAGAACTGAGCAGGATGCTGAGGAGCTGGTGGAGAACATGGCCAGGAGTGACTCAGTCTACAGTGAGGAGCATGATAGGGCCAACAGAGGCACTGATGAAGATGATACGCACACAAGAAAGGCCCTGAAATCTCTCCAAGAAAAGTTGGACAAGCTTCTTGTAGAGAAGGCTAAGCAAGAGCAGCTTAACTCCATTGGGAACCAGCAACAGAAACAGCCTGCTAGGACTACTGAAGTTCATGGTGTAGAAGGTCAAGAGGAGCTGTGCTTCATCAATGCTAATGGCACATGGTATAGGAAAGAGCCCAACTTCCAATACCAAAACAACTACCAGCAAAGACCTTACTACAACAATCAACAAGGAGGTTACCAAGCAAACCAGCCTACTCAGCCCCAAGGAAGCTCTTCTCCAGCTCAGGCTCCAAGTTCAAATTTGGAGTCCATGTTCAAGCAACTCTTAGAAGCTCAAGAAAAAAATGCTAAGAACATTGGTGATGAGTTCAAGAACATCCATGCTAAGATTGATGGCACCTATTCTTACCTCAACAACAAGTACATGCAACTTGCCTCTCACCTCAAAGCTTTGGAAAGCCAAGTTGCATCCATGTCTTCATCCTCCAAGAATCCAATGGGATCTCTACCAGGGAAACCAGAGAAGAACCCTAAGGAGACTTGCAATGTCATCCTCTCAACTTCTTCAAGGATTGCATTGAGTGATCATAAGAATGATGTTGATGAGATTGAGAGGCTAGTGTTTGGAGATCTGATTGAAAATGATAAGAGACTGGTTGTGGCCACAGTTGAAGCTAGAGTTGTAAGGAGAGCTTATAAGAAGGTTCAAGGAAAGATTCTGAAGGTTGATGAGACTATGGTTGAGACACAAGTTGAGAAGAGTGCTAACCTCAAGCTGAAAGAAGTGGAGCAGGGCGAAACTGAGTTTGAGCTATCACCATATGATAAGCTCCCTTGTCCCCAAAGAGTTCTCACCAAAGCTCAAAAGAAAGTGATCTCAAAGTTCAGGAAGGATCTTAGTGATATTGGAGTCAAGCTGCCAGAGATATCAGGTATGCGTGAAGCTCATGTCCAGATGGTGCTCATCAAGGACATTCTCACCCACCAAGCTGAAGTGGCTGAACTTTTGGACATCTCACTTCTGAAGATTGATCCACCAAGCCCTCCCAAGTCCCTCCCTAAGCTTGAATCTCAAGGGAAGTTCACCTTGTCTTGCTCTCTTGGTCAACTACATATGGATGATGCTCTTGTTGATAGTGGAGCTAGTGTGAATGACATCTCCTTGGATATGGTGCATAGTATTGGGATTGAAAGCATGGAACCAGATACTCCTCCTCTCACCTTTGGGGATTCTTCTTCTACAACCCCCCTTGGCATAATCAAGGACTTTCCCTTGAAGATTGGATCATGCACCATACCTATTGACCTCACTGTTTTGAAGATGGAATCTGAAGAGAGAGTCCCTTTGATCCTTGGCACTCCTTTCCTCACAACAGTTGGAGCTTGCATTGACTTTCCCAACAAGAAGGTCACCCTCATGCATGTCAACAAAGCTGTCTCTTATCCTCTCCAACCTCCAATGGATTCAGACTATTGTGGGACAATCACTTGTGATGCACAAGCTGTTGAGAAGCCCCAAGATGAAGAGGTTGTTGGTAAGAAAGAAGGTCTTGATGGGGAGTGTTCTAAGGAGTTGTGTGTTGAGCACTTGGAAAGTGCTAAAAGAGAGGGGATGGGTGGAGCCTCAAAGGCCACTCATGGCAAGAAGAAGATAGTGAAAGAGCCTCATCCTCCACCTCTTGATTTGCTCCCACACACTCTCACTCTCCATCCAAGGAAGCTCATAGATGGTGTCCTTGAGTACAAGATCAAGCATAAGGGCAGGTCCACACCATTCTCAAGTGATAGAGCCATCATCACTCCTCAGCTCCAAGATGACCCAATCAAGCTTCAAGAGCTTCTCTCTCAGGTCCTCACCATCACACTCGAAGGTGCGAAGGATCCTCCTTCTCACTAGTTCAAGACACAAGGTAGTCAAGCTAAGTGACTCAAAACAAGCTCACCTGGGAGGAAGTCCCATGGTTATCCTTGTACATAGCCTTGCAATTTTAATTTTTCTTTAAGTTTTAAATAAAAGTGGTTGAGATTTTCAGGTTGAGCAAAGCACTAGAGGAGAGAAGAAAGGTGATTAATCACCTGAGCCCTATGATTGCCATGTAGCAGCCTCCTCTAGTTGCTATGAACCAAGCCAGCTCCTAGCCCCGACACCACACACCACACCCAAACACCCTTCTTAGGTATCACTCCAACCCTTCTTGTATATACATTTGTTTTTGTCTTGTTGGGGTATCTCTTTCCCTCTTACTCACACAGAGACTGTGTGATTTAAGTGTGGGGGAGGTACCAAGTATTTGATCATGTTTGCTTTGTGATTTTGAGTCTCATGCATTGCATTGTACATTCATAAGTGCATAGAAAATCCAAAAAATTTTAACTTTTTTAATCGTGTAGACTGCATCACTTGCATCCTTAAGATTGAGTCTAGAGCATATAGGTTGCATTCACTTGCACATGGAGCATTGCCTTGTAAAGAACACTTGTTTGCACTGAATTTGGCACCCTAGTTAAACATATCAAGTAGCTTAAGCATCTTTTGAAAGGCTTGCATGCTTTGAGCCTTGAAAACTCTTCTTGAAACTTGCTTGCTTGCTTGATATTGGCATTGTTCTTAAGACCAGCTCCATCCTGAACTTAGACTTGAATGAACTTAATTTCTCTTGCATATGGGCATTTGCATACTTGATCATGGATCTCATACACATTTGGGTTATCTTTTTTCATTGTACCACCCTTTGTTAACCCAAATGGCACTCCCTTACCCTTGAACCCTATCCATTCTTTGAAGCCTACATTGATTTGCTTGAGTGAGGCCTCTTTTGATAGCTTGTCATGTGCAAAATCTTGAGAGTATTGGGAGCGACATGGATTTGTTCTCATCTCTTGCTAGCATAGGGTCCTCATTTGAGCTAGCTTCTAGGATGGTGAGTGGGATTTTTGTTCCTTAATGGTCTATATTTTGGGTTTGGAATGTAACAATGTTGAGATTGATGAGCAAATGAGTATCATAAGAAAGAAGAACCCTAGGGACCTAAAATAAAAAGATAAGAAGATCTTAGCTAATGTTTTTGACCTTCCCCCTTCATAAAAAAAAAGAAAAGAAAAAGAAAAGAAAAAGAAAAGAAAAAGAAAAATAAAGATTCAATAAGATAGTGGGGAAGGAAAAACTTAAGAGTTAGAGTTTAGAATGTGAATAGAGGTCCTTAGAGGTTGAATCATGAGAAAGAAAATGTTCATTGGGTGAGTGATGTGATTATTTCTTCATTTTGGGTTATGGGATGAACAAAAAGGGTGTAGATCTTGTAATCACTTAGGAATTGGGTAGAATGATGAGGATGGATCCATGTATGCATGAATTGCTCCTAGTCTTAGATAAATTTTGCATAATGATCAAGCTCCTTGATTTTGAGTGATTGCCACCTTGAAATGATGCATTGAAACCCCATTATCATCCATATTAGACCATTTGATCACCTAGCCAAATGATTGAGATCATGTGCCCATATGTGAGACTTCACCTTGTGTGTGTGTGTGTGAATCAATGTGAGGGCTGGTTAAGAGAACTTGTTGGTTGATAAGCATTGCATCTTGTGTAGAGGCATAAGAGTAATTGATAGGCCTTGTGAAGCTAGAGCATAATAAGAAAGTTTTGCTCATGCTATTTGCTATGTTTCTTTAGGATGTCAAGTTGAATGCTATGAGTGTTTCTTTCGGCTTTTCTTCCATCTTTATGTCTCTCCTCCTTGTGTTTTGAAAAGATTACTTGAGGAAAAGTAAAGGTCTAGTGTGGGGGAGTTGATATCTTGCATATTTACATGTTTTTAGCATCCATATCTTATGCATTTTGATCATAAGTTAGGCATTAGGCATGTTTAGGTCCATTTTTCATTCATTTGTCCTTATCAGGTGTAGGAGTATGCTTTGGTGTGATTTGAGGTGTTTGGAAGACTTATGGCCCCAAAAGAGATGAAGCATCATGTTTGGCCATGAAAAGAGAAGTCAATCCGTGATCTGGTCAAGACAAAGATGAGCATGGACAGAGGTCTTAGAAATGTCTCCTGCTGCTAATATTTTGTGGAGACACAGAAAATTGAGTTAGCTTTCCAATGGAAGTGGTTTCAAGTCATTTGGATCTTTATTGGAGAAGTTATGATCAATTCACTTGAAGCATGTCAGGATGGCCGGGTAGAGACAGCCGGGTAGAGACAGCCGGCCGGGAAAAGGACAGATGGATGGAAGTGGTCCAGTCCGGGATGACTGAGCCTGGGACAGGTACCCGGTCCTTTGGCTTGTGCTGGAGGTGACCAGACCGGGTAGACAAGTCCGGGTTGGTGAAGCCGGACGGGAAGAGACGGATCAAGGCGTCCGGACGGCCGGGGAGGAAGAACCGGGGAACAGCACCCGGACAGGCTGGACAGAGGCCAGAACTGGACAGGCCGGGGTGGCTAGACCGGGTTGGATGGCTCTGAGTCTCCCCTGACCGAATTTCATGCTCCATTCTCATTGGCTGAGACCAATTTGGCTCAAGGACATTTTAGTAATTTTGTTTTATGATTTCAAGGGCTTTCAAGCCTCCTATATATACTCTTGTAATCTCATTAAGAGATCTAACTTCTTTTCTCTCCAAAACATAATAAGAACTTGAAGAAAGTTTGGATCTTTGATCCTTTTTATCTCATTTCTTTTGTGTTTAATAGATTATCTTATTCTCTAATCATGTTTAGCCTTGAATCATCATTGATTTTGAGGTTTTCCATGGGTATTAGTGAGTAGATCTATCTAGGGTTCATGGGCTAGGGAGACTAAGGGTGATTAAGTGTAGATCCAAGGTGCTTAGTGTTAGATCTATCATCTTCTTGCATTGATTTGGTATTCTTCTTGCTATATTTGGGTTGGCCTCTCAAACATAGAGCCACAGGCATTTCATGCCCGAAAGGTGTTCTATGAAATGCCTGAACCAACTCATCTATGCTTTTAGCTTGCTTTGCCTAAGAGATTAGTTGTCAAAGGAGCTAGGATTGCTATTAGACTCATTTTCCATGCTTGCTTTGATTATTACAGCTAAAGAGATTTGGTGTACTTGGGTGATCATTGCAAAGGAGCATCCATCTAGAGATAGAGCTTGCTTAGTTTTGTTGTCTAGGCATAAGGAATTAGATTGATTGAAAAGTTAGCATCTTGGATTGAATCTTGATCAGCCAAAGTCAGTTCCCTTGTCCCAAGAATCCCCTTGCCTCATTGAGAAAGAAAGTTCAATCTTTTATTGCATTTTTAATATTGTCTTAGTTTCATAATCATCCTCTCATCTTGATTGCGCTTAGATTAAGCATGAACTTGCATTCCCTTTGCATTAGAATCTCTTAGAATTGGATTGACATCTTGTATTCTACAACATTTGATTTGGACCCTAGAAAAGTCTTGTCATCACCATCTTAACACCTTTACAACAAATGGTCTTTGGTAAAGAATGTTAAAAGCCTATGAGAGTGGGTTCAGACATTTCATCAAACACCTCGTGGGTGGGAAATGTCTAGAACTCAACCTTTGAGAGGCCAACTCAAAAGAAGCATTAAAAACACTCTACTAGCAAGGAATAAGATAGATCTACACTATAACACCCTAGATCTAGCCTAATCACCCCTTAGTCTCCCTAACCCATGAATCCAAAAGTGGATTACTTATTAATCACCATGATCACTCTTGAATCCATGAGAGATTCAAGCTTAATCATGTAGGGAAAGAAAGGAGATGAAATCCAACAATCAAGAACACAAAGATGAGATGAGATTATGATTCAAAGATAAAGCTTTACTCAAAGGTTTTGTGTTCTTAGAGAGAAAATAACATAAGTCCCAAATTAGGGATAACAAAGGGTACTTATACATGGCTTAAAAGCCCTATAAACATCATAGAAAATGACTAAAAGGCCCTTGGAAGCAATTTGGTCTTGACCAATAGAGAAGCAGGGTGAAAAATGCTCAGGGTCGTGCCTTGGCTGTCCGGCCCGCTCCGGACCGTCCGGTACGCTCCTCATCCCGCGCGGTTGTGTTGCCCCGAGCGTCCGGCCCGCGCGTCCGTTCTGTTTCGTCTGGTTTCGTTCCCGCGTGGATGCTATGTACCGCGCAGGTTCGGCCGTGCGTCTGGCTGTCCTGTCTGGCTCGTTCCCGCGCGGAGTCTATGTACCGCACATGTTTGGCCGCACGTCCGGCTGTCCCGTTCTCTTCTCGTCCCACGCGGAGATCACGTCCTGCGCTCGTCCCGGCCGCGCATCCGCCTATCCGTTCAGCTCTTCATGCGCGGGTGAGGTAGACCGAGCCCGTCTTACCGCGCGTCCGGTCCATCTTCTGTCCAGCCAGCCAAGGTAAGGTTATTGTCATGGCTTTGCTTGTCCTGACCTTGGCCAAACTCCATTCTTCATCTTTTTTTAACCACAAGACTCCCAAACACCCCCCCAATAACTCCATAGTGCACTCCAAAACCTGATAAAGACTTATGAATGCAAAATGGAACCTAAAGATGCCTAAACCTTAACTTATATGACCAAAATGCACAAGATATGGATGCTAAGAACATGTAAATATGCAAGACATTGATGTCTTGCATATTTTCATCTATTTAGCAATCTTTTTTATTGCATTCTTTGTCTTGTAGGCTAAGGTTTAGCCATGTTTAGGATCATTTTGCATTCATTTGTCCTTATCAGGTGTTGGAGTGTACTTTGGTGTGATTTGAGGTGTTTGGGAACTTTTTGACCCAAAAAGAAGTAAAGAATCAAGATTGGCCATGAGAAGAGAAGTGAAATCAAGAGATGGAGAGTTGGACCGGGGAGACCAGACCGGGTACACATACCCGGTCGGATGGAGATTGATCAGGACGTCCGGATGATCGGGTAGATCAGTCCGGGTTCGAGCAGCCGGTCGGGAAGAAGCTGATCAAGGACGTCCGGATGACCGGGGACAATGGTCCGGCTTGGTGCACCCGAATGATGAAGAACATGAAGTGGACCGGGGCCAATGGTCCGGCTAGGTGCACCCGGACGATGAGAAGCATGAAGTGGACAGGGGACAATGGACCGGTGTGATGAACCCGGTCGGGAAGCAGCACACGAGCAGGACGTCCAGACGAACGGGAAGGACAGACCGGTTTGCTGAACCCGGTCGGGACAAGGCACGGCCAGAACAAGGACAAACCGGGGTGGGACGACCCGGTTGAACCATTTGATTTACCCCTGATCGAGTTTTCATGCTTTCTTCTTATTGGTTGAGACTCATTTGGCTCAAGGACTTTTTAGTAATTTTTCATGATGTATCTAGGTTTTCTAAGCCTAGTATAAATACCTTTGTTATCCCTAATATGAGACTTAGGTTATTTTCCCTCTAAGAACACAAACCTTTGAGTAAAGTTTTATCTTTGAATCATAATCTCATCTCATCTTTGTGTTCTTGATTGTTTGATTTCATCTCTTTTCTTTCTATACATGTTTAAGCTTGAATCTCTCATGGGTTTAAGAGTAAGCATGTGGAATAGTGAGTAGATCCATTTAAGATCCATGGGTTAGGGTGATTGAGAGTGATTAAGTGTAGATCCAAGGTGCTTAGTGTTAGATCTATCCTTTCCTTGCATGATTTGGTGTTTTTAATGCTATATTTGAGTTGGCCTCTCAAACATAGAGCCATAGGCATTTCATGCCCGGAAGGTGTTCTATGAAATGCCTGAACCAACTCATCTATGCTTTTAGCTTGCTTTACCTAAGGGATTAGTTGTTAAAGAAGCTAGGATTGCTATTAGACTCTTTCTTAATGTTTGCTTTGATCATTACAGTCAAAGGGATTTGATGTAATTGGGTGATCATTGCAAAAGAGCATTCATCTAGGGATAGAGTTTGTTCAAGCATACTGTCTAGGCATAACGAATTAGATTGATTGAAAAGTTGGCATCTTGGATTGAACCTTAATCATTTAAGATCAAGTCCATATACCCATGGGTCTCATCTCCTCATAAAGAAAGAAAACTTTATATTTTCTTGCATTTAAGATATTGTCTCAGTTTAATAATCATCTCCTTTAATGATTGTATTTAGATTAAGCATAGACTTGTATTCCCTTTGCTTTGTGGTCACTTAGAACTGGTTCGACAATCTTATATACTACATCATTTGATTAGGACCCTTGAAAAGTCCTTTCATGAAATTGGTGCCGTTGCCAAATTCTAAGTTGATTGTGACATTGGGATTTAGTCACTTGCTTGAGACTAAATCATTTTCTTTTCTTGTGATATTGATTCTCCTTTTGCCTCTTCCTTTGATTTTCAGGTGTATGAACACAAGAAGCAGGGGTGCAACAGACCTGGTTCCCACTGTTGAAGAGATAGCTACACTTGAGAGGGAAATAGCAAGAAGGAGAAGAGAAGAAGAGCAACAGGCTCACATTCAGAGGTTGGGGTTTGAGATGGATGAACACCAGAGCTGACAACCTTGGACCACAGAGCCAGCAACAACATCACCCACCGCGGCCAGCAAGAGCTATTGGCACCTATGACCGTCCTCACATTCATGGTCATAGGACGGGCATCCGCGCACCAGCTGTGGAAGCTAACAACTTTGAGATCAAGTCAGGGTTGTTGAGTGCGATTGAGAACAACAAGTACCATGGCCTTGCTGTAGAAGACCCATTTGATCACTTGGACAAGTTTGATAGCTATTGTGGTTTGTCCAAGACCAATGGTGTGTCAGAAGATGCCTTCAAGCTCAAGCTGTTTCCTTTCTCTCTAGGAGACAAGGCACGCCAATGGGAGAAATCTCTACCTAGTGACTCCATCACTACTTGGGATGATTGCAAGAAAGCCTTCTTGGAGAAGTTCTTTTCTACATCAAGGACAGCCAAGTTGAGAAATGAGATCTCAAGCTTCCAGCAGAAGAACTTGGAAAGCTTTAGTGAAGCATGGGAGAGGTTCAAAGGCTATCAAGCACCGTGGCTTCTCAAAGGAGAGTTTGCTGAGCACATTCTACAGAGGAGCCCTTCCTGAGTTCAGAGCTAGATTGGTTTCTTCCTGGGCAGGTCTGAAGAAGATGCTGAGGAGCTGGTTGACAACATGGTGAAGAGTGACTCAGTTTACAGTGGAGAGCATGACAGAGCTGATAGAACCACAAGAGCTGATGACAACCAGACCAAGAAGGAAACCAAATCCTTGCAGGAGAAGATAGACTTGCTTATTGCTAACCAAGCAAACAGGAGCAGATCAACTTTGTGGGTGGTCCTAGTCAAGAAACTCGTCCTAAGATTAATGAAGTTGATGGTTTAGAAGGGCAGGATGAGCTTTGCTTCATCAACAACAATGGTACTTGGTACAGGAAGGAGCCTAACTTTCAGTACAACAACTACGAGCAGAGGTCGTATCCTAACAACCAGCAAGGAGGCTATCAACCCAAGCAAAACACTCAGCAAGGGAACTACCAAGTTTGTTCAAGTTTGTTCACTCCAAGATTGATAGCAGCTATACTGAGCTAAACAACAAGATAAGAGCTTTGGAGAATCAGTTTGCTTCTATGAACTCTCAGCCAAGTCGCCAACAAGGAACACTACCAGGAAAGGCAGATCAAAACCCCAAGGAGCCAATGAAAGCAATCACTTTGAGAAGTGGTAGAGAGTTACCTCCAAGAGCTCTCCCCAAGGATGGTGAGAATCTAGGTGGGGGGGGGGGTGGCCATCAACATTGATGATGATGTTGTGATTGTAGATGAGAAGGTTGATGAGGAGATTCTAGAAAATATTGTTGAAGCTAAGGGTAAAGGAAAGGTTGAAGAAGAGAAGAAAACACTAAAACATGGTGAAGTTGCCACTCCAACAAAAGAGTCTCCCTTTGTTCCTCCTCCCTATGAACCTAAGCTGCCATTTCCTGGAAGATTCAAGAAGCAACTTTTGGAGAAGTACAAAGCACTCTTTGAGAAGCAAATGAGTGAAGTTCAAGTCACAATGCCCATGATTGATGCCTTCATGCTTGTCCCTCAATACAGCAAGTTCTTGAAGGATGCTGTGGCTGCCAAGAAGAAGGAAATGAAGGGCATGATGGTTCTTACTCATGAGTGCAGTGCCATCACCCAGAGATTGACAATCCCTAAGAAGCTAGAGGATCCAGGCTGCTTTACCCTATATTGTGCCATTGGTCCTTTGATGTTTGAGAGATGTCTATGTGATCTGGGAGCTAGTGTCAGTCTCATGCCTCTTATCTGTTGCCAAGAAGCTTGGGTTCAGCCAATACAAGAAGTGTAAACTCTCTTTGGTGCTTGCTGATCGCTCAGTCAAATTCCCTATTGGTATCCTTGAAGATCTCCCTGTGATGGTGGGAAATTGTGAGATTCCTACTGATTTTGTGGTGCTAGAGATGGATGAAGAAGCTAGAGACCCCTTGATCCTTGGAAGACCATTCTTAGCCACTGCAGGAGCCCTTATCAATGTGATGGAAGGCAAGATTGATCTTCATTTGTGGAAAGAGCACACTCTCAATTTTGACATCAATGAGGTAATAAAGAGGTCAACTGTGCAAGGCCAAGTGTTTCACATAGAAGAGATGGAAGCTCTTGCTGATGAGCTTCTTGAGGAATTGGCACTTGGAGAGTTGGCAATAAGGGACCCTTTGCAACATGCTTTGACAGTGGATAAAGAGGTCCAAGTGGTTGAGAACAAAGAGAGTGATGCTATTGTGGCCATGCTAGATTCTCGCACGAAGATTGATGATGAAGGCCAGTATGAGGAGCTTAAACAAGAGGTGCACCAAGCTGTTTGAGCCAATCAACAAGAGGACACCCAACAAGATGATTGGAGTGAGCTCAAGGCACCAAAAGTGGAGCTAAAACCTCTTCCCCATGGTGTAAGGTACGCATTTCTAGGCCCTAATGAGTCATATCCTGTCATTGGGAGTAGTGAACTTACTGAACTTGAACTTTCTCAACTTTTAAATGCACTTAAAAAGTTTAGAAAGGCAATTGGGTACTCACTAGATGATATTAAGGGGATATCACCTTCTTTGTGCATGCATAGGATACATCTAGAGGATGAATCAATGACTTCTATAGAGCATCAAAGAAGGTTAAATCCTAACCTGAAGGATGTTGTAAAGAAGGAGATTCTTAAGCTCTTAGATGCTGGTGTTATCTACCCTATTTCAGATTCTAAATGGGTATCTCCTGTGCATGTAGTCCCAAAGAAAGGTGGTATCACTGTGGTTAAAAATAACAAGGATGAATTGATACCAACTAGAACCATAACTGGCCATAGGATGTGTATAGATTATAGAAAGCTCAACTCTGCATCTAGAAAGGATCATTTTACATTGCCATTCATTGATCAAATGCTTGAGAGACTTGCAAACCATCCTTTCTATTGCTTTCTTGATGGGTATTCAGGGTTCTTCCAAATCCTCATACATCCCAATGATCAAGAGAAGACAACATTCACATGCCCCTATGGCACCTTTGCTTATCAAAGGATGCCATTTGGGTTATGTAATGCTCCAGCAACCTTTCAAAGGTGCATGATGTCTATCTTCTCGGATCTCATTGAGGATATAGTGGAGGTATTCATGGATAATTTCTCTGTCTACGGATCTTCGTATTCTGCTTGTTTGTCCAACTTGTGCAGGGTCCTACCGAGATGTGAAGACATCAACCTTGTGCTGAATTGGGAGAGGTGTCACTTGGTGATCAAAGAGGGGATTGTGCTTGGGCATAAGATTTCAGAAAAGGGCATTGAAGTGGACAAGGCTAAAACTGAGGTGATGGTCAGCTTGACCATCAGGAGCTTCCTTGGCCATGCTGGGTTCTATGGAAGATTCATCAAGGACTTCTCAAAGATTGCTAGACCAATGACCAAGTTGCTGTGCAAGGAGACCACTTTCAGCTTTGATGAAGAGTGTCTTGAAGCCTTCAAGAAGATAAAGGGTGAACTTGTTAGTGCTCCCATTGTCCAGCCACCTGATTGGGACCTCCCTTTTGAGATAATGTGTGATGCTAGTGACTTTGCTGTTGGGGCTGTCCTGGGGCAAAAGAAGGATGACAAGACTCATGTTATTTATTATGCTAGCCAAACCCTGAATGATGCACAGATGAAGTATGCCACAACTGAGAAAGAGATGCTGGCCATTGTCTTCGCCTTTGAAAAATTCAGAAGCTACCTGGTGGGTTCCAAGGTCATTTTGTATACTGACCATGCAGCTTTGAGACATCTCCTAGCAAAGAAGGATGCCAAGCCAAGACTACTAAGGTGGATCCTTTTGCTTCAAGAGTTTGACTTAGAGATTAGAGACAAGCCAGGGATTGAGAATGGAGTTGCTGATCACTTGTCCAGGCTGAGGATTGAAGGTGGAATCCCTATTGATGAGGGACTTAGACAAGAGCATGTCATGACTATTATGTCAGTGGTGGCAGTTATTGAGACTGGAAAGAAGATTGAAGAGGTTAAGGCAGCTGAAGAGAAGGGACCTTGGTATGCTGATTTGGTTAACTATTTAGCCACTGGGAAGGAGCCATTGGGTCTTGCGGGGTATGAGAAGAAGAAGTTCTACAAATACTTGAAGAGATACTATATTGGGATGAACCATACCTCTACACTCTTTGCAAGGATCAGATCAATAGAAGAGTGGTGGCTGAAGAAGAAGTTGAAGGAATCCTTACACATTGCCATGGATCTTCCTATGGAGGCCATTTTGCTACCTTCAAGACTGTCTCAAAGGTGTTACAAGCTGGATTTTGGTGGCCACACATGTTCAGGGACACACAAGACTTCATTTCAAGATGTGACTCTTGCCAAAGGAGGGGGAACATTACTAAGAGGAATGAGATGCCTCACAACCCAATCCTTGAAGTGGAAGTGTTTGATGTTTGGGGGATAGACTTCATGGGACCTTTCCCTTCTTCTTATGGCAACAAATACATCTTGGTGGCTGTGGACTATGTGTCAAAGTGGGTAGAAGCCATAGCAAGTCCCACAAATGATTCAAGAGTGGTGATCAAAATGTTCAAGAGCAATATCTTCCCAAGGTTTGGAGTACCAAGAGTGGTCATAAGTGATGGAGGTTCACATTTCATCAACAAGCTATTTGAGGGTCTTCTCAAGAAGAAGGGAGTGAAACACAAGGTTGCAACACCCTATCACCCTCAAACAAGTGGACAAGTGGAAGTCTCCAACAAGCAAATCAAGGGCATCTTGGAGAAGATTGTGGGAACTAAGAGGAAGGATTGGTCAGACAAGCTTGATGATGCTCTTTGGGAAATATAGAACAGCCTTCAAGACTCCTCTAGGCACTACCCCTTTCAACCTTGTCTATGGGAAGTCTTGCCATTTACCAGTTGAGCTTGAATACAAGGCTTTGTGGGCTGTGAAGCTTCTAAACTTTGACATCAAGAGTGCAAAGGAGAAGAGACTTCTTCAACTCAATGAACTGGATGAGATAAGGATGGATGCCTTTGAGAACTCAAGGATTTACAAAGAAAAGACTAAGGCCTTTCATGACAGGCACATCCTCAAGAGAGATTTCAAGGCTCGAGATCAAGTTCTTCTTCTCTATAACTCTAGACTGAAGATATTCTCAGGGAAGCTCAAGTCAAAGTGGTCTGGTCCATTTGTGGTTAAGGAAGTGAGACCTTATGGAGCCATTGTGCTTTGGAACAAGCAAGGTGGAGACTTCACAGTGAATGGCCAGAGACTCAAGGAATACATGGCCACCATACCAAATGAGGATGGGACATCAACCCCACTCTCTGATGCTCCCCTTTCCTAACCTAAAAGGAGGCAAAGTCAAGCTAGTGACTTTAAACAAGCTCACTTGGGAGGAAGTCCCATGGTTATCCTTGTAAATATTGCATTAGGATTTATTTTTTTTCAACAATGTCACTTGGAGGATGATGAGAGCTTGGGAATGAGTTGGCTAAGGTCTTGAGATGGAGAAAGCATAAAAGAAAAGAGAGAAGTGGGGGTTTGGACCGGGTAGGGTGGACCGGGGTGGCCTACCCGGTCGGATGGCCGAAGGAGAACGGACCGGGTGCATCTGTCCGGCTTAGAGCACCCGGTCGTGAAGCACATGAGGAGGACCGGGGTGGCCTGTCCGGCTTAGAGCACCCGGTCGTGAAGTTGCTGAGGACCGGGATGGCCTGTCTGGGTGAGGGCACCCGATCGGATTGCTTCCACCTGCAGGATCCGTGCGCCAGCCCACCGGAGCTCCATGACCCGCACCCGACCCGGCCGCAACCCAGGTAAGTTTTCTTCCCCTAAACCAGACCCAAACCCATATACCCTGACACAGACCCGACCCAGACCCACCTAGACCACCCTTAAAGACCTAATTCACCCTCTCTCTCCTCATTTCATCTTCTTCCTCACATCAAAATCCTCTCTAGCCTTCAAGAACCAAAATCACCATAACTTTGTCAAATCTCAACCAAATCACCAAATTCTTTTTCCCACATCCAAGTCTTCTTCCCCTAGGTCTAATTCCTTGAATCTTTTCATCTTTATCCTTCATCCAAAGCAAGGTATGGTATCTTAAAGTTCAAATTCGTAACTCTCATGAACCCTAAAAATTTGAACTTGAAATTTGAGGTTTTTCTTGCTAGATTCTTTTGGATTAGACTAGGGAAAACTTATATATCATGCTGGGTAGTTGATTTCATGGTGGAATTGAGATTAATTTGAACTTTGAAAAATTAGGGTTCATGAGATTTGGGGGTTTTTCATAAAGTGCTTGTTTTAGGTTGTTTTGGGGTAGATTGGATGCTAGATTGCCGGAGAACTTCAATTTAGGCTGATTCATGCTTGATAGTGTTTGATTGAGGGGTTTTGATTCTTGGAGATTCTCATTGTTCATAAAAAAAAAAATAATAATAAATAAACAAATAAATAAATAAATAAATTGAGCATGAGAATTCTCTAAGATGTTTTAAAGCCCCCCTTTGCTTAATGCTTTGTTTCTTATGAGTAATTGATCATTGGAATTGAAATCTTATGCTTTTGATTATGTTTCTCATCTTGAGAAGTTTTTCCTTCTTAAGCTCATTCTTTTCCAAGGTTTAAATTTCAGGTACCAATGGGGCGAAAGAATGAAGCTAATATAGAAGTTGAGAAGCAAGAGCTTGTGGGAACCGAAATTCACACCGTCAATTTCCGATAAACGATTTGGAGGAAAACCGAGTTAACCCGATCTTCCTTAAGGTCCCGGATATCTGCAGGGCCACACACGATACAATCAATGGAGATTAAAGTTGTAAAAGTAAAAATCGTAAGAGTAGAGCGAAAGAGATCTTATTTCTGAATTCTCGTTTGAACGTGTACAACAAGCAAAGAAATCGGCTGTAAGAGCTGTCGAAAAGTCCGCTAGTCCGGTCGCCTAAGTCTATCTTAGTTGAGTCGCAGCTCGCTAGTGAAAACAGAAAACTATGCTAAATCGCTCTATGTGCTAAGTGCTCTGGAAGTTTTGTGATGATTTGCTCCTCGCCCAAAGCTCTCCTTATATACTCCTCTTAAGATGGTCTATCTTCTTTCGGGCTGAATCGGGTTTTTTCCATTTTCGTCCATCTTCGTGTTTATCGGGAAACTTGACATTTATCTTCGGAAAACTTGACATTTATCTTCTGGAAACTTGACATTTATCTCTTATGTGAGGATAAAGATAAACCATCATAGTTATCCTTCCTTTTCGAAAAATCGTAAGTGGGCCGTTTTGGCCATGTCGGGCCATTTAGACATTTTTACGGTTTTTCGAAAGAATAGTCTTTGAAGGTTTTGGCATTTCCGAAGGAACCCCAATTCCTCGTATAGTCGAGATGTTTGGTGTTTAGAATAACCGTGATCGTACCAAACTCACGAAGATTGATCCAAACAAGCCAAGATGGGATCAGACCGAGCATGATGGGACCGAGACCACGACGAGGGCTGTCGACCGGCGTCAGGGGGCTTGCCGCCGGCGCCAGGCCAGCTTGCGGAAAGCGTGCCCCCGGCGCCAAGGCGGCCCGCGTGATGCATGCCGCCGGCGCCAGGCCGGGGTGCCGCCGGCGCCAGGTCGGCTCGCGTGTCGGGTGCCGCCGGGGCCAGGCCGGCTCGCGTGATGCGTGCCGCCGGCGCCAGGCCGGCTTGCCGCCCGTGGGTTTTCCCTTGTTCGATCTTTCCCCTGTTAGTCGTTCGTGCGGGAAATCTTTGAGTTTGGAAGGATCTTTAGCCGTAGATTTCGAGATAATCGTTTTTGACCCAACGAGATTCCTCGAGTATCGGGATCGAGATGGACTTGGATTCGTAGACTTTCCATCTTCAAGGGTTTGAGTAATGAGGCTTCAAACTTTAGACGTTTAAAAGATGAACTTTTAAACAATCGAGAAGGCTTTGCGGAAGAATCATTGTAGTTCTCGGACGATCCGGACATAGGTTTAAGGGACCAAGATGCTGCCGTTGCCCGAGATCATGAGACGATTGCACGGATGGGCGCCAGGACCCTTGCCGCCGGCGCCAGACGGGAGACGATAGGCCTGCCGCTGGCGCCAGACGGGACAGGACAAGCCTGCCGCCGGCGCCAGGCGCGGCGTGGGCGGCCTGCCGCCGGCACCGGGCGTCCTGCCGCCGGCGCCAGGCGTCCTGCCTTCTGTGCCGTGTCCCGCGTCTGCCGGTGCTTGCTGTTGCTTGCCTTTGTTGATCCCCGGGGCTCACGGTCTGTTCATTCCTTCTCGTGAGTTCATCGAGTGACGACCTGTTTCCTGGTTTCGATCGTCACTTAGTTTTCTTTCGAGGACTTTCGGGTGACGATTTCGTCGCTGACCGATTTTGACCCCAACAGTTAGCCCCCCAGCTAGCTAGGAATCGTAGTGCTTTTCGGGTCCTGGCTTGCGGTATAGCCGTATGGGAAGGTGTAGAGACGTAATCGTTTGCCGAAAGTCGGGGTAAATAGTGATTTTACCTCCTTTATAAGGATGGAGTAAGAAATCTCATTCATTCTTACTTCATCATAAAAAATTCATCTCTCTCAAGAATCCTTTCTCTATCTTTAAGAATAATGTCTTCAAGATCCTCAAAGAGAAATTCTTCTTCCCATTCATCCTCGGATGACTCTCCTGCCCATATGACGGTGAAGCAAGAGGAGTTAGTCGAGGAGGAAACGAAGAATGCGTATTACCGAGCCCTTGTGGGCTCGGCTCGACCACTGCCAGACGTCCCTGTTACGAAGAGACCTTTGAGGCAGCCTGGTGCTCCCTTTACGCCGAGCCTGGTTTCACGTAAATATCTCAGGATTCTTCAAGATTTTTACCAGATTCCTAATGGAGTCAAATTCTGGATTCCCGTCGGTAACGAGAGTGCGAGGAATCCTCCGGAAGGTTTCTTTACATGTTACGAGGCTTTCCTTACGTATTTCCGCATGTGGTTCCCGATCCCTGGTACCATTGTTCGGGCGCTTCGTCACTTCGAACTTTCGATCAGCCAGCTCAGCGTTGCTGCCTTAGAGAGTTGGCTTGGCGTACTGATCTCAAGTTATGAGCTCGGGATCGATCTCAGTCCTGGTGATTTCGAAGGCCTTTGGAGCACTCGGCCAACGGGGAGAGACGGTTACTACTCCATGCTGCCTAAGAAGGATATGGCCATAATTCAGGGGACTACTTCGAACCCTAAGTCGTGGCAGGAGCGTTTCTTCTTTGTCCGAATAGATGGTGATTCTGTCGAGGAGAGCTGCCTCCATCTATTTCCGCATGCATGGAACTTTAACCGAGGTAATATGATGAAAACTCGTTGTCTATTTTGTTATTCCGGAAGTACGAGTTTTTAGTGAAAAAGTTTCGCTTTGTAGAGAACGGGGCTGTTGCGCATTTGCATGGCGATCTTTTCGTCAAGAGGGATCTCCTTCGTCAATGGCCGTTTTTCTGGAAGTCCTTCACTCTTGAACGGATTCGAGACGCAGTAAGGCTTTACCGGTCCCGAGACTCTGTCCCGACATATGATGCCGAACTGGTTATCGAAGCCCCGACTCGGAGGTGTAAACAGAGATCTCGTAAAGGGAAAGAAATCGATGGTGGGGAAGGTTCGGAAGATCCTTCACCATTGGGGGAAAACCCTAGTTTTGTTCCAACGGAAAAAGGCGGAGCCAGCGATTTTCCACTTCCAAACAATTTCTTTGACGGCCTTCCTCCGGAGTTTGTTACTGATGAGTCTCTGGAGGAAGAGAAGAAGCATTAGGTTTTTGCCGAGGGCTCCCAGCGGATCAATGAAGTTTTGTCCTTTGAACTTCTTAACCGTATTCTTGAATCCGCATATATGTATATTTATTGATCTTGAATTTATGCAGGGATTAAGAGTGTTTGGCAATGCGCTTGACTCAAGTTTCCGCAAGTCTAGGATTGCTAACTTCAAGACCAAGGAAGCTGAGCGAGAGCTCTTCTGATTCCGACAAGAGGTTAAGGCGCAGAACGAAAAGCAAGCTGAGCTTCATGCTCGAGCTCTTGTTCGGGCAGAAAGGAGAGGAAGGAGGATGGTCGCAGCTGAGGTGGCGAGACGGGCGGAATCGTTCGCTTCTGAGTTTCAATGTTTTAAAGAAGCTCAGGAGTTTGTTGGCGATTTCCGCGAGTGCCGGAGCTCGGTCGTAAACCTTTATAAGTCTCAGAATCCGGATTTCTCTTTTGATTCCGAGATCGCTGAGATGAAGGACTTTATGGCCGAGTGTGCTCATGCTGAGTCCTTGGTTCCTCCAGTCGAGGAATGAGTCCGGAGACTATGGGAACCTATCGAGTTTTCTGAGGATACGGTGGAGGCCGGAGCCGATGAGAACGCCGAGGGTGGTGGGAACGCTCAAGGCGTGAACGAGGAAGTGGACCAGCCTGCAGGTTCATTCGGGATTTCCGCATCTGGATTTCTCGATGTTGACTTCCTTTTGTGAATCGTATGTTTTGGCCGTGTGTGGCCGTTTTTTTTAGGGGTTTTATACTGCGACCGTCGGAGGTTGCATTCTTATGTTTTGGGACTGGCCGGTTGTGGCTTAGAATCCCGCCGTCTTTGCGAACTTTATGAATATGAAAATTTGCGAGATTTTGTCTTTTGGTTTGATTTATACTTTCGTCAAGTGTAGAGGAAAGAATGCGAGTAGTCACTTCGTATCCTAACTCTTTTTTGTCGCTTGGTCCGTATGCTACTTTCTAGCGAGCGTTTTAGGTGTAAGCGATAAGAGACATGTTTTGGGATCTCGTATACGATACTATGTCTGTGAGATGTCAAGATCCAGCAAGACTGGGTTTAGGGCAAGACCTAGGCTTACTCTCAGCTTTAAGGCTGTGCGATGACTGATCGGCTTTCGTTTTGCCTGTTAGTGATTTCTTCCTGATTTTTTTCGTTTAAAGTCCGCGACTAGTCGCCGGCTTATATGACTTGTGTTAAAAGAATCGAGCTATCTTCGGAGTTTATCCGAGACGCTAAACCAAAATTTTGGGTTTCTTGTATAGCGCGCTATGATATCCTTGTCGGATGTAAGAGGACCTTGTAGGTCTGACTACGAGTTTGTATTGAGTGAAACGTTTCTTGTGTGCGTCCGTCGGGGCCAATCGACGGGCGTAAGTTATTTTTAAGTCGCAGGTGGACTGTTTTAGCGGACGATACGTGTTTTGTTATCTTTTTAAGAAGTTGCGACGTCTCGCGTTTCTTTTGAAGATATGATTTTCGTTTTTCCGAAGTGTTTATACGTTAAGTGAGCATAAAAGATAGAAAGAATTTTATTAAAAATTCCGTAAAGTTCGAGTACATGTGCGGATATTGCGCGTTTTTGGGGGAGTATAGGAGTATACGTACCCAAGCCCCCCCCCCCTCTTTTTGGTGAGGGGGATAGCTGAACTCGCCGGGTTTCGACGAGCTGCCTACGTACCTCTTTCGAGGATCAATCCATCTCGTAGTTCTGATAGTTGCCGCAAACGTTTTTACTCATGTGCGTTGCCGTTCCGATCGTGCTGGTCGGATCGGTGGTTTGTGCAGGGGTCGAGCTGTCTGCTTTTACGGCGGTGGACTCAGTGGCTTTGTCGCTGTCTTGAATCGTTGCCTGTTTGGATGATTCAGGATCATCTTTTCTCTAGTCTTCAGGAATGTTGTGTGATTCCTTTACTCGTTTCGGGTTGGCCGCAGGGGCGTTCCGATCTTTTCGCAGTTTGGACTCGGCTAGGTAACAGAGTCTCGATTGTTTCTGACTACCCCAGATGACTGCGGTTCCGGTTGGAGTCGGAAATTTAATGCCGAGGTGATATGTGGATGGTACTGCCTTCATGGAGTTAATCCAAGGGGTTCCCATGATGGCATTGTAGATGGCCGGGTTCTCGACTGCTGCGAACTCAACGATTTTTTTGACTTCTTTCGCCATGACCGGGAGCTTAATTCTCCCGAGGGTCATGGAAGTGACGCCCGAAAACCCAGTCAAATGTTTTGGCTCTGGGACGACTTCCCCAAGTGGGATCTTCATCCTGTAGAGGGTGTTGCGGAAGATAACGTTGGCCGTACTTCCTGTATCGACGAGGATGCGGCCGACCTCGAGATCTTGGATTACCAGGTCGATAACCAAAGCGATCGTGTGGTTGCGGAAGATAACGTTTGTCGATCCCGACGGTCTCCTGTTCCTCGAAAGCGATCGTGTGGTTAGGAACATCGCTGTCTGGGAACCAGTTGGAACTTGTCTCGGCTTTTCGCCCGTAGGCTTTTATCGACGAGACAGAGTCTTGGTAGAACTGTGATCCTCCGATGATCATGTTTACCCTGTGGCGACTGCTGTTGTTCCCTTGGTCGTCCTGTCTTCTTCCGCGTTTTTCCCCCGATTGATTTTCGGTCGCGCGGTCCTCGGAGACAGTTTTGTTGGTCTTTGGGCGGTCGGAGTCCAGGAGCAAGTCCTTTATACTCTTGACCTTTGATAGTTCGCCGGTGAGGAGTTTTGCGGCGAGCCGGGTGCCGAGAACCTTGCAGTTCGCAGTGGAGTGACCTCTGGTTTCGTGGAACTCGCAGTAGGAATTATCCTTGTACTGGTTCCTGGTCCAGGTGTTTCCGGAGGTTCTGCCTTGCTCCGAGTTGATGGCGTAGTTATGCTCGCCTTGGGCGTCTTCCCCTTCGTGATGGAAGTTCTTGTCGTTACGAGAGGGTTTCTTTTTTGAGGACGTTTTCTGTGGTCCGTGCTTCTGCGATAGAAGCTTCATCTCTTCCTCCATGATGATGAAGTCCGTTGCTTTGTGGAGAGTATCTTGGATTGTCCGCGGCTTTTCCAGTAGTATCCACTTTCGGAATTTTGACTTGTACCAAAGAGTTTTCCTCAGGGCGTCGATTGCGACATTGTCGCTGATGCCTGTTACTCTGGCCATCACCAGCTTGAACCTTCGCATGAAGTCGCGGAACGACTCGTCCTCCCTCTGAGCTAGACTCCATAGGTCCACGTCGGACGTTTCTCTGTCCACGAACATGGAGTATTGTTTGAGAAATGCCGAGGCCAGTTGGCGGAAGCTTCCTATGGAGTTCCTTTTGAGCCGGGAGAACCATTCAAGTGCAGCGCCTTTGAGGTGCTCGACGAAGAGAAGAAAATGACCCGCGTCTCGTTCGCGTTCTGGGAGTTTGCATCTACCCATTGCGATCTGGAAGGACTGTAGGTGCGACTTAGGATCCGTCGTACCGTCATAGACCGGGATTTTGATTTTCCCTGGGTCTGAGATGCCTGTTTCCGTGATCCGAGCGGTGAACGGTGTTTTCCGTGCTTCCCCGGGAAGTCTATCGATCTCGGGGGCGGAACTGGTCGCCTGATGGATTTGCGATTTCACCGCTTTCACTTCGGCCACGGTCTTTTTGAGAGATTCGCGGAGATCATGGATCTCGCTATTGCTACCGGCGTTCCTCCGAGTTTGTCGGCGCTGGTCGTGATGGATCCGAGCCTGATCTTCAGCGAGTTCTTCCTGCTCCATCCAGTAGAGTTCTTCTTCCTCTTCTGTCAATGGCCTCTCGAAGGATACCGTCTGCCGAGCGGACTGGCTTTGGGTCCTCCTAGGGTGGATGTCAGCGTCTTCATCGGAAGGGTCCGATTGGTCGCTGACATCCAGATTGATGCGCTCGACGTCGCTTTCCTTGTTTCCTGTAGCCGGGGTTGGAATGTTCTGCGAGGTCGTTTGCTGTCCTTTTGGAGCCGTTTCCTCGGGAGTGGGCTCTTTCGAGGCATCTTTTTCTCGTTCTCCGGAAGATCCGAAGTCGAGTCTTCTGCCGCGCTGTTGGGGTCAAAATCGGTCAATGACGAAATCGTCACCCGAAAATCCTCTAAAGAAAAGCCAAGCAACGATCAAAGCCAAGAAACGGGTCGTCGCTCAATAAAACTCACGGGAAGGCTCTTCCGCTCCCGTCTGGCACCAGCGGCAAGGGACCTGGCGCCCATCCGTGCAATCATCTCATGATCTCGGGCAATGGCAGCATCTTGGTCCCTTAAAACCCATGTCCGGATCGTCCGAGATCTACAATGGTTCTTCCGCAAAGCCTTCCCGATTGTTTAAAAGATTCATCTTTTAACACATCTAAAGCTCGAAGACACATTGCTCGCATCCTTGACGACGGAAAATCTACAAATCCAAGTCCATCTCAAAATCCCGATACTCGAGGAATCTCGTTGGATTAGAAACGATTATCTCAAAATCTACGGCTAAAGACCTTCCCAAACTCAAAGATTTCCCGCAAACGACTGACGGGGGAAAGATCGAACAATGAAAACCCACGGACGGCAAGATGGCCTGGCACCGGCGGGACGCGTAACGCGAGCCGGCCTGGCGCCGGTGGGACGCGGGCCGGCCTGGCACCGGCGGCACCCCGGCTTGGCGCTGGTGGCACCCGTCACGCGGGCCGGCCTGGCGCCGGCGGCACGCGGGACGCAGGCCGGCCTGGCGCCGGCGGCACCCTGGCCTGGCACCGGCGGCGCGCGGGACGCGGGCGGCCTCCTGGTCCCGGAGGCACTCGGCACTGGCGCCGGCGGCACCACGGCCTGGCACCGGCGGCACCCGTCACGCGGGCCCGGCCTGGCGCCGGAGCACACGGACGCCGGCCTGTGCGCCGGCGGCACCCCGGCCTGGCGCCGGCGGGCACACACGCCGGACGCAGGCCGGCCTGGCGCCGGCGGCACGCAGGACGCGGGCCGGCCTGGCAAACTGGCGGCACCCGGGCCGGCCTGGCGCCGGCGACACCCCCCCTACGCCGGCACCCGTCACACGGGTCGGCCTGGCGTCGGTCCGCGGCCCTCGTCCTCGTCTCGGTCCTATCGTGCCCAGTTCGATCCCATCTTAGCTTGTTCGGATCAATCTACGCAAGTTTGGTACGATCACGGTTATTCTAGAACACCAATATCTTGACTATACAAGGAATTGGGGTTCCTTCGGAAACACCGAAACATTCAAAAACAATTCATTCTTTCGAAAAACCGTAAAAACGCCTAAACGGCCCAACGTGGCCAAAACGGCCCACTTACGATTTTCCGAAAAAGAAGGATAACTATGACGGTTTATCTTTATCCTCACATAAGAGATAAATGTCAAGTTTCCAGAAGATAAATGTCAAGTTTCTAGAAGATAAATGTCAAGTTTTCCGAAGATAAATGTCAAGTTTCCCGATAAACACGAAGATGGACGAAAATGGAAAAAGCCCGATTCAGCCCGCGAGAAGATAGACCGTCTTAAGAGGAGTATATAAGGAGAGCTTTAAGCAAAAAGCAAACCAGATCACAAACTTTCAGAACACTTAGGACTTAGAGCGATTTAGCATTCTTTTTTGTTTTCACTAGCGAGCTGCGACTCAACTAGGATAGACTTAGGCGACCAGACTAGCGGACTCCTCGACAGCTCTTACAGCCGATTTCTTTTCTTGTTGTACACGCTCAAACGAGAATTCAGAAATAAGATCTCTTTCGCTCAACTTTTACGATTTCCATTTTCGCAACTTTTATCTCTATTGATTGTTTCGTGTGCGGCCCAGCAGATATCCGGGACCTTCAAGGAAGATTGGATTAACTCGATTTTCCTCCACAGTTTGGCGCTAGAAGCTGGGTGGGTTACGGATCTATCTATCTCGCAACTGTACACACTCGATCATGTCTACCGACGTCACCAAAGATCAGCCAGCGCTAGATGGAACACCCGTCGATGCCAACGCTGAGAAGACTCCAGCTGGAGATGCGTCCGCAGTCACTGCTGATGCAAACACTGAGGCACTCAGGCAGATGAAGGAACTGTTTACCTCCACCCAGGCGCGGGCGGAACAACAGGACAAGCGGATAACCTCGCTCGCAAAACAAGTCGACACCTTAACTGCGAGGAGCAAGTTGCCGCGCGGATCCACCAGGGCACGCCGCGGCAGAAGACTCGACTTCGGATCTCCCGAAGCACGAGAAAAAGATGCCCCGAAAGAGCCCACTCCCGAGGAAACGGCTCCGAAAGGACAGCAAACGACCTCGCAGAACCTTCCACTCCCGGCTACGGGAAACAAGGAAAGCGACGTCGAACGCATTAATCTAGATATCAGCGACCAATCGGATCCTTCCGATGAAGACGCTGACATCCACCCCAGGAGAACCCGAAGCCAGTCCGCTCGGCAGACGGTATCCTTCGATAGGCCCATGACAGAAGAGGAAGAAGAACTCTACTGGATGGAGCAGGAAGAACTCGCGGAAGATCAAACTCGGATCTATCGCGACCAGCGCCAACAAGCTGGGAGGAACGCCGGCAGCAATAGCGAGATCCATGATCTCCGCGAATCTCTCAAAAAGACCGTGGCCGAAGTGAAAGTGATGAAATCGCAAATCCATCAGGCGACCAGTTCCGCCCCCGAGATCGATAGACTTCTCGAGGAAGCACGGAAAATGCCATTCACCGCTCGGATCACGGAAACACGCATCTCAGACCCAGGGAAGATCAAAATCCCGGTCTATGACGGTACGACGGATCCTAAGTCGCACCTGCAGTCTTTCCAGATCGCAATGGGTAGGTGCAAACTCCCGGAGCGCGAGCGAGATGCAGGTCACTGTCTTCTCTTTGTCGAGCACCTCAAAGGTGCTGCGCTCGAGTGGTTCTCCCGGCTCAAAAGGAACTCCATCGGAAGCTTCCGCCAACTGGCCTCTGCGTTTCTCAAACAATACTCCATGTTCATGGACAGAGAAACGTCCGACGTGGATCTATGGAGTCTAGCTCAGAAGGAAGACGAGTCACTCCGCGACTTCATGCGAAGGTTCAAACTGGTGATGGCCAGAGTAACGGGCATCAGCGACAATGTCGCAATCGACGCCCTGAGGAAAACTCTCTGGTACAAGTCGAAGTTCCGAAAGTGGATACTACTGGAAAAGCCGCGGACAATCTAGGATACTCTCCACAAGGCAACGGACTTCATCATCATGGAAGAAGAGATGAAGCTTCTGTCGCAGAAGCACGGACCACAGAAAACGTCCTCGAAAAAGAAAACCTCTCGTAACGACAAAAGCGTCCATCACGAAGGGGAAGACGCCCAAGGCGAGCATAACTACGCCATCAACTCGGAGCAAGGCAGAACCTCCGGAAACACCTGGACCAGGAACCAGTACAAGGATAATTCCTACTGCGAGTTCCACGAAACCAGAGGTCACTCCACTGCGAACTGCAAGGTTCTCGGCACCCGGCTCGCCGCAAAACTCCTCACCGGCGAACTATCAAAGGTCAAGAGTATAAAGGACTTGCTCCTGGACTCCGACCGCCCAAAGACCAACAAAACTGTCTCCGAGGACCGCGCGACCGAAAATCAATCGGGGGAAAAACGCGGAAGAAGACAGGACGACCAAGGGAACAACAGCAGTCGCCACAGGGTAAACATGATCATCGGAGGATCACAGTTCTACCAAGACTCTGTCTCGTCGATAAAAGCCTACGGGCGAAAAGCCGAGACAAGTTCCAACTGGTTCCCAGACAGCGATGTTCCTAACCACACGATCGCTTTCGAGGAACAGGAGACCGTCGGGATCGACAAACCTCACTGCGATCCTTTGGTAATCGACCTGGTAATCCAGGATCTCGAAGTCGGCCGCATTCTCCTCGATACAGGAAGCACGGTCAACCTCATCTTCCGCGACACCCTCTACAGGATGAAGATCCCACTTGGGGAAGTCGTCCCTGAGCCAAAACCTTTGACGGGGTTTTCGGGCGTCACTACCATGACCCTCGGGAGAATTAAACTCCCGGTCATGGCAAAGGAAGTTACAAAGATCGTCGAGTTTGCAGTAGTCGACAACCCGGCCATCTACAACGCCATCATGGGAACCCCTTGGATCAACTCCATGAAGGCAGTACCATCCACATATCACCTCGGTATCAAGTTTCCGAATCCGACCGGAACCGCAGCCATCTGGGGTAGTCAGAAACAATCGAGACTCTGTTACCTAGCCGAGTTCAAACTGCGAAAAGATCGGAACGCCCCTGCGGCCAACCCGAAACGAGCAAAGGAATCACACAACATTCCCGAGGACTCGAAGAAAGATGATCCAGAATCATCCGAACAGGCGATGATTCAAGACGGCGACAAAGCCTCTGAGTCCACCGCCGTAAAAGCAGACAGCTCGACCCCCACACAAACCACGGATCCGACCAGCACGATCGGAACGGCGACGCACGGGGAGTAAAAATGTCTGCGGCAACTATCAGAACTACGAGATGGCTTGATCCTCGAAAGAGGTACGTAGGCAGCTCGTCGAAACCCGGCGAGTTCAGCTATCCCCCTCGGCAAAAAGGGGGGGGGACTGGGTGCGTATACTCCTATACTCCCACAAAAACGCGACAAATCCGCACATGTACTTAAACTTTTCGAAATTTTTAATAAAATTCTTTCTATCTTTATGCTCACTTAACATATCAGCGCTTCGGAAAAAACGAAAATCATATCTTCAAAAGAAACGCGAGACGTCGCAACTTCTTAAAAAGATAACAAAACTCGTATCATCCGCAAAAGACAGTCCACCTGCGACTTAAAAATAACCCACGCCCGTCGATTGGCCCCGACGGACGCACACAAGAAAAGTTTCACTCAATACAAACTCGTAGTCAGACCTACAAGGTCCTCTTACATCCGACAAGGATATCATAGCGCGCTATACAAGAAACCCAAAATTTTGGTTTAGCGTCTCGGATAAACTCCAAAGATAGCTCGATTCTTTTAACACAAGTCATATAAGCCGGCGACTAGTCGCGGACTTTAAACGAAAAGAATCAGGAAGAAATCACTAACAGGCAAAACGAAAGCCGATCAGTCATCGCACAGCCTTAAAGCTGAGAGTAAGCCTAGGTCTTGCCCTAAACCCAGTCTTGCTGGATCTTGACATCTCACAGACATAGTATCGTATACGAGATCCCAAAACATGTCTCTTATCGCTTACACCTAAAACGCTCGCTAAAAAGTAGCATACGGACCAAGCGACAAAAAAGAGTTAGGGTACGAAGTGACTACTCGCATCCTTCCCTCTACACTTGACGAAAGTATAAATCAAAACAAAAGACGAAATCTCGCAAATTTTCATATTCATAAAAGCCGCAAAAGACTGCAGGATTCAAAGCCACCAACGGCCAGTCCCAAAACATAAGAATGCAACCTCCAACGGTCTCAGAATAAAATTACTAAAAACGGCCACACACGGCCAAAAAATACGATTCACAAAAGGAAGTCAACATTGAGAAATCCGGATGCGGAAATCCCAAACGAACTAGCAGGCTGGTCCACTTCCTCATTCACGCCTTGAGCGTTCCCACCACCCTCGGCGTTCTCATCGGCTCCGGCCTCCACCGTATCCTCGGAAACCTCGATAGGTTCCCATAGTCTCCGGACTCTTTCTTCTACAGGAGGAACCAAGGACTCGGCATGAGCACACTCGGCCATGAAATCCTTCATCTCAGCAATCTCGAAATCGAAAGAGAAATCCGGGTTCTGAGACTTGTAAAGGTTTACGACCGAACCCCGGCACTCGCGGAAATCACCAACAAACTCCTCAGCTTCTTTAAAACATTGAAACTCAGCAGCAAACGATTCCGCCCGTCTTGCCACCTCCGCTGCGACCATCCTTCTTCCTCTCCTTTCCGCCCGAACAAGAGCTCGAGCATGAAGCTCAGCTTGCTTTGCGTTCCGCGCCTTTACCTCTTGTCGGAACCGGAAAAGCTCTCGCTCCGCTTCTGTGGTCTTGAAGTTAGCAATCCTGGATTTGCGGAAACTCGAGTCAAGCGCCTCGCTAAACATTCTTAGACCCTGCATAAACGCAAGATCAGCAAGCATGCTTATATACAGATTCTAACGTAAGGTTAAGAAGTTCGAAGGGCCAAACCTCGTTGACACGTTGGGAGCCCTCGGCAAAAACCCGTTGTTTCTCCTCATCCTCCAGCGACTCATCAGTAGTAAACTCCGGAGGAAGGCCATCAAAGAAGTTGTTAGGTGGAAAACCGCTGGCTCCGCCTTTTTCCGTTGGAGTAAAACTAGGTTTTTCTCCCTACGGTGAAGGATTTTCCGAGCCTTCCTCATCATCGATTTCCTTCCCCTTACGAGACCTCTGTCTGCGCCTCCGAGTAGGAGCTTCGGCGACCGGTTCGGCATCATACGACAGGACAGGATCTCGGGACCGATAAAGTCTAACCGCGTCTCGAATCCGTTCGAGGGTGAAGGACTTCCAGAAAAACGGCCTTTGACGAAGAAGATCTCTCTTGACAAAGAGATCACCAGGCAAATGCGCAGTAGGGTTGTTCCCTACAAAGCGAAACTTTTTCACTAAAACTCGCACTTCCGAAAAGGTGAAATAGACAAACAGGGTTTTCATCGTATTACCTCGGTTGAAGTTCCATGCTTGCGGAAATAGATGGAGGCAGCTCTCCTCGACAGACTCGCCATCTATTTGGACGAAGAAGAAACGCTCCTGCCACGATTTGGGATTCGAAGTAGTCCCCTGAATCACGGCCATATCCATCTTAGGCAGCATGGAGTAGTAACCGTCACTCCCCGTCGGCCGAGTGCCCCAAAGACCTTCGAAATCATCTGGACCAAGATCAATCCCGAGTTCGTAGCTAGCGATCAGTACACCAAGCCAACTCTCCAAGGCAGGAACGCTGAGCTGGCTGATCGAAAGTTCGAAGCGGTGAAGCGCACGAACAATGGCACCAGGGATCGGGAACCACATACGGCAGTACGTAAAGAAAGCTTCGTAACATGTAAAGAAACCTTGCGGAGGATTCCTTGCACTCTCGTTACCAACGGGGATCTGGAATTTGACTCCTTCAGGAACCTGGTAAAAATCTCGAAGAACCTTGAGATATTTACGAGAAACCAAGCTCAGCGCAAAAGGAGCACCAGGCTGCCTCAGAGGTCTCCTCGGAACAGGGATCTCTGGCAGTGTTGGGGGCGAACCTACAAGGGCTCGGTAATACGCATTCTTCGTTTCCTCCTCGACCAACTCCTCCTCCTTCACCGTCACATGGGCAGGAGAGTCATCCGAGGATGAATGGGAAGAAGAGTTTCTCTTTGAGGATCTTGAAGACATTGTTCTTAAAGAGAGAGAAAGGATTCTTGAGAGAGAGAGTAAAATTCTTGTGATGAAGTAAGAATGAGATTTCTTACTCCATCCATATAAAGTAGGTAAAATCACTATTTACCCCGACTTTCGGCAAATGATTACGTCTCAACACCTTCCCATACGGCTATAACGCAAGCTAGGATCCGACAGGCACTACGGTTCCTAGCTAGCTGGGGGGCTAACTGTTGGGGTCAAAATCGGTCAATGACGAAATCGTCACCCGAAAATCCTCGAAAGAAAAGCCAAGCGACGATCAAAGCCAAGAAACGGGTCGTCGCTCGATAAAACTCACGGGAAGGCTCGTCCGCTCCCGTCTGGCACCAGCGGCAAGGGATCTGGCGCCCATCCGTGCAATCATCTCATGATCTCGGGCAATGGCAGCATCTTGGTCCCTTAAAACCCATGTCCAGATCGTCCGAGATCTACAATGGTTCTTCCGCAAAGCCTTCCCGATTGTTTAAAAGATTCATCTTTTAACACATCTAAAGCTCGAAGCCACATTGCTCGAATCCTTGACGACGGAAAATCTACAAATCCAAGTCCATCTCAAAATCCCGATACTCGAGGAATCTCGTTGGATTAGAAACGATTATCTCTAAATCTACGGCTAAAGACCTTCCTAAACTCAAAGATTTCCCGCAAACGACTGACGGGGGAAAGATCGAACCCCGGCCTGGCGCCGGTGGCACGCGGGACACGGGCCAGCCTGGCGCCGGCGGCACCCGTCACGCGGGCCGGCCTGGCGCCGGCGGCACGCGGGACGCGGGCCGGCCTGGCGCCGGCGGCACCCGTCACGCGGGTCAGCCTGGCGTCGGTCCGCGGCCCTCGTCCTGGTCTTGGTCCTATCGTGCCCAGTTCGATCCCATCTTAGCTTGTTCGGATCAATCTACGCAAGTTTGGTACGATCACGGTTATTCTAGAACACCAATATCTCGACTATACAAGGAATTGGGGTTCCTTCGGAAACACCGAAACATTCAAAAACCGTTCTTTCGAAAAACCGTAAAAACGCCTAAACGGCCCAACGTGGCCAAAGCGGCCCACTTACGATTTTCCAAAAAAGAAGGATAACTATGACGGTTTATCTTTATCCTCACATAAGAGATAAATGTCAAGTTTCCAGAATATAAATGTCAAGTTTCTAGAAGATAAATGTCAAGTTTTCCGAACATAAATGTCAAGTTTCCCGATAAACACGAAGATGGACGAAAATGGAAAAAGCCCGACTCAGCCCGCAAGAAGATAGACCGTCTTAAGAGGAGTATATAAGGAGAGCTTTGAGCAAGAAGCAAACCAGATCACAAACTTTCAGAACACTTAGCACTTAGAGCGATTTAGCATTCTTTTCTGTTTTCACTAGCGAGCTGCGACTCAACTAGGATAGACTTAGGCGACCAGACTAGCGGACTCCTCGACAGCTCTTACAGCCGATTTCTTTTCTTATTGTACACGCTCAAACGAGAATTCAGAAATAAGATCTCTTTCGCTCAACTTTTACGATTTCTATTTTCGCAACTTTTATCTCTATTGATTGTTTCGTGTGCGGCCCAGCAGATATCCGGGACCTTCAAGGAAGATCGGGTTAACTCGATTGTCCTCCACAAATCTTTATCGGAAATTGACAGTGCGAATTTCGGTTCCCACACGCGCCGTGCCTTGGTGGATCCGCGCGGCAACTTGCTCCTCGCAGTTAAGGTGTCGACCTGTTTTGCGAGCGAGGTTATCAGCTTGTCCTGTTGTTCCGCCCGTGCCTCGGCGGAGGTGAACAGTTCTTTCATCTGTCAGAGCATCTCAGTGTTTGCATCAGCAGTGACTGTGGACGAATCTCCAGTTGGAGTCTTCTCAACGTTGGCATCGACGGGTGCTCCGTCTAGCGTTGGCTGATCTTTGGTGACGTCAGTAGACATGATCGAGCGTGTGCAGTTGCGAGATAGATAGATCCATAACCTCCCCTCCTTCTAGCGCCAAACTGTGGGAACCGAAATTCACACCGTCAATTTCCGATAAACGATTTGGAGGAAAACCGAGTTAACCAGATCTTCCTTGAAGGTCCCGGATATGTGCTGGGCCAACACGATACAATCAATGGAGATTAAAGTTGTAAAAGTAAAAATCGTAAGTGTAGAGCGAAAGAGATCTTATTTCTGAATTCTCGTTTGAGCGTGTACAACAAGCAAAGAAATCGGCTGTAAGAGCTGTCGAAAAGTCCGCTAGTCTGGTCGCCTAAGTCTATCCTAGTTGAGTCGCAGCTCGCTAGTGAAAACAGAAAAGAATGCTAAATCGCTCTAAGTGCTAAGTGCTCTGGAAGTTTTGTGATGATTTGCTCCTCGCCCAAAGCTCTCCTTATATACTCCTCTTAAGACGGTCTATCTTCTTTCGGGCTGAATCGGGATTTTTCCATTTTCGTCCATCTTCGTGTTTATCGGGAAACCTGACATTTATCTTCGGAAAACTTGACATTTATCTTCTGGAAACTTGACATTTATCTCTTATGTAAGGATAAGGATAAACCGTCATAGTTATCCTTCCTTTTCGGAAAATCGTAAGTGGGCCGTTTTGGCCATGTCGGGCCATTTAGAGGTTTTTACGGTTTTGCGAAAGAATAGTCTTTGAAGGTTTCGGCATTTCCGAAGGAACCCCAATTCCTCGTATAGTCAGATGTTTGGTGTTTAGAATAACCGTGATCGTACCAAACTCACGAAGATTGATCCAAACAAGCCAAGATGGGATCAGACCGAACATGATGGGACCGAGACCAGGACGAGGGCCATCAACTGGCGTCAGGGGGCTTGCCGCCGGTGCCAGGCCGGCTCGCGTGACGCATGCCGCCGACGCCAGGCCGGCTTGCCGCCCGTGAGTTTTCCGTTGTTCGATCTTTCCCCTGTTAGTCGTTCGTGCGGGAAATCTTTGAGTTTGGAAGGATCTTTAGCCCTAGATTTCGAGATAATCGTTTTTGACCCAACGAGATTCCTTGAGTATCGGGATCGAGATGGACTTGGATTCGTAGACTTTCCATCTTCAAGGGTTTGAGTAATGAGGCTTCGAACTTTAGACGTTTAAAAGATGAACTTTTAAACAATCGAGAAGGCTTTGCGGAAGAATCATTGTAGTTCTCGGACGATCCGGACATGGGTTTAAGGGACCAAGATGCTGCCGTTGCCCGAGATCATGAGACGATTGCACGGATGGGCGCCAGGACCCTTGCCGCCGGCGCCAGATGGGAGACGATGGGCCTGCCGCTAGCGCCAGACGGGACAGGACTAGCCTGCCGCCGGCGCCGGGCGTCCTGCCGCCGGTGCCAGGCGTCCTGCCGTCCGTGCCGTGTCCCGCGTCTGCCGGTGCTTGCTGTGGCTTGCCTTTGTTGATCCCCGGGGCTCACGGTCTGTTCATGCCTTCTCGTGAGTTCATCGAGTGACGACCTGTTTCCTGGTTTCGATCGTCACTTAGTTTTCTTTCGAGGACTTTCGGGTGACGATTTCGTCGTTGACCGATTTTGACCCCAACAGAGCTTGCAGCAAGACACACTGCTCAGTTTGGGAAAAATTTGGGTTCACAGCCTGGTTCAGAAGTGGAGCGTCGCCAGCAAGGTTTGGCAATGCTAAGGAAGAAAGCACAAGCCAAGAAAGATGGGAAGAGAGTTGTTGCTGATAAGGGTGTGGCTGATGGAGCTCACAAGCAAGCCAAGAGGGATGGAAAGAGAACAGCTGTTTGGGACAGTGTGACTGATGGTGCTAACAAGCAGGCTCCTCCCAAGAGAGCTAAGGCACCAAGAAACTCTAGTGTGGGAGCTCACACTATGAGGGCTATGACTCCACCTAGGAGAGCACCAGATCCTGTGCAAGAGAATGTAGAAAGCCTTAACCAGCACACCATGGAAGAGAAGTTGGCAAGGGCTAGAGCAAAGAAACAAGGCAAGAAGCCAATAGTTGCAGAAAGTGAAGGTGAAGAGGATGAGATGTCTTCTGATGATGAGCATGCTGATCCTAAATCAAAGTATGACAAGAGGAAAAAGAGCAAGGAGAAGCAAAGGAAAAAGAGCAAGGAGAAGCAATAACACAATAAAAGAAAAATGACTTAGTCTCAAGCAATTGACTATATCCCAATGTCAAAATCAACTTATAATTTGGCAACGGCGCCAATTTTATGATAGGAGTTTTCAAGGCTCCTAATCAAATGATGTAGTATAAGAGATTGTCGAACCAATTGTGGGAACCGAAATTCACACCGTCAATTTTAATGAATAAGATTGCGGAGGAAAGCCAAGTTAACCCGACTTTCCTTGAAGGTCCGGATTCTCTGCGACAGCCAACGACAAGTGACCGAATAAATGCGGAAAAAGATTTGTTAAGATTTGAGACTGGACCTTAAGAAAGGCTGCCTACGTACCCCTTTCGAGGTTCAAGTCGGACGTAGTTCAGTTAGAAGAATTGAACAAGAGATCGAACCGTCTGGGCGGGTTCGTCTAGTATGAGCGTTTGTCATAGAAACAGGCATGTCGAAGATAACGCCTAGGGTTTCTATGTGCGGAGCTCTTAAGTAAAAGAATTGTCCGATCCTTCCGAGAGGAGCGGAGATTTGCGAGCAGGAGGCGGCCAGACGTTATAGGGCCTGGTTCGTCTAATATGAGCGTTGGTCATAGAAGCGGGCATGTCAAAGATAATGCCTAGGGTTTCTATGTGCGGAGCTCTGAGTAAAAGTATAATTAGATCCTTCCGAGAGGAACATGGGTCTGCGGAGAAGATAAAACTAGAACAAGAAAAGGCCAGACGTTCTAAGTCCTGCCTCGCTGGCCTAACTGCCTATGTTCTAAGTTCTCTAAGCTAGAAGAGTTCTCTAAGTCTAGATTCTAGGATTTTCGGATCTCCTTTCTCTTCTGCTCTTGCTCTCCTTATATACTCACTCCTAGGTCGGTTTGCCTTAGGATGATGGACCTCGCCTTTGGGCCAAAGTTTATCTCTTCAGGAAATATTCCGTTTTCGTCGATCTTCGTAATTATCCTCGAGTTTTCGGTGACTTGATGTTTATCCGATGTTCGGGAAATCGGATAAACCGTCATAGCCTGATTGGGCTTGAATTCTTAAAATCGTAAGTAAGTCCGTGGACTGGTCTTATGTCGTTGAACATTTTATACGATTTCTCGGAAAGACTATCTTTCTCGTAAAATAAACCGTATAGCCTAAAGGATCGATGTTCAAGTTAATCGACCTTGTTTTATGCGATAACTTCTACGAGAAATCCAATCCTTCTAGTTTTTATCGTAAAACATCGAGGACGATTCCAATCGAGTCGAAGGATGTTTATTCCGTAGCCGTGATCGTCCCAAACTCACGATGATTGATCCAAACAAGTCAAGATGGGATCAGACCGAACGCGATGGGACCGAGACCAGGACGAGGGCCGTCGACCGGCGCCAGGCCGGGGTGCCGCCGGCGCCAGGCCGGCCCGCGTGACGGGTGCCGCCGGGGCCAGGCCAGGGTGCCGCCGGCGCCAGGCCGGCCCGTGCGACGGGTGCCGCCGGCGCCAGGTCAGGGTGCCGCCGGCGCCAGGCCGGCCCGCGTCACGGGTGCCGCCGGCGCCAGGTCGGGTGCCGCCGGCGCCAGGTCGGGTGCCGCCGGCGCCAGGCCAGCCCGCGTGACGGGTGCCGCCGGCGCCAGGTCAGGTGCCGCCGGCGCCAGGCCGGCCCGCGTCACGGGTGCCGCCGGCGCCAGGCCGGGGTGCCGCCGGCGCCAGGCTGAAGATCTCGGCGAGGGCTTCGATTTGATATCTTGATCGTTTTCTGGTTCCTCACGGTTTGAGAGAACGACCTCTTCGAAGTTTCGAGGTAGATTCATTTGTGTTTAGGGTTTTTGTGGCGATCGAATCTTGATGTCCTTGGGCGAGCGGACCGATATTTCCGGGGACTCTCGTCCGCGCACGCCCGTAGTCTTCCGATCTCACAGAGAGCGGATATTCTAATTTGAGAAAATCTCGTATAACTTCTTTTCAAATTATCCGAGACTTTTTGTTTCAAGAAATACTTTCTAGAGACTTTCAGTCATTGATTCCATCGTGACCGATTTTGATACCAACAGTTAGCCCCCCAGCTCGTTAGAACCTTTGTGATGTTCTTGCGAGCGATAAGACATGTCAGGTAAGATAGGCGGAATTAATGGTTGAAAGGCTCCGTTGAAAGTGGTAAGATTGGGGCTGCGCCTTTCGAAGGCTGCCTACGTACCCTTGTTGTAGGGATCAAGCCTTCCGTAGTTCGTTTTGGAGTTTAAGACCCTTGTGATCTGTTTTCCAGCGAGACTTATATGGTCTGGTTATGTGTCATGAGAGACTTTCGAGCATGATGCTGTTGATGTATTTGTTTTTCGATTATTTATGAACTTCAGTTTTTTCGAAGTATGAGAAAGAGGGTGTGAGTTGTCATCTCATTCCTAGTTCCCTGATGATCACCGTACCTATTGTTTGCATAAAGCGAGATTTTCTGCGGTTTACCGATTTACGCGAAAAGTTCGTGAAACGAATAGGCTTAAGTGAAGAGACAAATTTTTGGATCTCGTATACCATACTATGTCTGTGAGATGTCAAGATCCAGCGTGGCTGGGTTTAGGGCAAGACCTAAGTTTACTCTCGGACTGAGGCTTTGCGATGACAAATCGGCTTTTGTTTTGCCTGTTTGCGATTTTAACCTGACTCGTACCGTTTAAAATCTGCGAATTGTTGTCGGCTTATATGATTTGTCTGGGCGTGAGTCGAGCTACTTCCTTTACGAAGAGCTAAACCAAAATTTGGATTTCTTGTATAGCGCGCTATGTTTATCCTTGTCGGATGCAAGAGAGCCTACCCCTTGAAGGGCGGCTATTTGTCTGTTTAGGACGTTAGAGTTCGTTTGTTGTGATCAGCAACAACGAAATGATGCCAGTTTAGAGGCATGTTACCGTTTAGAGGTGTGTTTGTATGTTTTGAGTTCTAGAGACAAGGATTTCGTCTGGAACGTTTTGAGGAAAAGAATGTCCTTCGAGCGTTAGCGACGTCTCGCAGTGCTGAAAGTGGAGTTTCCCTTGTGCCGCATTTCGTGGTTGAAATGTTCGCGGGCTTTGGAGATGTTTTGCGAATGTTCGCAGTCAAAAACTGTTGTTTTGGTTTAGACGCAGGACCACGAGGTCGTGTAAGTTCGACCCAGGGAGAAGCGTCTACATTCACAGTGCTTCGTGAAGTGTTGGCCTTCCGGGATTTGTTTGTATACATTAAGGATGACTCGTATAACTCTTGGAGCCTTGTCACGAGTGTTTCTTTTCATGCCGTGTTTACGGGGCGTATAGAACTTAATCGATTGACGATGAGTTTAAATCTTCTGTTAACCATATGGTTGTTAGGACTGAGTTTGGTATGGAGAGTTTATCGTATGATTTCTGATTCTGGGTTATGCGACAAATTGCTTGCGTAATAGTCACTTGGCGTCCTATGAACAAATCGTGGATTGTTGTTTTTAGCCGTTAAGTGATTGGAGCGGTGCTCGCTCAGTAGCTTTGGATTGGCATGTAGACTAGATTCAGCCGTATCACCAAGGAAGTTGTTGGTAAACGATCAGACCATGACCCTTATTAAGGTCATGTTAGTTTACGATTCTCCTTAATGGGGATGCCGAATTCAGGTTCGGGCTTTACGGAAGGGCGTAGTTGGCCGAGGGCAAAATAGCGTTTGCCGAGATAGACATGCCAAGCATAGCGGAGTTTTCTGAGTTATGGCTGATGGCTTTTAGAAACGATCTTCCACTTTAGGTCTTAGTTATACGATGAATGGCTCGTATAAATTCTTTTTTGTTGCATGAAAATCGTTTCATTTTATCCGAGGGGGACAAAGTTTAAGGGATCGACGCAGGACACGTGCGGGTTCGTCTGCGTGATTATTTCCTGCTCGGACGCAACCGCGGGGAGTTAAAGCAGGAGCCAGAAACCTTGTGGAGCGAAAACTGTCTATGTCAGTTACCCGTTGGACCCATTATGTTTATTTTACGAAAGTTGCTTTGTATGAATTGACTCGACCATACAGAGGATTTTTCGTAAAAGTGATGTAAGGGGGTTTTCGCAAAGGTAACCGGAGAGCGTTTCTCACAAATTACTTGCGATATTCGCGACCACGGATTGTGTTTTCCTCATTCACTTTTGCGTACTGCGAAATCGTTTTGCATGAGACCGGTCATGTTTTTTCCATAGGCTATTTTGTTTTAAAATGTTCTTGTTATACGAAAGTAATGGATGACCGGTTTCATGGAGATAGAAAATCGCAGATTGTTAAAGTAGCGATGTTTCCGCGGATTACACGGGAGATGTTTCCGCTATGATTTCGGCCTTCGGACGAAAGCTGCTTCGAACTACTTATGGAGTTTTACCGAAGGTTATTTCGTTATTTTCGTAGTTCACCGTCGTGCTATTAGTCTGACGTTGGTACATGTTTCTAGTCGCGAGTTTGCGACGAGAGGTGACATAGAGTTTTCAGGACTATGTTTGTAACGGTTGGGCTATGCCGCTAGCGTTTTTAAGACGAATCTTATTGCTGCGAGAGTTTGCTTTGTCAAAAGCGTTGTCTTGATGCTGAAGCAAAAATTTTTCGAAGATGGGATTATACGGATATAGTATACGTACCTACTTCCCTTTTATTTTAACGAAAGAAAACGGGTTAGCCGTTCTTCCGAAGGCTTGTGTACGTTTTTTTCTTTCTTTTAGGAAGCGGGGTGAGTATGCTTTAAGAACGCGTGGCGATCGTTTCTCGGTTTTTCGAGAGACTAGATCGGTTTGCATGTTCTGCCTGGACAATCAAGGAACGATGGAACAAGACTGGAAATTTTGCCTAAGACTTAGCTTGTTAGACTATTCACCTAGGTCCTAAGTTCCCTAAATTCTACGGCAGTTTTTCAAGACGTTTTTGTTCCTGTCCTACAAAGAATTAAAACCTTTACAAAAATTTTCGAGAAAATAGTCTTTTGAAGGTTTCGGCATTTCCGAAGGAATCCCATTTCCTCGTATAGTCGAGACGATTGGTGTTTAGAATAACCGTAATCGTACCAAACTTTACGAAGATTGATCCGAACAAGCCAAGATGGGATCGGACCGGGCACGATAGGACCGAGACCAGGACGAGGGCCGTGGACCGGCGCCAGGCCGGCCCGCGTGACGGGTGCCGCCGGCGCCAGGCCAGGATGCCGTCGGCGCCAGGCCGGCCCGCATGACGGGTACCGCCGGCGCCAGGCCGGGGTGCCGCCGGCGCCAGGCCGGCCCGCGTCCTGCGTGCCACCGGTGCCAGGCTGGCCCGTGTGACGGGTGCCGCCGGCGCCAGGCCGGCCCGTGTGACGGGTGTCGCCGGTGCCAGGCCGGCCCGCGTCCCGCGTGCCGCCGGCGCCAGGCCGGCCTGCGTGATGGGTGCCGCCGGCGCCAGGCCGGCCCGCGTCCTGCTTGCCGCCGGCGCCAGGCCGGTGTGCCACCGGCGCCAGGCCGGCTCGCGTGATGCGTGCCGCCGGTGCCAGGCCATCTTGCCGTCTGTGGGTTTTTCGTTGTTCGATCTTTCCCCCGTTAGTCGTTTGCGGGAAATCTTTGAGTTTGGGAAGATCTTTAGCCGTAGATTTTGAGATAATCGTTTCTAATCCAACGAGACTCCTCTAGTATCGGGATTGAGATGGACTTGGATTTGTAGACTTTCCGTCTTCGAGGGTTTGAGTAATGAGGCTTTGAACTTAGATTCTAGAATATGAGCTTTGTTAAACAATCGAGAAGGCTTTGCGGAAGAATCGTCGTGTTTCTCGAACAATCCGAACATGGGTTTAAGGGACCAAGATGTTGCCGTTGCCCGAGATCACGAAACGACTGCACGGATGGGCGCCAGGACCCTTGCCGCCGGCGCCAGACAGGAAACGATGGGCCTGCCGCCGGCGCCAGGCGCGGCGTGGTCGATCTGCCGCCGACGCCAGGCGCCCTGCCGCCCGTGCCGTGTCCCGCGTCCGCCGATGCTGCTGTTGCTTGCCTTCGTCGATCCCCGGGGTTCACGGACTCAAAGACCGAGTTATGAAAAACTCAGGCAAAGATGCATGATGCTGAGACAGGACCGGTCTCGTCCTATGACGGGACAGAGAGATCCTTTTCATGGGAGAGGTGGTCGAGACAGCGACATTGTTTTCTTCGTAAAATCTCAACGGAAGCTCCGATTGAGACGAAATGAAAACCATCTTGACCTAGACTCAAAGGAGAGCAAAGTGAGGTTTCCACAGGCGAGGTAGCCATGGGCGTTGTGACCTTGGTGATGGTTGTTCTCGTCAACGGAAATTCCGATTGAGACGAAACGAAAGCCACTTTGATCTAAACTCAAAGGATAATGAAGGTGAGTTCGCCCTGTGGCGAGGTAGCCATGTCGGAGGGTGAGGTGACCTCGGTAATGTTTGTCCTTGCCCACGGCGAGGTGGCCGGGACAGTGACTTTGTTCTCTTCGTAAAATCTCTACGGAAACTCCGATTGAGATGAAACGAAAGCCATTTTCACCTCGACACAAAGGAGAACAAAGTGGGCTTTTACTAAGGCGGACTGGGAAGACTGATATTACCCTATGGCAAGTCGTCCTAGTAAGATTAAGCTCCGACCTCCTTTCGTTTTCCCGTTTGTTCCTCGAGAGTTGTTTGTAAGAAGTACGGCAGTGGGAATCGGTGAACCGATTTGCCGTGCTTCTGTTCCGCGAGTAATATAGGGTTTCCCCAAGGTTTCGAGGAGAATAAGTTTTATTTTTCCGAGATGTTCTCGAAAGAAACGTTTTTCGTAGAAACCTTGCTCGTTGCGATTTCTCTAACTTGGTAACAAGACGAATTTTTGGGGTTTGATAGATTTTATCGTTGCCCTTTCTATTTAGATAGAGAAATTGAGAGCTCGTTTTTGTGCTCTTCCTGTGGCGGAAAGCCGCGGCTAGGTTTTTGATTTGCTCGAGCACCGTGGTGTTTGCGTAAGCGTTGGCCGTAGGAACAGTCGCTGCTGGAGTTGTTTTACCATCATTGACGCAAACTGCAACTTTTTCTTTCATATTTCCGGACATCGGTTCGATCAAGTGCTTTGCGGCCGTATGAGTAAGAGTAATCCGTCCCCCCCTCCTTCTAGCGCCAAACTGTGGGAACCAAAATTCACACCGTCAATTTTAATGAATAAGATTGCGGAGGAAAGCCATGTTGACCCCACTTTCCTTGAAGGTCCGGATTCTCTGCGACAGCCAACGACAAGTGACCGAATAAATGCGGAAAAATATTTGTTAAGATTTGAGACTGGACCTTAAGAAAGGCTGCCTACGTACCCCTTTCGAGGATCAACTCGGACGTTGTTCAGTTAGAAAGAATTGAACAAGAGATCGAACCGTCTGGGTGGGTTCGTCTAGTATGAGCGTTTGTCATAGAAACAGGCATGTCGAAGATAACGCCTAGGGTTTCAATATGCGGAGCTCTTAAGTAAAAGAATTGTCCGATCCTTCCGAGAGAAGCGGAGATTTGCGAGCAGGAGGCGACCAGACGTTATAGGGCCTGGTTCGTCTAATATGAGCGTTGGTCATAGAAGCGGGCATGTCGAAGATAATGCCTAGGGTTTCTATGTGCGGAGCTCTGAGTAAAAGTATAGTTAGATCCTTCCGAGAGGAACATGGGTCTGCGGAGAAGATAAAACTAGAACAAGAAACGGCCAGACGTTCTAAGTCCTGCCTCGCTGGCCTAACTGCCTAAGTTCTAAGTTCTCTAAGCTAGCAAGAGTTCTCTAAGTCTAGATTCTAGGATTTTCGGATCTCCTTTCTCTTCTGCTCTTGCTCTCCTTATATACTCACTCCTAGGTCGGTTTTCCTTAGGATGATGGACCTCGCCTTTGGGCCCAAGTTTATCTCTTCAGGAAATATTCCGTTTTCGTCGATCTTCGTAATTATCCTCGAGTTTTCGGTGACTTGATGTTTATCCGATGTTCGGGAAATTGGATAAACCGTCATAGCCTGATCGGGCTTGAATTCTTAAAATCGTAAGTAAGTCCGTGGACTCGTCTTAAGTCGTTGAACGTTTTATATGATTTCTCGGAAAGACTATCTTTCTCGTAAAATAAACCGTATAGCCTAAAGGATCGATGTTCAAGTTAATCGACCTTGTTTTATGTGATATCTTCTACGAGAAATCAAATCCTTCTAGTTTTTGTCGTAAAACATCGAGGACGATTCCAATCGAGTCGAAGGATGTTTACCGTAGCCGTGATCGTCCCAAACTCACGATGATTGATCCAAACAAGTCAAGATGGGATCAGACCGAACACGATGGAACCGAGACCAGGACGAGGGCCGTCGACCGGCGCCAGGCCGGGGAGCCGCCGGCGCCAGGCCGGCCCGCATGACGGGTGCCACCGGCGCCAGACCGGGGTGCCGCCGGCGCCAGGCCAGCCCGCGCTACGGGTGCCGCCGGGGCCAGGTCGGGTGCCGCCGGCGCCAGGCCGGCCCGCGTCATGGGTGCCGCCGGCGCCAGGTCGGGTGCCGCCGGCGCCAGGTCGGGTGCCGCCGGCGCCAGGCTAGCCCGCGTGATGGGTGCCGCCGGCGCCAGGTCGGGTGCCACCGGCGCCAGGCCGGCCCGCGTCACGGGTGCCGCCGGGGCTAGGCCGGGGTGCCGCCGGCGCCAGGCCGGCCCGCATGGCGCATGCCGCCGGCGCCAGTCCGGAGTGCTGCCGGCGCCAGGCTGAAGATCTCGGCGAGGGCTTCGATTTGATATCTTGATCGTTTTCTGGTTCCTCACGGTTTGAGAGAACGACCTCTTCGAAGTTTCGAGGCAGATTCTTTTGTGTTTAGGGTTTTTGTGGCGATCGAATCTTGATGTCCTTGGGCGAGCGGACCGATCTTTCCGGGGACTCTCGTCCGCGCACGCCCGTAGTCTTCCGATCTCACAGAGAGCGGATATTCTAATTTTAGAAAATCTCGTATAACTTCTTTTCAAATTATCCGAGACTTTTTGTTTCAAGAAATACTTTCTAGAGAATTTCAGTCATTGATTCCATCGTGACCGATTTTGACACCAACACCAATCCTAGTTGATTTCAATGCAAAGAGAATGCAAGTCTATGCTTTAATCTAAGTGCTATCAATATGATGAGAATGACTTATAATATAAAACAATACTTAAAAGCAATAAAAGATGAAACATTCTTTCTAAATGAGATGGGAGAACTCATGGGCTGAGGGAATTGACCTTGGGGAGATCAAGCATCAATCTAAAGGTGGCAGCAAACAATCAATCTAGCATCCTTAAGCCTAGACACAATCCTAAACAAACTCTATGGTCAAGAAGAATGTTCATTTGCTAACACATCTCAACCATCAAATGGTCATTGGTTGAATAATATGCAAGCAATCATTAAGAGTAAGTCTACTAGCCATCTTAACACCTTTACAATAAATGGTCTTTGGTAAAGAATGTTAAAAGCTTAGGAGAGTTGGTTCAGACATTTCATCAAACACCTCGTGGGTGGGAAATGTCTAGAACTCAACCTTTGAGAGGCCAACTCAAAAGAAGCATTAAGGACATTCTACTAGCAAGGAATAAGATAGATCTACACTAGAACACCCTAAATCTAGCCTAATCACCCCTTCGTCTCCCTAACCCATGAATCCAAAAGTGGATTACTTATTAATCACCATGATCACTCTTGAATCCATGAGAGATTCAAGCTTAATCATGTAGAGAAAGAAAGGAAATGAAATCCAACAATCAAGAACACAAAGATGAGATGAGATTATGATTCAAAGATAAAGCTTTACTCAAAGGTTTTGTGTTCTTAGAGAGAAAATAACATAAGTCCCAAATTAGGGATAACAAGGGTACTTATACATGGCTTAAAATCCCTAAAAACATCATATAAAATGACTAAAAGGCCCTTGGATGCAATTTGGCCTCGACCAATAGGGAAGCAGGGTGAAAAAAGCTCAGGGTCGTGCCTTGGCTGTCCAGCCCGCGCATGACCGACCGCGCAGGACCGTCCAGTAAGCTCCTCATCCCGCGCGGGTGTGTTGCCCCGAGCGTCCGGCCCGCGCGTCCGTTCTGCTTCGTCTGGTTCCGTTCCCGCACAGATGCTAGGTACCGCGCACTTTCGGCCGAGCGTTTGGCTGTCCTGTCTGGCTCGTTCCCACGCGGAGTCTACGTACCACGCATGTTCGGCCGCGGGTCCGGCTGTCCTGTTCTCTTCTCGTCCCGCACGGAGATCACGTCCCGCGCTCGTATCGGCCGTGCATCCGCCTATCCGTTTAGCTCTTCATGCGCGAGTGAGGCAGACCGAGCCCGTCTGACCGCCCGTCCTGTCCATCTTTTGTCCAGCCAGCCAAGGTAAGGTTATTGTCATTGCTTTGCTTGTCCTGACCTTGGCCAAACTCCATTCTTCATCTTTTTTCAACCACAAGACTCCCAAACACCCCCAATAACTCCATAGCGCACTCCAAAACCTGATAAAGACTTATGAATGCAAAATGGAACCTTAAGATGCCTAAACCTTAACTTATATGATCAAAATGCACAAGATATGGATGCTAAAAACATGTAAATATGCAAGACATCAATTGGCCAGTAGGGTTCCCGCCTACTTTTCTCCTTTCTCTCTTTTTTGAATAATGGCTCCTTGTAGCTTTTTGTTTGAGCAATGGCCCTGCTGTGGCCCCTTTATTTTATAAGTGGAGTACTTCTTCGATTTATCCCTGTTTGCATTTTTCTTCTGATTGAGCTTGCGTAGTAAGTCCCTTGGGACCGGTTTCTTCTTTATCTTGTTGGAGGGATCTCCTTGGGGTATCTTAGGCTTCCTGAATCTGGAAATTTTCCTTGGGATCCAAGACCCTTGATCCTGCCGGACATTGGGGGCCAATGGTCTGGTGGGTTCTCGAACCGCGCATGGATCCGCGGGTCTTTTGAGAACTCGTGAATTTCAGACTCCTGCGTTAGGTTGGGATCTGCAGACTCTGGGTCCTGAGACCGTTTCGGGACCGTAGGCTTAGGTAGAACCCGTAGGTTCCAGATTAGTAGATCGTGAGAGACCCGTAGGTCGAGGTAGAACCCGTAGGTTCCAGATCCGGTGATCGGGAGGGACCCGTAGGTCCAGGTAGAACCCGCAGGTTCCAAATCCGGAGATCGTGAGGGACCCGTATGTAATTCCCCCAAACCACTCTAGGCATAAGTCGAACCACCGGCCAACAATCAAACAAGAACATGACCGAAGGACCGACCAACACCCAGTGATCAGGAAGCGTTACGTGACGGGCTAGGGACGATCCAGTCAATGTCGCAGAAGTTAATCCGCAACTTAGACCAGTTCATCCACTAACACGTCCCGCTAAATCGAGGACTAAGGCTTTGTAACCCGTACCAAGAGTTAGCGGTTTCGCTAGATCAAGGCTTAAGGCTTTTCAACCCGTACCGAGACCTAACGTTGTGTTGAGACCGGACAAGTCTATTTATCAGAGAACCATTGTAACGAATATAAACATCACTTTTATTAAATATAGTAAAGATTCGTTACAAGTAAAATATTACAGATGGATCCAGGCCTAGTGCCAATATCGAGTCAAAATATTTTAACAAGTACCATTTTAGAAAAGGAAAGGAAAAGTACTTCCGGTGCTCCTAACGTCCAGCTTCCACTCTACCTGGTCTCCCACTAAGGTTTCCTGCAACGAAAGGTGAGTTTAATGATTAACCTAATGTCACTCAGCGAGCCAGAACCCCAACTAACAAATACAACCCCTCGCCATCCCACCCCAAACAAACTAAGACTAGGAGTTCGCCTAATAACAAAAATAAATAATAAACATCACTCGAGACTAACCCCGTGGAAACCCGAGTGACCAACAAGAGCATAAACATAAATAAGACAATAAGATAAGCAGCGGAATATAATCCACCATTAGCATAATAATACGATATACTAGACTTTATATATATATAGATACTATACAACCTCACTTTCGCAACCACAAAACACCTAACTTGCAGCCACAAAGGCACACGAGCTAGAACATCCAATATAACTGACATGTAACCCCAATAAGGTGTCACACGATGAAGCATGCTTTCTAGCAACCTCTTCGTACATAGCATGCTTTATGCAACCTCTCTGCCCAGCCGCGTAGGGACATACTCTAACAACTGTCCTTGCTGCAAACTAACATGTAGCACCCACCAGGGATACCACATGACGGAGCATGCTTTCTAGCAACCTCCTCGCACAGAGCATGCTTTATGCATCCTCTCTGCCAAGCCGCGTAGGGACATGCTTACGTAACTTTCCTTGCCGCGTAATAAACCTAGCATTGCTGATCAGGCAGGCTATCGGCACAACACAACACAACCACTAGTACCAGCAGTCTAGCCTATATGGCCTAGGACCCTGAGTACGACATTAACTAGGAATTTTGCCTATACGGCCTAAAACCCCAATACTAACTTAACCATAATAATACGTACTAGGAATTCGGTCTATATGACCTAGTACCCCAGTACTAACTTAACCATAACAATACGTACTAGGAATTCGGTCTATATGACCTATAACCGCAGTACTAACTACAAATCTACTAAACAACAACAATCCATGCAAGCAAACAGATAATAACGCAATAGCGATAATTATCTAAGCAGGAAATGTATCAACCTAGCAATCAATCAAGCATCCTAGTTATCTAGCAATCAATAAGCCATAACTAAGCATGCAATCTAACAACCTAGCGATCAATAAATTCCAGATCCTAACTATCCACAACCTAGCGATAATATCTAAGCGTTCGCTTACTAACCAATTAACCTAACCATTAGCATGCTACTACGATTCTCAAGCAATAACTAAGCATGCTATTAACTAATCAACCTAGCTATTACTACTAACTAATCAAACCGTTACTCAGTTTAGACCAGGCCTTCTGCCATGATCCAACTTCCAAATAATGGGAACCTGCATTAAAACAAGTTAACAAACAATTGCTGTGACTCACCGTGTTTGGTTAGTTGTGGCTTTGACCCCTTCCCGAATCCTCGACCAAAACCCTTTCTTGAACTTCTGATGTAGCTTCCCTTCTGAAATGACCTTGAACTGATCTGATCTTCACTTAACTAATCTTCACTTAAAAAAAGAACCTTCTCTAGGTGCTGACCCAAAACTGGTGTAGTAACTTCTCTCGAAAACTCTCTAAAACTCTCGAAAAAAGTTCGGAAAGTCTTTCTTTCTTTTTCTACTTTTCTCTCACGCTTTTAACTTGTTTGAAGTGTTCTGGATGTGTAGAAATGAAGTGGGGGGGGGGGGTCGTGGGTATCTATAGAAGACAGCAGCGAATCAGATTCAGGTTGGTGGCAGCCCGTGTGTCGCTCCGCATGGCTCCGGACGCATGCGTCGCGGCACCTCGTGCTCCACATAGCTGTCAGCATGTCCAGAACTCATGCAAGGTGCCACATTACCTCCCAGATGTCAAGCTGCATGTCTGGAACTCATGCAAGGCGCCACTTCAAATCCACATGGCGATCAGCTTGCTTCGGTCGCAGGTTGAGCGGCACCTCGTGCTTCTGTGTGTCACTGTGCATGCTGTGATCGTCTGGGTTTCAACACTTTGTGATTCCCTTGCCACCTACCATGCCAGGAAGTTGACACCACGTCCTCCACATGTCTGAAGGCATGGCTTGGTTGCATGTACATTTACACCACATCGGCCACATGTCGATCAGCATGCCTCGGTTGCAGGTTGAGCGGCACCTCGTGCTTCTGTGTGTCACTCAGCATGCTGTGATCTCCTGAGCTTCAACACCTTGTGCTTCCCTTGCCAGCTACCATTCCAGGAAGTTGACACAACTTCCTTATCTCATAGATCAAGCCACCTCGAGATTCTCGGTCCATTCGACTTATTCCGACCCTTCCGGTGAATTTTCGACCCGCGATCATTCCCGAATAATTTTCCACTCCCGTTTTGATGCGCTGATTTTTTCATTAAAGTCCATAATAATTTTGAAGTTTAATAAAAATATTTCTCGAGCCTCCGGCTTTCTTGCAAAATTCAACAATACCAAAATTAGCGATTTTAGCTAACTTCGGGTTTTTCCGTCGTGCTTGCGTACCGTCGTGCTTGCTTCCCGTTTTGCTTAATTCCCGTCCTGCTTAAATTCCCGTCCTGATTCCGACTTCCAGAATCATATTTTAGTGATACGAAATTTTTCCGAGAAAACTTCGCGGTGAAAAAACGTCGGCTTCTAAAACGTCGTGCTTCCAAAGTTTTTATTCTTCCAAAAGATCCGTCTAATCAATCAAAGACATTGTCTAACATGGTTGAGCAGCTTAAGATTCCCTCACGATCAATTCTTTGACCACCTCGTTCTTCGAAATATCTCGATCGACCCTTCTTGCCCGCAGTTCGGCCACTATGTTGATGCTCGACCAATCTTCTGTTTTCTCTAAACCATGTTAAGTTTTTCGTGATGGAAAATTAACATTACTCAAGGTGTGTCAATCTCCAAAAGCTTGGCTCTAAATTCCAACCTGTCAATCTTGACCATTTTACCCCTTCGGGCAGGTTATTACACCGTAGGTCGAGGTAGAACCCGTAGGTTCCAGATCCGGAGATCATGAGAGACCCGTAGGTCGAGGTAGAACCCGTAGATTCCAGATCCGGAGATCATGAGGGTCTCGTAGGTTAAGGTAGAACCTATAGGTTCCAGATCCGGAGATCGTTAGAGACCCGTAGGTCGAGGTAGAACCTGTAGGTTCCAGATCCGGAGATCATGAGGGACCCGTAGGTTGAGGTAGGACCCGTAGGTTCCAGATCCGGAGATCATGAGGGACACGTAGGTCGAGGTAGGACCCGTAGGTTCCAGATCCGGAGATCGTGAAGGACCTGTAGGTCGAGGTAAAACCCGTAGGTTCCAGATCCGGAGATCGTGAAGGACCTGTAGGTCGAGATAAAACCATTAGGTTCCAGATCCAAAAGTCATGAGGGACCCGTAGGCCGAGGTAGAACCCGTAGGTTCAAGATCCGGAGATCGTGAGGGACCCGTAGGTCTAGATACAACCCGTATGTTCCAAATCTAGAGATCGTGAGCGACCCGTATGTAACACCCCCGACCCGTGCTAGGCATAGGTCAACCCACCGGCCAACAATCAAACAAGAACATAACCGACGGCCCGACTTTGCACCATGGGTCGGAAGCGATAAATGACGGGCTAGGGACAAACCAATCAGTGTCACATTATTATTTTGCATATTAGACCAATTCATCACCTAACACGTCCCGCTAAATCCAGGCTTAAGGCTTTGCAACCTGTACCCGAAGATAGCGGTTCCGTTAGATCGAGGCCTAAGGCTTCTCAACCCGTACCAAGAACTAACGTTGTTTTGGTTCGGACTAAACCAATACCATCTTGGACCCGTTAATTTTTAAGTTAAATTCTAAGACTTTTAATAATTTTTGTCGATATTTTTAGGGATCCCAAACCCGAAATAAAACGCAACGGAAACATAAATGTTTAAGAATCAAACCGTAGCCAAATGCACTGAAAATCTACTCCGGTGGCCTATGCGTCCAATCTTCCACAACCTGAACTCCTGCAAACAGGACAACGAGAGTTGGGTGAGCAATAGAAGTTCAATCAGTGAGTTGGCTACCTAAACCTAGTAGCTAACTCAGACAACCCAAAACAACAATCAATCTAGCCTAAGCAAGAAATCTAAGCTAAGGCTACACCCTTAACTACATTGACTAAGGTAGGCTCGGCCTTAATCTAAAACTAACTGATACATGCTCAGATTACCCTAGAGCAACCTTACTCTCATCAAAAGAGGTCAAGTTGTAGTACTTAGGGATCGAATCCACAGAGAGCTAGGGAACACACTAGATCTTATCATAACTAAGCTAGGCTGAAGTTTCAAAACAGTAAATTGCAAGTAAACTTTAAAACAGGTGAGCAAGACAATTACTCAAGTGATTGATTTGGGTGTTTAACAGATATGGTGATGGCGTTAGACTTAGGATTACTATTCAGGTTATCAGGATTATAATAGTATGAATGCCTATATGAGATGCTTGCATGACATTATAGAACCCAACGGTAAAAATAACCGTAACTGTCGTTTTCTGGGTTATCTATTACTAGGACCAATGATATACCGCTGCAGATCATCAGAAAGGCATCGATTGACCTGCTGTTGCACATATCAATCAACATAGCCTCGCGTCAATCGATCGATGTCTCTATAGGAGAATCGATCGATGCGCCTCTAGTAAGCTTTAAGCGCGGGTAGATAACAGTTCATCAGAGATTTACTAGACCATGCTGTCGCTTGCGCCTAGCAAATTCTGACTCAGAGAAGATAGATCCAAGGATAATATCCACTGTTATCATGTATAGGTTAGCTACTCCTATACAAGCAATAATAACAATCTTCTAAGATGAATATCAGATGCTCAAGTATTTATATTTGGGGCTAATCCCTCAAAACCTATTTGAATTTTAAATCTAACAAAGGTGTTTACTCAGACATGGCCAAGCAAAACATCATAATAATTAAATAAAACTGCATAGATAGAATAGATAGAAAATAAAGGTGTTCAAGAAAGCTCTCAATTGTAACTCTCCTTCTCACAAAACACTGGTATGAAAAACTATCAAAAAGACTCTCTCTAAAACAACCTCTCTGAAAAACTTAGATACTCAAAATTAGGTTAAAACTCGTCAGGGGTATGTTCGTAAAATGGATGAAGTCTTGGGCTTCAAGTCGGCTGCGACCAAACCGGACTTCTGTGTGTTTAATATCGATCGATATCACTGAAGGTGTATCGATCGACGCGTCTATCTCCGTGTCGACCTTGAGTGGTCTATATGGTCATCTCGGGTGAAATATTTAAAGTGCTCCAAAATGCTCCAAAAACATCATCTTTTCTCCAATTGCTTCTGAACATGTAGATATGCTATCTAGACTCCAAAATGGATTAAATATATCCTAAAACTATCATATACCATGACTAAAAAATCAGGTCAAATTCATGGTATATCACTAACAACCTAGGCCAAACGGCCAAAAAGTAAAACGGATCCCTAACTAACAATCAAGTCTCGATCAAAGTCAACACCGTATCTCGGTGCTAACACTAACCAGAGGGTTCCACAACCCACGACTCAACAAGCTAAGACTCACTCGACATAAATAATCTAAACGACACAACATAAAATAAATCTCTAACTTGGGCCTTGGTGATTTCGTGTTCATCCTCTCTATCGCCAACATCCTAACTTCTGACCACAAAGGCCAGAAGAAGGAACTTTCAACCGACCACGGCCCACAGTCATTCGGGTCACCGCGTGACAGCCCACAGTCCTTCGGGTCACTGCCACATTACACCGTCGTGTAATACTCAGCCATAAGCCATGACCTTGTTCCTCTAAGTCTTCCCGATCCAGCGAATAAGGGGTTTCCTTGAACCTGATGGGTATAAGGGCGAGGAAACACTTATCACCCCTAAACAAGCCTAGCATGGGCGGGTTACGCACCTGCTGTCGACAACAAACGCAACATACTATCTCTAGGACAAAACTAAGACACTAGACTCCTAACCAAAACTACACTAAGAAGACTACAACGCTAACAACCAGTACCAGTAGTCCGGCCGATATGGCCTAAGACCCTAGTACTAACTCGACACAAGTTAGGAAATCGGCCTATATGGCTTAAGATCTCCTAACCATCACGACCCTGCACAACCACAAACTTAACCAAGCAATAAAGCATCCTAATATTTCTAAGGCAAATCTAATCCATAACTAAACAACCAAGAAATAGATAGCGCAAGACATGCATCTCAATCCTATGTAAATTTAACTAAGTCGTAATTTATCAATATATACTGGTTTATAAATAATTGCATCCATTCATCCTAGTCCTAGTCAGGTTATTAACTCGGTCTTAATTCCATTTATATCTCAGCCTAGCCCGTGCTAAACTGAGTCCTGCTCAGAAAATAAAATAAATAACCATAAGGACTCTACGATGCAGCAGTGTGAGAATTCTAGTCTATATGCAATTCGATCTAACCTAAGTTCCAAGTGGAACTCAAACAAACCAACTCACAGTGTTCTAGCAGCTGGTTGATCGGAGAGAGATTAGCCAAAACCCAATGCTGAAATCTTGGACGGACTGGACTGGACTGATCAGAACTCGGACAGAACCTCCCCTAGTTTCTGCACGATATCCGGACATTCGGGTAGCGTATCGGATTCAAAGCTTCAAATGATCTGAACTAATCTGAGCAGCACTTTTACTTAGTCACCAAAGGAAAATTAAGGCTTGGAAGAAGTGCTTTGGACAGAGTTTCTGCTTAGAGATTGCAGAAATTCTTCGATCGGGCAGAACTTCTCTTCTCGGTGATATCTCGGTCTTCTGAAAGAACTTTACTTCTAAAACTTCTTTTTTCTTTCTCTCTCTCTCTCAATAGCCACGTTTTTCACTTGATTTTGTTTGTGATGGATGAATGAAAATTGTGAGGGGGTGAATGGTTATATAGAAATCGCCAGCGAGTCAGACGGGGCCACCCAAGCGGTTGTGTGTCATCCCGCATGCTTCCGGTCGCATGCATTACGACACACAGGCGTCCACGTACCCTGGTGCATGCTTCCTTTACATGAAAGAAGACAGAACCACGTCCAGATGTCTCTTAGCATGTTTGGGGTTAATTCGTCATGACACACGGGCTACTGGATGTTAGCTCGCATGCGCATGTTGCAAATATGATGACATGTCGTGCTTCTGGGTGTCAAGATGCATGGAACTGCTTCATGCACGTCTACACCTCCTTCTTATGTTGACACTCAGCATTTTAAATGGTTGACACCACGTCCTCATCCCTTAGATCAAGCCACCTCGAGCTTCTCGGTCGATTTGCACTATTTCGGCCCTTCTAGTGAATTTTCGTCCCGCGATCAATCCCGAATATTTTTATGTTCCCTTTCCGATGAGCTAAATAATTTTAATAAACTCCAAAATATTTCTGATCTTGACAGAAAATATTTTCCGAGCCTCCGGCTTCTTCAAAAAAATCCATAATACCAAAAATAACAATTTTTGCCAATTTCGGGTTTTCCCGTCGTGCTTACTTTCCGTCCGGCTTATATTTCCGTCCTGCTTAAATTCCCATCCTGTTTTAGGCTTTTAACATCATATTTTAATGATAAGAATTTTTTTTTCAGGAAAACTTTGCGGTGAACAAACGTCGGCTTCAAAAACGTCGTGCTTCTAAAACGTCGTTCTTCCAAAATTTTTATTCTTCCAAAACATCCGTCTGATCAGTCTAACACCTTCTTTAACAGGGTTGAGCAGCTTAAGGTTGCTTCACGATCAATTATTCGACCACTTCGTTCTGCGAAATTTCTCGATCGACCCCCTTCTTGGCTGCGGTTCGGCCACTGTGTGATGCTCGACCAATCTTCTGTTTTCTCTGAACCATGTCAAGTTTTTCATGATGGAAATTTAACATTACTCAAGATATTTCGATTCCCAAAATCTCGGCTCCAAGTTACGACTTCTCGATCTCGGTCATTTTACCCCTTCGGGTGGGTTATTACATTCTCTCCCCCCCTTAATAGAATTCGTCCACGAATTCTTTGGTGTGCAACTGCTCAGCTTCACGACATGCTCCTTCTGGATGAAAATTTCTCCTTGGATCACTTTGTCTCGCGGTCTCCATTCTGATTTCTGATTCTGAACTCTCTCCATCTTTGTACATTCCAAATCATTCGCCTTGGTTTTGAATCCTTTCCTTTCTTTACTTCGTGATTTTCCATGTTTCACTCATTCTCAACTTGTCTCCATATCGCTCTGCTCCGTCCACCACTTGTCCATTAAGTTTGCTCCTCAAGGTCACCACAATCGTCTTCATATTTCTTTACTTGAATGATCACTGAGTTGTCCTCTTGGCTTTACTCTGCCACAACACTCATTTCTCATGAAACGATCTTGTCCATCTGTATCTCTGATTACTCCAACCATTTCTTTGATCTCTCCTTTCTCTGATACTGATGAAGTCCTTTCCAAAGCAGTCTTGTTCCCCCTTGTCCAGTCCATACAACTGTCCAGTCCTCCGAATCTTCACTCTTTCTCTTTGGGTTTTTGGCTTTAAACTCTTCTCACTTTAAGGTGTCCATCCTTAAAGTTCCGATCAACGAACACACAACAAGCTGCAACTTAAAAGAACACTTCCTATGCAAGTTAGCCAAAACCTAACAACTACTAACAACTCAACCTAACCGCAAATTCTAACCAAACAACTAATCGCAAAAATCTAACCAACCATCTAATCACTAAACTAACCAGCAACCTAACGATTCTAATCGCACAACCTAGCAAATCTAACCAGGCAATCTAACCACACGTCCTAGGTTCCAAAACCTAGTCCTAAAAGGCGGTCTAATTCTAAGGTTCTAATGATACTAACAATTTGCGAGATATTTCAACCGTTGTAAATGTTTTGTTAAGCCATATGTCCAAGCGCTCAATTTTTCATCCTACGAACCACATAATTAAAATACGCAACAATCAAACAAGAACATGCATACTTGAATAATATGGTCACATAATTACTTAATAGATAACACAATAGATAACCATTTTCACTATAAAACACATCCTTCCATCAAATATATACATGATAGAAAAACATCCTTTATCGTTACCGTTGGTATATCATAAAACAAAAAGGATATAACACACTACAAAAGTCTGTACACCGATATCACAACAAAAGTCTGTACACCGCCGGCGCCAGGCCGGCTTGCGGGACGTCTGCCGCCGGCGCCAGGCTGGTTTGCCGCCGGCGTCAGGCCGGCTTGCGGGACGCTTGCCGCCGGCGCCAGGGGTTCTCTGCCGCCCGTGGGTTTTTCCGTTACCCGATCTTTCCCCCGTTGGCCGTTCGTGCGGGAAATCTTTGAGTTCAGGAGGATCTTTAGCCGTAGGTTTCGAGATAACCGTTTTTGACCCCAACAAGATCTTCCGAGATTCCTCGAGTATCGGGATCGAGATGGACTTGGATTAGTAGACTTTCCGTCTTCAAGGGTTTGAGTGATGAGGCTTCGAACTTAGATTTAAAATATGAACTTTTAAACAATCGAGAAGGCTTTGCGGAGGAATCATTGTAGTTCTCGGACAATCCGGACATGGGTTTAAGGGACCAAGATGCTGTCGTTGCCCGAGATCACGAGACGATTGCATAGATGGGCGCCAGGACCCTTGCCGCCGGCGCCAGACGGGAGACGACAGGCCTGCCGCTGGCGCCAGACGGGAGAGGACGAGCCTGCCGCTGGCGCCATGCGCAGCGTGGGCGTCCTGCTGCCGCGCCGGGCGTCCTGCCGCTGGCGCCAGGCGTCCTGCCGCTGGCGCCATGCGCGGCGTGGGCGTCCTTCTGCCGGCGCCGGGCGTCCTGCCGCCGGCGCCAGGCGTCCTTCCGTCCGTGCCGTGTCCCGTGTCCGCCGGTGCCTTCTGTTGCTTGCTTTTGTTGATCCCCGGGGCTCACGATCCGTTCATGCCTTCCCGTGAGTTCATCGAGTGACGACCTGTTTCTTGGTTTTGATCGTCACTTAGTTTTCTTTCGAGGACTTTCGGGTGACGATTTCGTCATTGACCAATTTTGACCCCAACAGTTAGCCCCCTTGCTAGCTAGGAACCGTAGTGCCCTTCGGGTCCTGGCTTGCGGTATAGCCGTATGGGAAAGTGTAGAGACGTAATCGTTTGCCGAATGTCGGGGTAAATAGTGATTTTACCTCCTTTATAAGGATGGAGTAAGAAATCTCATTCATTCTTACTTCATCATAAAAAAGTTCATCTCTCTCAAGAATCCCTTCTCTCTCTTTAAGAATCATGTCTCTCTCTTTAAGAACAATGTCTTCAAGATCTTCCAAGAGAAATTCTTCTTCCCATTCATCCTCGGATAACTCTCCTGCCCATGTGACGGTGAAGCAAGAGGAGTTTGGCGAGGAGGAGGCGAAGAATGCGTATTACCGAGCCCTTGTGGGTTCAGCTCCACCGCTGCCAGATGTCCCTGTTCCGAGGAGACCTTTGAGGATGCCGGGTGCTCCCTTTACGCCGAGCTTGGTTTCTCGTACATATCTCAGGACTCTCCGAGATTTTTACCAGATTCCCGATGGAGTCAAATTCCGGATCCTTGTCGGTAACGAGAGTGCGAGGAATCCTCCGGAAGGTTTCTTTACATGTTACGAGGCTTTCCTTACGTATTGCCGTATGTGGTTCCCGATCCCCGGTACCATTGTTCGTGCGCTTCGTCACTTCGAACTTTCGATCAGGCAGCTCACCGTTCCTGCCTTAGAGAGTTGGCTTGGCGTACTGATCGCAAGTTACGAGCTTGGGATTGATCTCGGTCCCGATGATTTCAACGGTCTTTGCGGCACTCGGCCGACGGGGAGCGACGGTTACTACTCCATGCTGCCTAAGAAGGATATGGCCGTGATTCAGTGGACTACTTCGAACCCCAAGTCGTGGCAGGAGCGTTTCTTCTTTGTCCGAATAGATGGTGAGTCTGTCGAGGAGAGCTGCCTCCATCTATTTCCGCAAGCATGGAACTTCAACCGAGGTAATATGACGAAAAACCTGTTGTTCATTTTACCATTTTGGAAGTGCGAGTTTTTAGTCAAAAAGTTTCGCTTTGTAGAGAACGGGTCTGTCGCGCATTTGCATGGTGATCTTTTCGTCAAGAGGGATCTCCTTCGTCAAAGGCCGTTTTTCTGGAAGTCCTTCACACTTGAACGGATTCGAGACGCGGTAAGGCTTTACCGGTCCCGAGACCCTATCCCGACATGCGATGCCGAACCGGTTATCGAAGCCCCTACTCGGAGGCGTAAACAGAGATCTCGTAAAGGGAAAGAAATCGATTGTGGGGAAGGTTCGGAAGATCCTTCACCGTTGGGGGAAAACCCTAGTTTTGTTCCAACGGAAAAACGCGGAGCCAGCGATTTTCCACTCCCCAACAATTTATTTGACGGCCTTCCTCCGGAGTTTGTTACTGACGAGTCACTGGAGGTTGAGGAGAAGCAACGGGTTTTTGCTGAGGGTTCCCAGCGAGTCAACGAGGTTTTGCCCCTTGAACTTCTTAACCATATTTTTTTGAATCTGTATATATGTATGCTTGCTGATCTCGAATTTATGCAGGGAGTACGAGTGTTTATCAATGCGCTTGACTCAAGTTTCCGCAGGTCTAGGATTGCTAACTTCAAGACCAAAGAATCTGAGCGAGAGCTCTTCCGATTCCGACAAGAGGTAAAGGCGCAGAACGCGAAGCAAGCTGAGCTTCATGCTCGAGGTCTTGTTCGGGCGGAAAGGAGAGGAAGGAGGATGGTCGCAGCTGATGTGGCGAGACGGGCGGAATCGTTTGCTGCTGAGTTTCAATGTTTTAAAGAAGCTCAGGAGTTTGTTGGCGATTTCCGCGAGTGCCGGGCCTCGGTCGTAAACCTTTACAAGTCTCAGAATCCGGATTTCTCCTTTGATTCCGAGATTGCTGAGATGAAGGATTTTATGGCCGAGTGTGCTCATGCTGAGTCCTTGGTTCCTCCAGTTGAAGAAAGAGTCCGGAGACTATGGGAACCTATCGAGGTTTCCGAGGATACGGTGGAGGCCGGAGCCGATGAGAACGTCGAGGGTGGTGGGAACGCTCAAGGCGTGAACGAGGAAGTGGACCAGCCTGCAGGTTCATTCGGGATTTCCGCATCTGGATTTCTCGATGTTGACTTCCTTTTGTGAATCGTATGATTTGGCCGTGTGTGGCCGCTTTTTAGGAGTTCTATTATGCGACTGTTGGAGGTTGCATTCTTATGTTTTGGGACCGGCCGTTGGTGGCTTGGAAGCCCGCCGTCTTTGCGGCTTTTATGAATATGAAAATTTGCGAGATTTCGTCTTTTGTTTTGATTTATACTTTCGTCAAGTGTAGAGGAAAGAATGCGAGTAGTCACTTCGTATCCTAACTCTTTTTTGTCGCTTGGTCCGTATGCTACTTTTTAGCGAGCGTATTAGGTGTAAAAGATAAAAGACATGTTTTGGGATTTCGTATACGATACTTTGTCTGTGAGATGTCAAGATCCAGCAAGACTGGGTTTAGGGCAAGACCTAGGCTTACTCTCAGCTTTAAGGCTGTGCGATGACTGATCGGCTTTCGTTTTGCCTGTCAGTGATTTCTTCCTGATTATTTTCGTTTAAAGTCCGCGACTAGTCGCCGGCTTATATGACTTGTGTTAAAAGAGTCGAGCTATCTTCGGAGTTTATCCGAGACGCTAAACCAAAATTTTGGGTTTCTTGTATAGCGCGCTATGATATCCTTGTTGGATGTAAGAGGACCTTGTAGGTCTGACTACGAGTTTGTATTGAGTGAAACGTTTCTTGTGTGCGTCCTTCGGGGCCAATCAACGGGCGTAAGTTTTTTTTTTTAAGTCGCAAGTGGACTGTTTTAGCGGATGATACGAGTTTTGTTATCTTTTTAAGAAGTTCCGACGTCTCGCCTTTTTTTTTGAAGATATGATTTTCGTTTTTCCGAAGTGTTTATACGTTAAGTGAGCATAAAAGATAGAAAGAATTTTATTAAAAATTTCGAAAAGTTCGAGTACATGTGCGGATATTTCGCGTTTTTGTGAGAGTATAGGAGTATACGTACCCAGTCCCCCCCCCCCCTTTTTGGTGAGGGGGATAGCTGAACTCGCCGGGTTTCGACGAGCTGCCTACGTACCTCTTTCGAGGATCAAGCCATCTCGTAGTTCTGATAGTTGCCGCAAACGGTTTTACTCCCCGTGCGTTGCCGTTCCGATCGTGCTGGTCGGATCGGTGGTTTGTGCGGGGGTCGAGCTGTCTGCTTTTACGGCGGTGGACTCAGAGGCTTTGTCGCTGTCTTGAATCGTTTCCTGTTCGGATGATTCTGGATCATCTTTTCTCGAGTCATCAGGAATGTTGTGTGATTCCTTTGCTCGTTTCGGGTTGGCCGCAGGGGCGTTCCGATCTTTTCGTAGTTTGAACTCGGCTAGGTAACAGAGTCTCGATTGTTTCTGACTACCCCAGATGACTGCGGTTCCGGTTGGAGTCAGAAATTTGATGCCGAGGTGATATGTGGATGGTACTGCCTTTATGGAGTTGATCCAAGGGGTTCCCTTGATGGCATTGTAGATGGCCGGGTTGTCGACTACTGCAAATTCGACGATCTTGTGACTTCCTTCGCCATGACCGGGAGATTAATTCTCCCGAGGGTCATGGAAGTGACGCCCGAAAACCCAGTCAAAGGTTTTGGCTCAGGGAAGACTTCCCCAAGTGGGATCTTCATCCTGTAGAGGGTGTCGCGGAAGATGACGTTGACCGTACTTCCTGTATCGACGAGGATGCGGCCGACTTCGAGATCCTGGATTACCAGGTCATTAACCAATGGATCGCAATGAGGTTTATCGATTCCGACAGTTTCCTGTTCCTCGAAAGCGATCGTGTGGTTAGGAATATCACTATCTGGGAACCATTTGGAACTCGTCTCGGCTTTTCGCCCGTAGGCTTTTATCGACGAGACAGAGTCTTGGTATAACTGCGATCCTCGATGATCATGTTTACCCTCTGGCGACTGCTGTTGTTCCCTTGGTCGTCCTGTCTCCTTCCGCGCTTTTCACCCGATTGATTTTCAGTCGCGCGGTCCTCGGAGACAGTTTTGTTGGTCTTTGGGCGGTCGGACTCCAGGAGCAAGTCCTTTATACCCTTGACCTTTGACAGTTCACCGGTGAGGAGCTTTGCGGCGAGCCGGGCGCCGAGAACCTTGCAGTTCGCAGTAGAGTGACCTCTGGTCTCATGGAACTCGCAGTAGGAATTATCCTTGTACTGGTTCCTGGTCCAGGTGTTTCCGGAGGTTCTGCCTTGCTCCGAGTTGATGGCGTAGTTATGCTCGCCTTGGGCGTCTTCTCCTTCGTGATGGACGTTTTTTTCGTTACAAGAGGGTTTCTATTTTTAGGACGTTTTCTGTGGTCCGTGCTTCTGCAACAGAAGTTTCATCTCTTCCTCCATGATGATGAAGTCCGTTTCTTTGTGGAGAGTATCCTGGATTGTCCGCGGCGTTTCCAGTAATATCCACTTTCGGAACTTTGACTTGTACCAGAGACTTTTCCTCAGGGCGTCGATTGCGACATTGTCGCTGATGCCTGTTACTCTGGCCATCACCAGTTTGAATCTTCGCATGAAGTCGCGGAGCGACTCGTCTTCCTTCTGAGCGAGGCTCCATAGGTCCACGTCAGACGTTTCTCTATCCATGAACATGGAGTATTGTTTGAGAAACGCCGAGGCCAATTGGCGGAAGCTTCAAATGGAGTTCCTTTTGAGCCGGGAGAACCATTCGAATGCGGCGCCTTTGAGGTGTTCTACGAAGAGAAGACAATGACCCGCGTCTCGTTCGCGCTCCAGGAGTTTGCATCTACCCATTGCGATCTGGAAGGACTGCAGGTGCGCTTTAGGATCCGTCGTGCCGTCATAGACCGGGATTTTGATTTTCCCTGGGTCCGAGATGCGTGTTTCCGTGATCCGAGCGGTGAACGGTGTTTTCCGTGCTTCCTCGAGAAGTCTATCGATCTCGGGGGCGGAACTGGTCGCCTGATGGATTTGCGATTTCACCACTTTCACTTCGGCCATGGTCTTTTTGAGAGATTCGCGGAGATCATGGATCTCGCTATTGCTACCGGCGTTCCTCCGATTTTGTCGGTGCTGGTCGAGATGGATCCACGTTTGATCCTCCGCGAGTTCTTCTTGCTTAATCCAGTAGAGTTCTTCCTCCTCTTCTGTCATGGGCCTTTCGAAGGATACCGTCTACCGAGCGGACTGGCTTCGGGTCCTCCTGGGGTGGATGTCAGCGTCTTCATCGGAAGGATCCGATTGGTTGCTGATATCTAGATCGATGTGGGAACCGAAATTCACACCGTCAATTTCTGATAAAGATTTGTGGAGGAAAACCGAGTTAACCCGATCTTCCTTGAAGGTCCCGGATATCTGCTGGGCCGCACACAATACAATTAATTTTAAGTCGAAAAAAATCGTAAAGTAGAGCGGAAAAGATCTTATTTCTGAATTCGCGTTTTGAGCGTGAACAACGGGTAAGAAATAAGCTACAAGAGCTGTCAAAAGGTCCGCTAGTCTGGCCGCCTAGATCTAACCTAGTTGAGTCGCAGCTCGCTAATGAAAACAGAAAAAGAAAGCTAAAGCTCTCCTTATATACTGCTTCTCGCCCCAAGCTCTCCTTATATACTCCTCTTAAGACGGTCTATCTTCTCGCGGGCTGAATCGGGCTTTTTCCATTTTTTCGTCCATCTTCGTGTTTTTCGGGAAACTTGACATTTATCTCTGGAAAACTTGACATTTATCTTCTGGAAACTTGACATTTATCTCTTATGTGAGGATAAGGATAAACCGTCATAGTTATCCTTCCTTTTCGGAAAATCGTAAGTGGGCCGTTTTGGCCACGTTGGGCCGTTTAGACTTTTTTACGGTTTTTCGAAAGAATGGTCTTTGAAGGTTTCGGTATTTCCGAAGGAACCCCAATTCCTTGTATAGTCGAGATGTTGGTGTTTAGAATAACCGTGATCGTACCAAACTCACGAAGATTGATCCGAACAAGCCAAGATGGGATCGGACCGAGCACGATAGGACTGAGACCAGGACGAGGGCCGTGGACCGGCGCCAGACTGGGGTGCCGCCGGCGCCAGGCCGGCCCGCGTGACGGTTGCCGCCGGCGCCAGGCCGGCCCGCGTGACGGTTGCCGCCAGCTCCAACCCGGCCCGCGTGACGGGTGCCGCCGGAAAATCGTTTCCCCGTTAGTCGTTCGTGCGGGAAATCTCTGAGTTTAGGAGGATCTTCAGCCGTAGATTTCGAGATAATCGTTTCTAACCCAACGAGACTCCTCGAGTATCGGGATTGAGATGGACTTGGATTCGTATACTTTCCGCCTTCAAGGGTTTGAAGAACGAGGCTTTGAACTTTAGACGTTTAAAAGATGAATCTTTTAAACAATCGTGAAGGCTTTGCGGAAGAATCATTGTAGTTCTCGGACGATCCGGATATGGTTTTAAGGGACCAAGATGCTGCCGTTGCCCGAGATCTTGAGACGATTGCACGGATGGACACCAGGACCCTTGCCGCTGGCGCCAGACGGGAATGGACGAGCCTTCCCGTGAGTTTTATCGAGTGACGGCCCGTTTTTGGTTTTGATCATCACTTAGTTTTCTTTCGAGGACTTTCGGGTGACGATTTCGTCGTTGACCGATTTTGACCCCAACAGTTAGCCCCCCAGCTAGCTAGGAACCATAGTGCCTGTCGGATCCTAGCTTGCGGTATGGCCGTGAGGGAAGGTGTAGAGACGTAATCGTTTGCCGAAAGTCGGGGTAAATAGTGATTTTACCTCCTTTATAAGGATGGAGTAAGAAATCTCATTCTTACTTCATCATTAGAATTTTACTTTCTCTCTCAAGAATCCATTCTCTCTCTTTAAGAACAATGTCTTCAAGATCCTCAAAGAGAAATTCTTCTTCCCATTCATCCTCGGATGACTCTCCTGCCCATGTGATGGTGAAGCAAGAGGAGTTTGTCGAGGAGGAAGTGAAGAATGCGTATTACCGAGCCCTTGTAGGTTCGCCCCCATCCCCAGATATCTCTGTTCCGAAGAGACCATTCAGGCAGCCTGGTGCTCCCTTTACGCCGAGCCTAGTTTCGCGTAAATATCTCAGGATTCTTCGAGATTTTTACCAGATTCCGGACGGAGTCAAGTTCCGGATCCCCGTTGGTAACGAGAGTGCGAGGAATCCTCCGCAAGGTTTCTTTCCATGTTACGAAGCTTTCTTTACGTATTGCCGTATGTTGTTCCCGATCCCTGGTGCCATTGTTCGTGCGCTTCACTGCTTTAAACTTTCGATCAGTCAGCTCAGTGTTCCTGCCCTGGAGAGTTGGCTTGGCGTACTGATCGCAAGTTACGAGCTTGGGATTGATCTCAGTCCCGATGATTTTGAAGGTCTTTGGGGCACTCGGCCGACGGGGAGCGACGGTTACTATTCCATGCGGCCTAAGAAGGATATGGCCGTGATTCAGTGGACTACTTCGAACCCCAAGTCGTGGCAGGAGCGTTTCTTCTTTGTCCGAATAGATGGTGAGTCTGTCGAGGAGAGCTGCCTCCATCTATTTCCGCAAGCATGGAACTTCAACCGAGGTAATATGACGAAAAACCTGTTGTTCATTTTACCATTTTGGAAGTGCGAGTTTTTAGTGAAAAAGTTTCACTTTGTAGGGAACAGGCCTATCGCGCATTTGCATGGTGATCTCTTCGTCAAGAGAGATCTCCTTCGTCAAAGGCCGTTTTTCTGGAAGTCCTTCACCCTTAAACGGATTCGAGATGCAGTAAGACTTTATCGGTCCCGAGATCCTGTCCCGTCATATGATGCCGAACCGGTCATCGAAGCTCCTACTCGGAGGCGTAGATAGAGATCTCGTAAAGGGAAAGAAATCGATGGTGGGGAAGGCTCGGAAGATCCTTCAACGTTGGGAGAAAACCCTAGTTTCGTTCCAACGGAAAAAGGCGGAGCCAGCGATTTTTCACGCCCCAAAAATTTCTTTGACGGCCTTCCTCCGGAGTTTGTTACTGACGAGTCGCTGGGGGATGAGGAGAAGCAACGGGTTTTTGCCGAGGGCTCCCAGCGTGTCAACGAGGTTTGGCCCTTTGAACTTCTTAACCTTACGTACGAATCTGTATATATGCATGCTTGCTGATCTCGAATTTATGCAGGGACTAAGAGTGTTTAGCGAGGCGCTTGACTCGAGTTTCCGCAAATCCAGGATTGCTAACTTCAAGACCACAGAAGCTGAGCGGGAGCTTTTCCGGTTCCGACAAGAGGTAAGGGCGCAGAACGCGAAGCAAGCTGAGCTTCATGCTCGAGCTCTTGTTCGGGCGGAAAGGAGAGGAAGGAGGATGGTCGCAGCTGAGGTGGCGAGACGGGCGGAATCGTTCGCTGCTGAGTTTCAATGTTTTAAAGAAGCTCAGGAGTTTGTTGGCGATTTCCGCGAGTGCCGGGGCTCGGTCGTAAACCTTTACAAGTCTCAGAACCCGGATTTCTCCTTCGATTCCAAGATTGCTGAGATGAAGGATTTTATGGCCGAGTGCGCTCATGCTGAGTCCTTGGTTCCTCCGGTCGAAGAAAGAGTCCGGAGACTATGGGAACCTATCGAGGTTTCCGAGGATACGGTGGAGGCCGGAGCCGATGAGAGCGCCGAGGGTGGTGGGATCGCTCAAGGCGTGAACTGGTTTGACATCCTTTATAATATAACATTTGATTAAGACCCTTGAAAAGTCTTAGTATCAAGAATCATCACCAAATGTCTCTCCCGAAGTGCCCAAAAAAGAGAAGGTGATAGGGCTCGGGTGTGCTAGTGAAGGCATCTCCGGAACAATATCATCTGTCTCTGAGTCATCATCGGAAAGGATAATAATCGGTGCTGGTGCCACCATATCGTCTATCTCGGTGTCATCATCGGAAATGATAATAGGTGTCGGATCTGTACCTGGCACGACCTGATCAACTCCTGTGGATCGAAAAGATCTCCAAGGGTGAAATCGTCCATCTCTCTAGTCTTCTGCCTACCCACCCGTACAACAACCCTTGGCATAAAAGTTACAAAATATACATGGGTTAGATGAAATTCTAATAAAAAAAAATCTATCTTACCCCTCCCCAATGATTCGACACAACCGGATTTGTGGGAACCGAAATTCGCACCGTCAATTTCCGATAAACGATTTGTGGAGGAAAACCGAGTTAACCCGATCTTCCTTGAAGGTCCCGGATATCTGCTGGGCCACACACAATACAATCAATGGAGATTAAAGTTGTAAAAACAAAAATCGTAAGAAAGAGCGAAAGAGATCTTATTTCTGAATTCTCGTTTGAGCGTGTACAACGAGTAAAGAAATCGGCTACAAGAGCTGTCGAAAAGTCTGCTAGTCCGGCCGCCTAAGTCTATCCTAGTTGAGTCGCAGCTCGCTAGTGAAAACAGAAAAGAATTCTAAATAGCTCTAAGTGCTAAGTGCTCTGGAAGTTTGGTGATGATTTTCTCCTCGCCCAAAGCTCTCCTTATATACTCCTCTTAAGACGGTCTATCTTCCTTCGGGCTGAATCGGGCTTTTTCCATTTTCGTCCATCTTCGTGTTTATCGGGAAACTTGACATTTATCTTCGGAAAACTTGACATTTATCTTCTGGAAACTTGACATTTATCTTTCGGAAACTTGACATTTATCTCTTATGTGAGGATAAGGATAAACCGTCATAATTATCCTTCCTTTTCGGCAAAATAGTAAGTGGGCCGTTTTGGTCACTTAGACGTTTTTACGGTTCTTCGAAAGAATAGTCTTTGAAGGTTTCAGTATTTCCGAAGGAACCCCAATTCCTCGTATAGTCGAGATGTTTGGTGTTTAGAATAACCGTGATCGTTCCAACCTCACGAGGATTGATCCAAACAAGCCAAGATGGGATCAGACCAAGCATGATGGGACCGAGTCCAGGATGAGGGCCGTCGACCGGCGCCAGGGGGCTTGCCGCCGGCGCCAGGCCGGCTTGCGGGACGTCTGCCGCCGGCGCCAGGCTGGCTTGCCGCCGGCGCCAGGCCGGCTTGCGGGACGTCTGCCGCCGGCGCCAGGCTGGTTTGCCGCCGGCGCCAGGCCGGCTTGCGGGACGCTTGCCGCCGGCGCCAGGGGTTCTCTGCCGCCCGTGGGTTTTTCCGTTAACCGAGCTTTCCCCCGTTGGCTGTTCGTGCGGGAAATCTTTGAGTTCAGGAGGATCTTTAGCCGTAGGTTTCGAGATAACCGTTTTTGACCCCAACAAGATCTTCCGAGATTCCTCGAGTATCGGGATCGAGATGGACTTGGATTAGTAGACTTTCCGTCTTCAAGGGTTTGAGTGATGAGGCTTCGAACTTAGATTTAAAATATGAACTTTTAAACAATCGAGAAGGCTTTGCGGAGGAATCATTGTAGTTCTCGGACAATCCGGACATGGGTCTAAGGGACCAAGATGCTGCCGTTGCCCGAGATCACGAGACGATTGCACAGATGGGCGCCAGGACCCTTGCCGCCGGCGCCAGACGGGAGACGACAGGCCTGCCGCTGGCGCCAGACGGGAGAGGACGAGCCTGCCGCTGGCGCCATGCGCGGCGTGGGCGTCCTGCCGCCGGCGCCAGGCGTCCTGCCGCCGGCGCCGGGCGTCCTGCCACCGGAGCCGGGCGTCCTGCCGCCGGCGCCAGGCGTCCTGCCGTCCGTGCCGTGTCCCGTGTCCGCCAGTGCCTTCTGTTGCTTGCCTTCGTTGATCACCGGGGCTCATGATCCGTTCATGCCTTCCCGTGAGTTCATCGAGTGACGACCTGTTTCTTGGTTTTGATCGTCACTTAGTTTTCTTTCGAGGACTTTCGGGTGACGATTTCGTCATTGACCGATTTTGACCCCAACAGTTAGCCCCCTAGCTAGCTAGGAACCGTAGTGCCTTTCGGGTCCTGGCTTGCGGTATAGCCGTATGGGAAAGTGTAGAGACGTAATCGTTTGCCGAAAGTCGGGGTAAATAGTGATTTTACCTCCTTTATAAGGATGGAGTAAGAAATCTCATTCATTCTTACTTCATCATAAAAACGTTCATCTCTCTCAATAATCCCTTCTCTCTATTTAAGAATCCTTTCTCTCTTTTTAAGAACAATGTCTTCAAGATCTTCCAAGAGAAATTCTTCATCCCATTCATCCTCGGATAACTCTCCTGCCCATGTGACGGTGAAGCAAGAGGAGTTTGTCGAGGAGGAGGCGAAGAATGCGTATTACCGAGCCCTTGTGGGTTCAGCTCCACCGCTGCTAGATGTCCCTGTTCCGAGGAGACCTTTGAGGATGCCGGGTGCTCCCTTTACGCCGAGCTTGGTTTCTCGTAGATATCTCAGGACTCTCCGGGATTTTTACCAGATTCCCGATGGAGACAAATTCCGGATCCCTGTCGGTAACGAGAGTGCGAGGAATCCTCTGGAAGGTTTCTTTACATGTTACGAGGCTTTCCTTACGTATTGCCGTATGTGGTTCCCGATCCCCGGTACCATTGTTCGTGCGCTTCGTCACTTCGAACTTTCGATCAGCCAGCTCACCGTTCCTGCCTTAGAGAGTTGGCTTGGCGTACTGATCGCAAGTTACGAGCTTGGGATTGATCTCGGTCCCGATGATTTCGAAGGTCTTTGGGGCACTCGGCCGACGGGGAGCGACGGTTACTACTCCATGCTGCCTAAGAAGGATATGGCCGTGATTCAGTGGACTACTTCGAACCCCAAGTCGTGGCAGGAGCGTTTTTTCTTTGTCTGAATAGATGGTGAATCTGTCGAGGAGAGCTGCCTCCATCTATTTCCGCAAGCATGGAACTTCAACCGAGGTAATATGACGAAAAACCTGTTGTTCATTTTACCATTTTGGAAGTGCGAGTTTTTAGTGAAAAAGTTTCGCTTTGTAGGGAACAGGCCTATCGCGCATTTGCATGGTGATCTCTTCGTCAAGAGAGATCTCCTTCGTCAAAGGCTGTTTTTCTGGAAGTCCTTCACCCTTGAACGGATTCGAGATACAGTAAGACTTTATCGGTCCCGAGATCCTGTCCCGTCATATGATGCAAAACCGGTCATCGAAGCTCCTACTCGGAGGCGTAGACAGAGATCTCGTAAAGGGAAAGAAATCGATGGTGGGGAAGGCTTGGAAGATCCTTCACCGTTGGGAGAAAACCCTAGTTTCGTTCCAACGGAAAAAGGCGGAGCCAGCGATTTTCCACTCCCCAACAATTTCTTTGACGGCCTTCCTCCGGAGTTTGTTACGGACGAGTCGCTGGGGGATGAGGTGAAGCAACGGGTTTTTGCCGAGGGCTCCCAGCGTGTCAACGAGGTTTGGCCCTTTGAACTTCTTAATCGTATGTTCGAATCTGTATATATGCATGCTTGCTAATCTCGAATTTATGCAGGGACTAAGAGTGTTTAGCGAGGCGCTTGACTCGAGTTTCCGCAAATCCAGGATTGCTAACTTCAAGACCACAGAAGCTGAGCGGGAGCTTTTCCGGTTCCGACAAGAGGTAAGGGCTCTGAACGCGAAGCAAACTGAGCTTCATGCTCGAGCTCTTGTTCGGGCGGAAAGGAGAGGAAGGAGGATGGTCGCAGCTGAGGTGGCGAGACGGGCAGAATCGTTCGCTGCTGAGTTTCAATGTTTTAAAGAAGCTCAGGAGTTTGTTGGCGATTTCCGCGAGTGCCGGGCCTCGGTCGTAAACCTTTACAAGTCTCAGAACCCGGATTTCTCCTTCAATTCCAAGATTGCTGAGATGAAGGATTTTATGGCCGAGTGCGCTCATGCTGAGTCCTTGGTTCCTCCGGTCGAAGAAAGAGTCCGGAGACTATTGGAACCTATCGAGGCCGGAGCCGATGAGAACGCCGAGGGTGGTGGGAACGCTCAAGGCGTGAACGAGGAAGTGGACCAGCCTGCTAGTTCATTCGTGATTTCCGCATCTGGATTTCTCAATGTTGACTTCCTTTTGTGAATCGTACGTTTTGGCCGTGTGTGGCCGTTTTTTAGGAGTTTTATTCTGCGACCGTTGGAGGTTGCATTCTTATGTTTTGGGACTGGCCGCTGGTGGCTTAGAATCCCGCCGTCTTTTGGGCTTTTATGAATATGAAAATTTGCGAGATTTCGTCTTTTGTTTTGATTTATACTTTCGTCAAGTGTAGAGGGAAGGATGCGAGTAGTCACTTCGTCCCCTAACTCTTTTTTGTCGCTTGGTCCGTATGTAACTTTTTAGCGAGCGTTTTTAGGTGTAAGCGATAAGAGACATGTTTTGGGATCTCGTATACGATACTATGTCTGTGAGATGTCAAGATCCAGCAAGACTGGGTTTAGGGCAAGACCTAGGCTTACTCTCAGCTTTAAGGCTGTGCGATGACTGATCGGCTTTTCGTTTCTTCCTGATTCTTTTCGTTTAAAGTCCGCGACTAGTCGCCGGCTTATATGACTTGTGTTAAAAGAATCGAGCTATCTTCGGAGTTTATCCGAGACGCTAAACCAAAATTTTGGGTTTCTTGTATAGCGCGCTATGATATCCTTGTCGGATGTAAGAGGACCTTGTAGGTCTGACTACGAGTTTGTATTGAGTGAAACGTTTCTTGTGTGCGTCCGTCGGGGCCAATCGACGGGCGTGAGTTATTTTTAAGTCGCAGGTTGACTGTTTTGGCGGATGATACGAGTTTTGTTATCTTTCTAAGAAGTTGCGACGTCTCGCGTTTCTTTTGAAGATATGATTTTTCGGTTTTCCGAAGCGTTGATGCGTTTAAGTGAGCATAAAAGATAGAAAGAATTTTATTAAAAATTTCGAAAAGTTCGAGTACATGTGCGGATTTTTCGCGTTTTTGTGGGAGTATAGGAGTATACGTACCCAGTCCCCCCCCCCTTTTTGGTGAGGGGGATAGCTGAACTCGCCGGGCTTCGACGAGCTGCCTACGTACCTCTTTCGAGGATCAAGCCATCTCGTAGTTCTGATAGTTGCCCCAGACGTTTTTACTCCCCGTGCGTAGCCGTTCCGATCGTGCTGGTCGGATCGGTGGTTTGTGCGGGGGTCGAGCTGTCTGCTTTTACGGCGGTGGACTCAGAGGCTTTGTTGCTGTCTTGAATCGTTGCCTGTTCGGATGATTCTGGATCATCTTTTTTCGAGTCCTCAGGAATGTTGTGTGGTTCCTTTGCTCGTTTCGGGTTGGCCGCAGGGGCGTTCCGATCTTTTCACAGTTTGAACTCGGCTAGGTAACAGAGTCTCGATTGTTTCTGACTACCCCAGATGGCTGCGGTTCCGGTTGGAGTCGGAAACTTGATGCCGAGGTGATATGTGGATGGTACTGCCTTCATGGAGTTGATCCAAGGGGTTCCCATGATGGCGTTGTAGATGGCCGGGTTATCGACTACTGCAAACTCGACGATCTTTGTGACTTCCTTCGCCATGACCGGGAGCTTAATTCTTCCGAGGGTCATGGTAGTGACGCCCGAAAACCCAGTCAAAGGTTTTGGCTCAGGGACGACTTCCCCAAGTGGGATCTTCATCCTGTAGAGGGTGTCGCGGAAGATGACGTTGACCGTACTTCCTGTATCGACGAGGATGCGGCCGACTTCGAGATCCTGAATTACCAGGTCGATAACCAAAGGATCGCAGTGGGGTTTGTCGATTCCGACGGTTTCCTGTTCCTCGAAAGCGATCGTGTGGTTAGGAACATCGACGAGACAGAGTCTTGGTAGAACTGTGATCCTCCGATGATCATGTTTACCCTCTGGCGACTGCTGTTGTTCCCTTGGTCGTCCTGTCTCCTTCCGCGTTTTTCCCCCGATTGATTTTCGGTTGCGCGGTCCTCGGAGACAGTTTTGTTGGTCTTTGGGCGGTCGGAGTCCAGGAGCAAGTCCTTTATACTCTTGACCTTTGATAGTTCGCCGGTGAGGAGCTTTGCGGCGAGCCGGCGCCGAGAACCTTGCAGTTCGTAGTGGAGTGACCTCTGGTTTCGTGGAACTCGCAGTAGGAATTATCCTTGTACTGGTTCCTGGTCCAGGTGTTTCCGGAGGTTCTGCCTTGCTCCGAGTTAATGGCGTAGTTATGCTCGCCTTGGGCGTCTTCCCCTTCGTGATGGACGTTTTTGTCGTTACGAGAGGTTTTCTTTTTCGAGGACGTTTTCTGTGGTCCGTGCTTCTGCGATAGAAGCTTCATCTCTTCTTCCATGATGATGAAGTCCGTTGCTTTGTGGAGAGTATCCTGGATTGTCCGCGGCTTTTCCAGTAATATCCACTTTCGGAACTTCGACTTGTACCAGAGAGTTTTCCTCAGGGTGTCGATTGCGACATTGTCGCTGATGCCTGTTACTCTGGCCATCACCAGCTTGAACCTTTGCATGAAGTCGCGGAGCGACTCGTCCTCCTTCTGAGCTAGACTCCATAGGTCAACGTCGGACGTTTCTCTATCCATGAACATGGAGTATTGTTTGAGAAACGCCGAGGCCAGTTGGCGGAAGCTTCCGATGGAGTTCCTCTTGAGCCGAGAGAACCATTCGAGGCAGCGCCTTTGAGGTGCTCGACGAAGAGAAGACAATGACCCGCGTCTCGTTCGCGTTATGGGAGTTTGCACCTACCCATTGCGATCTGGAAGGACTGCAGGTGCGACTTAGGATCCGTCGTACCGTCATAGACCGGGATTTTGATTTTCCCTGGGTCTGAGATGCGTGTTTCCGTGATCCGAGTGGTGAACGGTGTTTTCTGTGCTTCCTCGAGAAGTCTATCGATCTCGGGGGCGGAACTAGTCGCCTGATGGATTTGCGATTTCACCGCTTTCACTTCGGCCACGGTCTTCCTGAGAGATTCGCGAAGATCATGGATCTTGCTATTGCTACCGGCGTTCCTCCGAGTTTGTCGGCGCTGGTCGTGATGGATCCGAGCTGGATCTTCCGCGAGTTCTTCCTGCTCCATCCAGTAGAGTTCTTCTTCCTCTTCTGTCATGGGCCTTTCGAAGGATACCGTCTGCCGAGCGGACTGGCTTCGGGTCCTCCTGGGGTGGATGTCAGCGTCTTCATCGGAAAGATCCGATTGGTCGCTGATATCTAGATGGATGCGCTCGACGCCGCTTTCCTTGTTTCCCGTAGCCGGGGGCGGAAGGTTCTGCGAGGTCGTTTGCTGTCCTCTTGGAGCCGTTTCCTCGGAAGTGAGCTCTTTTGGGGCATCTTTTTCTCATTCTCTGGGAGATCCGAAGTCGAGTCTTCTGCCGCGTCGTGCCTTGGTTGATCCGCGCGGCAACTTGCTCCTCGCAGTTAAGGTGTCGACCTGTTTTGCGAGCGAGGTTATCAGCTTGTCCTGTTGTTCCGCCAGTTCCTGGGCGGAGGTAAACAGTTCCTTCATATGTCTGAGCGCCTCAGTGTTTGCATCAGCAGTGACTGTGGACGTATCTCCAGTTGGAGTCTTCTCAACGTTGGCATTGACGGGTCTTCCGTCTAGCGTTGGCTGGTCTTTGGTGACGTCAGTAGACATGATCGAGCGTGTGCAGTTGCGAGATAGATAGATCCGTAACCCCACCTCCTTCTAGCGCCAAACTGTGGGAACCGAAATTCACACCGTCAATTTCTGATAAAGATTTTTTGAGGAAAACCGAGTTAACCCGATCTTCCTTGAAGGTCCCGGATATCTGCTGGGCTGCACACGATACAATCAATTTTAAGTCGCAAAAATCGTAAAGTAGAGCGGAAAAAGATCTTATTTCTGAATTCGCGTTTTGAACGTGCTGTCGAAAGGTCCGCTAGTCCGGCCGCCTAGATCTAACCTAGTTGAGTCGCAGCTCGCTAATGAAAACAGAAAAAGAAAGCTAAAATGCTCTAAGTGCTAAGTGCTCTGGAAGTTTTGTGATGATTTGCTTCTCGCCCCAAGCTCTCCTTATATACTCCTCTTAAGACGGTCTATCTTCTCGCGGGCTGAATCGGGCTTTTTTCCATTTTCGTCCATCTTCGTGTTTATCGGGAAACTTGACATTTATCTTCGGAAAACTTGACATTTATCTTCTTGAAACTTGACATTTATATCTTATGTGAGGATAAGGATAAACCGTCATAGGTATCCTTCCTTTTCGGAAAATCGTAAGTGGGCCATTTTGGCCACGTTGGGCCGTTTAGACGTTTTTACGGTTTTTCAAAAGAATGGTCTTCGAAGGTTTCGGTATTTCCGAAGGAACCCCAATTCCTTGTATAGTCGAGATGTTGGTGTTCAGACCGAGCACGATAGGACCGAGACCAGGACGAGGGCCGTGGACCGGCGCCAGACCGGGGTGCCGCCGGCGCCAGGCCGGCCCGCGTGACGGGTGCCGCAGCGACAGGCCGGCCCGCTTGACGAGTGCCGCTGGCGCCAGGCCGGGGTGCCGCCGGTGCCAGGCCGGCCCACGAGACGGGTGCCGCCGGCGCCAGGCCGGCCAGCGTGACGGCTGCCGCCGGTGCCAGGCCGGGGTGCCGCCGGCGCCAGGCCGGCCCGCGTGACGCGTGCCGCCGGCGCCAGGCCGGGGTGCCGCGTGCCGCCGGTGCCAGGCCGTCTTGCCGTCCGTGGGTTTTCCGTTGTTCGATCTTTCCCCGTTAGTCGTTCGTGCGGGAAATCTCTGAGTTTGGGAGGATATTCAGCCGTAGATTTTGAGATAATCGTTTCTAACCGAACGAGACTCCTCGAGTATCGGGATTGAGATGGACTTGGATTCGTAGACTTTCCGTCTTTAAGGGTTTGAACAACGAGGCTTCGAACTTTAGACGTTTAAGAGATGAATCTATTAAACAATCGTGAAGGCTTTGCGGAAGAATCATTGTAGTTCTCGGACGATCCGGATGGGCGCCAGGACCCTTGCCGCTGGCGCCAGACGGGAATGGACGAGCCTTCCCGTGAGTTTTATCGAGTGACGGCCCGTTTTTTGGTTTTGATCGTCACTTAGTTTTCTTTCGAGGACTTTCGGGTGACGATTTCGTCGTTGACCGATTTTGACCCCAACAATCGATGCGCTCGACGTCGCTTTCCTTGTTTCCCGTAGCCGGGGGCGGAAGGTTGTGCAAGGTCGTTTGCTGTCCTCTTGGAGCCGTTTCCTCGGAAGTGGGCTCTTTTGAAGCATCTTTTTCTCGTTCTCCGGGAGATCCGAAGTCGAGTCTTCTGCCGCGTCGTGCCTTGGTTGATCCGCGCGGCAACTTGCTCCTCGCAGTTAAGGTGTCCACCTGTTTTGCGAGCGAGGTTATCAGCTTGTCCTGTTGTTCCGCCAGTTCCTGGGCGGAGGTAAACTGTTCCTTCATCTATCTGAGCGCCTCAGTGTTTGCATCAGCAGTGACTGTGGACGTATCTCCAGTTGGAGTCTTCTCAACGTTGGCATCGACGGGTATTCCGTCTAGCGTTGGCTGGTCTTTGGTGACGTCAGTAGACATGATCTAGCGTGTGCAGTTGCGAGATAGATAGATCCGTAACCCCCCCTCCTTCTAGCGCCAAACTGTGGGAACCGAAATTCGCACCGTCAATTTCTGATAAACGATTTGTGGAGGAAAACCGAATTAACCCGATCTTCCTTGAAGGTCCCGGATATCTGCTGGGCCACACACGATACAATCAATGGAGATTAAAGTTGTAAAAACAAAAATCGTAAGAAAGAGCAAAAGAGATCTTATTTCTGAATTCTCGTTTGAGTGTGTACAACGAGTAAAGAAATCGGCTACAAGAGCTGTCGAAAAGTCCGCTAGTCCGGCCGCCTAAGTCTATCCTAGTTGAGTCGCAGCTCGCTAGTGAAAACAGAAAAGAATGCTAAATCGCTCTAAGTGCTAAGTGCTCTGGAAGTTTGGTGATGATTTGCTCCTCGCCCAAAGCTCTCCTTATATACTCCTCTTAAGACGGTCTATCTTCCTTCGGGCTGAATCGGGCTTTTTCCATTTTCGTCCATCTTCGTGTTTATCGGGAAACTAGACATTTATCTTCGGAAAACTTGACATTTATCTTCTGGAAACTTGACATTTATCTTTTGGAAACTTGACATTTATCTCTTATGTGAGGAAAAGGATAAACCGTCATAATTATCCTTCCTTTTCGGAAAAATCGTAAGTGGGCCATTTTGGTCACTTAGGCGTTTTTACGGTTCTTCGAAAGAATAGTCTTTGAAGGTTTCGGTATTTCTGAAGGAACCCCAATTCCTCGTATAGTCGAGATGTTTGGTGTTTAGAATAACCGTGATCATTCCAACCTCACGAGGATTGATCCAAACAAGCCAAGATGGGATCAGACCGAGCATGATGGGACCGAGACCAGGACGAGGGCCGTCGACTGGCACCAGGGGGATTGCCGCCGGCGCCAGGCGGGCTTGCGGGACGCCTGCCGTCAGCGCCAGGCGGGCTTGCCGCCAGCGCCAGGCCGGCTTGCGGGACGTCTACCGCCGGCGCCAGGCCGGCTTGCGGGACGCCAGCCGCCGGCGCCAGGCCGGCTTGCGGGACGTCTGCCGCCGGCGCCAGGCTGGCTTGCCGCCGGCGCCAGGCTGGCTTGCCGCCGGCGCCAGGCCGGCTTGCGGGACGTCTGCAGCCTGGCGCCAGGCTGGCTTGCCGCCGGCGCCAGGCCGGCTTGCGGGACGTCTGCCGCCGGCGCCAGGCTGGTTTGCCGCCGGCGCCAGGCCGGCTTGCGGGACGCTTGCCGCCGGCGCCAGGGGTTCTCTGCCGCCCGTGGGTTTTTCCGTTACCCGATCTTTCCCCCATTGGCCGTTCGTGCGAGAAATCTTTGAGTTCGGGAGGATCTTTAACCGTAGGTTTCGAGATAACTGTTTTTGACCCCAACAAGATCTTCCGAGATTCCTCGAGTATCGGGATCGAGATGGACTTGGATTAGTAGACTTTCCGTCTTCAAGGGTTTGAGTGATGAGGCTTCGAACTTAGATTTAAAATATGAACTTTTAAACAATCGAGAAGGCTTTGCGGAGGAATCATTGTAGTTCTCGGACAATCCGGACATGGGTTTAAGGGACCAAGATGCTGCCGTTGCGCGAGATCACGAGACGATTGCACAGATGGGCGCCAGGACCCTTGCCGCCGGTGCCAGACGGGAGACGACAGGCCTGCCGCCGGCGCCAGACGGGAGAGGACGAGCCTGCCGCCGGCGCCAGGCGCGGCGTGGGCGGCCTGCCGCCGGCCCCAGGCGTCCTGCCGCCGGCGCCAGGCGTCCTGCCGTCCGTGCCGTGTCCCGTGTCCGCCGGTGCCTGCTGTTGCTTGCCTTCGTTGATCCCCGGGGCTCACGGTCCGTTCATGCCTTCCCGTGAGTTCATCGAGTGACGACCTGTTTCTTGGTTTTGATCGTCACTTAGTTTTCTTTCGAGGACTTTCGGCTGACGATTTCGTCGTTGACCGATTTTGACCCCAACAGGATTCCTAGTGAGTGCATTGGCGACTCCTTTTTGACTCGAAAAATATTGAAAACATTTTGAAAAACACGGGAAGCAGTGAGAATAATCATAACCATACTCTGATACCACCATTGTAACACCCCTGACCCGTTCTAGGCATAGGTCGACCCACCGGCCAACAATCAAACAAGAACATGACCGACGGCCCGACTTTCCACCATGGGTCGGAAGCATTACATGATGGGCTAGGGACGAACTGATCAGTTTCACAGAATTATTTTGCAACTTAGACCAATTCATCACCTAACACGCCCCGTTAAATCTAGGCTTAAGGCTTTGCAACCTGTACCCGAAGATAACAGCTCAGTTAGATCGAGTCTTAAGGCTTCTTAACCCGTACCAAGAACTAGTGTTGTGTTGGTGCAGACTAAACCAATATCATCTTGGACCCGTTAATTTTTAATTTAAATTCTAAGACTTTTAAGAATCATTTTCGATATTTTTAGGGATCCCAAACCTGAAATAAAACGCAACGGAAACATAAATGTTTAAGAATAAAACCGTAGCCAAATGCACTGCAAATCTACTCCGGTGGCCTATGCGTCCAATCCTCTACAACCTGAACTCCTGCCAAAAGGACAACGAGAGTTGGGTGAGCAACAGAAGGTCACTCAGTGAGTTGGCTACCTAAACCTAGTTGCTAACTCAGACAACCCAAAACAACAATCAATCTAGCCTAAGCAGGAAATCTAAGCTAAGGCTACAACCTAAACTATACCGACTAACGTATGCTCGACCTTAATCTAAAACTAACAACCTAGGCCAAAGGGCCAACAAGTAAAACGGATCCCGTACTAAGAATCAAGTCCTTAGCTTGGTACTCTTCTTGCACCTGATTGATTATCAGCTGGGAATCGCTGAAGAGTATGTTCTCCGCGCCCATCTGGTGGGCGAGTGTCTGCCCAGCGATTTGGGCTTCATACTCGCTTTCTTTGTTGCACCTTACATATCTTGAGGCCATGTTCCCGGAAGGTGAGGTTATTACTATCCCAAATCTGGCTCCTCGAACATTGCTGGACCCGTCGACGTACAGGGTCCAGTCTCCTTCTTCCGCTGTCTTGCTTTGGAGGCGTACCTCCTGCTCCAGAGCCAGGAGTAAGGTAGGCGGGAACTCGGCTACGAAGTCGTCCAGGACCTGCGATTTTAGGGCAGTAGCCGGTCGATATATTACGTCGTATTCCCCCAGCTCCACTGCCCATTTAGCTAGACGTCCTAAGATTTCGGGTTTGTGAAGAACCAGCTTGATGGGGAAAGAGGTAACAACCACGACTGGATGAGCTTGGAAGTACGGTCTTAGTTTGCGGGCCGCGACCGTCATAGCTAGGGCTATCTTCTCGAGGTGGCTTAATCGAGTCTCTGTGTCCAAGAGGGCTTTACTCACGTAGTAGATCGGGAGTTGTCTGTTTTCCTCCTCGCACATTAGGATGGCGCTCACAGCGTGTTCTGAGACTGCGAGGTATAGTAGTAATACTTCTCCAGCCAAGGGCTTCGAAAGGAGAGGAGGAGGGGTGAGGTATACCTTGATCTCGCGTAAGGCGAACTCGCATTTTTCCGTCCATTGGAAATCTTTCGGGTTCTTTAGTGTTTCGAAGAAGGCGTGGGATTTGTCGGATAGCCTGGAGCTGAATCTGCTCAGAGCTGCCATCCTTCCTGTTAGCCTCTGGACCTCTTTGACGTTCCTTAGGGAGGGAATGGATTGGATAGCGCGAATCTGCTCGGGATTGGCTTTGATGCCCCTGTGGGTCACGATGTACCCCAGGAACTTTCCGGAGCTTACTCCAAACATACACTTGGCTGTGTTAAGATTCATGCTGTATTTCTGCAGGGGGAGAAGGCTTGCTGCAGATGCGAGATATGGTCTTCGGCTTCCAAGGACTTCACCAGCATATCGTCGATATATACTTCCACGGTCTTCCTGATCTGATCCGCAAACATCATGTTCACCAGCCTTTGGTAGGTGGATCCCGCGTTCTTCAGACCAAAGGGCATAACCTTGTCGCAATAGATGCCCCGTGAGGTCATGAAGGACGTTTTCTCCTGATCGTCAGGATGCTTGAGTATCTGGTTGTAGCCGGAGAATGTGTCCATTAAGCTCATTAGCTGCTGCCCGACTGTGGCATCAACGAGTTTGTCAATGTGAGGTAGGGGGAAAGGGTCCTTTGGACATGCTTTGTTGAGGTCCGTGAAGTCTGTACAGACTCTCCATTTGCCGTTCTTTTTCTTGACTACCACCACGTTAGCTAGCCACTCCAGGTACTGTGATGATAGGACTTTTCTAAGGTCCTAATCAAATGATGTAGTATATAAGATTGTCGAACCAGTCCTAAGTGACCATGAAACAAAGGGAATGCAAGTCTATGCTTAATCTAAATGCAATCATTAAAGAGGATGATGATTAAACTAAGACAATAAGTAAAATGCAACAAAAAAGTAAAACTTTCTTTCTTATGAGGAGAATGAGACCCATGGGTATAGGGACTTGATATCAAATGATTAAGATTCAATCCAAGATGCTAACTTTTCAATCAATCTAGCTCTTTATGCCTAGACAACAAAACTAAGCAAGCTCTATCCCTAGATGAATGCTCTTTTGCTATGATCACCCAAGTACACCAAATCCCTTTGGCTGTAATGATCAAAGCAAACATGGAGAATGAGTCTAATAGCAATCCTAGCCTCTTTGACAACTAATCCCTTAGGCAAAGCAAGCTAAAAGCATAGATGAGTTGGTTCAGGCATTTCATAGAACACCTTCCGGGCATGAAATGCCTATAGCTCTATGTTTGAGAGGCCAAGTCAAATATAGCTTTAAGAACACCAAATCAATGCAAAGAGATGATAGATCTAACCCTAAGCACCTTGGATCTTCACTTAATCACTCTCAATCACCCTAACCCATGGATCTTAGATGAATCTACTCACTAATCCACATGCTTACTCTTAAACCCATGAGAGATTCAAGCTTAAACATATAGAGAAAGAAAGGAGATGAAATAAACAATCAAGAACACAAGATGAGATGAGATAATAAATCAAAGATGAAGCTTTACTCAAAAGGTTTTTGTTCTTAGATCATAAATAACATGAGTCCCAAACTTGGGTTAATGAGAGTATTTATAGTAGGCTTAAAAGCCCTAAACACATAGAAGTAAAATGACTAAAAAGGCCTTAGAAGATTAATGGTCTAAGCCAATCAAAATGCTCCAAAAGGAAGAAACTCGGATACCCTGGTCGGATAGGCTTCCACCAGGCCGGGTATGGCCACCCGCGTATGAGGATGCTCGTCCGGCTTGTCCGACTGCTCGGGTTGTCCTCCCCGGGTGCTCTAGGCCGCGTGCTGTCCGTGTCCAGCAGCAAGCAGGACGTGCGGGTCCTTCAGGCCGCGTTCTTCCAGTCGGGTGTGCAGGCCATGCGGGTGCTTGAAGCCGCGTCCTCCAAGTCGGGTGAGCAGGCCGTGCGGGTGCTTCAGGCCGCGTGTGCCAAGGTCGGGTGTCGTCTGCTCGAGTGTACTGGGGTCGAGTGGAGTAGTACGCGGGTGAGGGAGATCGGGTGTGATCGGCCGCGTCCTGATCCTGGCCGTTCTCCACTGTCGGGCCGTGCGGGTCGTTTTCCTCGGGTGTGGACGATCGGGTAGGCTCGCACGCGGGTGGCGTCCAGTCGGGTGTGGACGTCCGGGTATGCTCGCACGCGGGTAGCTTCGTCCGGGTGCTCCAAGCCGTGTACGCTGTCTGTTCCCGTGGTCAGTGCGTGCGGGTTATCGAGGTCGCGTACGTCCGTCCGGGTGCTGCATCGTCCAGCATCATCCCCTCGTTCCGTGCGGGCTGGTCAGGCCGAGTGTGCTGACCCGGGTGTACTGACATGCCTTCACTCAAATAATCATAACTCCTCCAATATGGCCTCAAATGGCTTGAAACCACTCCCAATGGAAAGCTAACTCAAAATGCCATGTCCCCACCAAATCTTAGCACATAAAGACTTCTTTATGGCCATTGTCCATGTCCATGTTTCACCCTTCCTTTTTGTAACAAAGTATCCCCAAACACCTTCAAATTCTCCAAAACACACTCCAAGACCTGATAAAGACTTATGAATGCGAAATGAACCTAAATATGCCTAATGCCTAATCTAGAAGGGATAAATGCACAAAATGGAAAGCTAAAACGATGAAAATATGCAAGACATCAACTCCCCCACACTAGTCCTTTACTTGTCCACAAGTAAACTAGCAAGGACTAAGGAGGAGAGGTTTGAAGGAGAGGACTCATAGCCAAAGGAAATGCTCTTCTTAGTTCTCAACTTGATAACCTTGCATAATCATACCAACTAGCTAGAGCAAGCACTCAATCCAACTCTAACTTCTCAAGGCCTATCTCAACTCTTTTGATCCCTACACTTACTCATCATGAATCCACAACCCTCAAATCTACTTGCTCTCTAACAATCATTAAACAAACTCAAAAGATCTCTTGCAAATGGTCAAATGGTCCAAATCATTTGGTTTGGTGAGAAGGAGGCTTTAGTGCAAAGTAAATCAAGAGGTTTAAGATCATCTTTCAAGGTGGTTTCCTCTCAAAACAAAGTAGCTTTGACATTGCGCATAATATATCTAAGAAAGGGATCAATTCATGCATACAATGCTCCATCTCCATTATCCTACCCTTTCCTAAACATGAAAGCAAATTTTACTCTATTCCCCAATGTCAAAATACTACTCACATTTCTCACCCAAAGATTTCCCCAAAATACTCAAAGATACTTTCTCACTTAGAACTCTATCTTATTGAGGCCTACAAGGGATTTTTCACATTTTAAATTTTTATCAGCTATTTCTAAACATTGGTAGCCCCCTTTTCATTATTCTTTTCCTTCTTCTTTTTTTTTCTTTTTTTTTTTTTTAATTTGGGGGCCAAGACTTTCTTATTAACTTAGAGCTTATAATTTTCTAATTTCTCTTATCCCTTCTAGACTTAATCACTTATAACTTTTAGAGCTCCATGAGTCAACCTTTTCTTTCATAAACCTTTCTCACTTCCCAAGATCACACCATACAACACTCACCCCCATCCTAGAAGCTAGACAATATGAGTGTCTAATCTAGCTAAAATGGAGACCAAGCATTGTCGTTCCCAATACTCTCAACATTATGCACATGTAAAGCTTTCCAAAGAAGGCCTCACTCAACAAACAATGAAGGCTTGAAAGGAGAAAAGGGTTTAAGGGTGTGGACTGCCACTTGAGTATGTCCAAAAAGATAGGCAAACAATGGGAGGGACAACTCAAGCGTTCTATCCATGACTTAGTACACAAGGGACCATGAGCAAGAAACTTAGAGTCTAAATATGACAGGAGCAAGCTTCAAAGAGAGAGCATCAATCAATCAAATAAGCTTTAGGGAGAGATTTCAAGGCACAAAGTTTACAAGTTATCCTAAGATCTCTCAAGCTAGTTACTATGGTTATGAAGGTTATCACTTTAAGAACTTAGCATGAGCATCCTTACAAGGCAGCTATCATCCTTGTCCCCTTATGCATGATGCAACCTATATGATGATTTTTCTCTTTTTTTTATGCAAGTGAATGATCTAGACTCAATCCTAATGCAACTACATGATTTTTTTTTTATTATGCAATAACTATCTACAAGTGCATGCAAATGCCATAAAACACAAGACTATTAGCAACTTGACACCCCCCCCACACTTAATTCACACAGTCTCTGTGTTTGTTAAATGTAGAGAAGGGCCTAAAAGAAATAAAAGAAATCAAAATGCAAAGATGAATGATATATACAATGATCAGGAAGTGGAGTACCTCATGGAGCATGGGATGAGGCTGATGCCTCACCCTCAGAGTCTTCTTCATCAGCAGTGGTGCTTAGGCTTGGTGACTTGTTTCCGGACGCGGATGGGGTGATGTAAGGGTTCCTCAAGCTACGGAGGGCTTGCTTCTCGGTTTGAGGCGCTTTGGGGTCAAGAAGGGGTAGGGGAAGGGGTGCAAGGAAAGCATCAAGATCGAAATCCTCAGCCTTGCAGCCTGCTATAGCTCCCCTAGTCAGAACATCAGCAACCTTTCTCATGAACTGAGCTGAAGCTTCAGCTTGTCTTTTCACAGTTTTCCTCAATTACTTGCACTTCTTGGTGAGCTTGGAGATTGTTCTATCTTGAGCTCTGTTCCACCTTTGTAATGTGCTGATCTGGTCATGAGCTTGGCGAATGGGACCAATAGGCAGGGCGCTGGTGCATTGCTCAAACGTATAGCGAGGAGGTCCAAAGAGATGGGTTGTTGCTCTGCTGGAATATCCTTGATCAAACTGAGCTGCCTTCGCTGCTGCTTTCTCATTCATGTTTAATACCATAGGGCCGAGTGTACCATGACTACCTAAAAGGTGCTGCTCACTGATATCAAAACTTATAGCCCCTGGTGTACTCAGTGAAGTGAGCTCATAGTTGGGGAGAAGCAGCTCAACTGTGGTGGAACCTCTCAAGTACGAGTAAACACACCTCCCATTGTATCTTCCAGAGAAGTAATGAGCTGACTTCAAGTAGGTGAGATTAATGAAGGAGGGACCGGATGCATCATCTCCGAAGCTAATACCTTGGTGCACCAGCAATGGTGTGATCAAGCCACCTATTCCAATCTGAGCCTCTGGATCCCTGTTTGTCCAAGCATAATCCTTGTAGTACATGAGGTGCCTCACAAAGAATCCAACCATACCAAACTCAGCATAGAAATCAGTGGGGACTTCAGGTAAGTGAGGAGGTAAGGCAAAGTGCTGGATAGCTTGGTGCATGAGGTTCAAATCTTCTCCATTCACGTTACTTGGCTCTTTCCTCGGGAAGATGGTGTGGACAATCAGCCTATGGAGGTAGCGGACTGATGGATGCCTGATAGATGCATTCTTGTCTCTGCTGGAGACTCTATCTTTGCCGGATAAGAACTTGTAAGTGAAATGTGGGAGGGTCTTCCCTTTAGGAAGCCCTTTCATCTTAGGCAAAGAAGACTCCTTCAAATCCTTGAGGCCTAGCACCTCTCCAATCTCAGAAAAGGTCATGAAATAGGTCTTCTTATCAATCTTGAAGCTGATTCTTCCCCACCCTTGTTCCTCATGTAGAGAAGAATGGAATGTGGCCTCCAAGGATGCCAAGAATTGGCAAGAGACCTCTTTATGTGTTGGGTGAGCCATGGAATAGAAGCTGTCCATGTTCATGAGAGCAAGCAAATCCTTCATGTCCTGGTCAATCTCTAGCTCCCTCATTAGCTTCACATCAGAAAATCTGGTTGGAGGCCAAGATACTCCTTGCCTCATCTGCTCCAATAGTTCAGCTTCAGTGGGCTTCTTTTGTCGATCTCTATGAGGGTTGAAGCCTAACTTTTCGAAAGTTTCTTGCTCAGCCACACTACCATTTGGGGAAGATGCTTCTTCAACAGTTGCATCTACTGGCTACAAGGGTGGAGGTGCCAATGTCTTTGGGCTTGGTGCCTTGATTCTGATCTTGGTGGGAGGAGTGGGTTTCTCAGCATCCTTCTTTGTGTTCTTCTCCAAAACAAGAGGTCCCACACTGTGAGATCTTGGAGCTCTAGCTTTCTTTGAAGGAGTGCTCTTATGATCACCAACAGCCACTCTCTTTCCATCCTTCTTGGCTTTTTTGTAAGCATCATCAAACACTTTCTCATCACTAGCCAACCTCTTGCCATCCTCCTTGGTAGTCTTGTGATCAACATCAACCACTCTTTTTCAATCCCTCTGAGACTGCTTGTGGGCACCAGCAGTTCCTTTCTCATCACTAACCATCCTTTTTCCTTCATTCTTGGGTTGCTTGTTTGCCCCATCAACCACTCTTTTTCCAATCTTCTTGGCTTGTGCTTTCTGTCGCAACATAGCCAAAGCTTGTTGCCTACGTTCCTCCTCAGATTCAGGCATGGAGCCTAACTTTTTTCCAAACCTAGCAGTCTCTTTCTCAGCAGCCTCAGCCTTCTCTTGTGCAATCAAGTTCTCATCTTTCCTTCCCATTTGAACCTGAAAAAATATCAAGACTTGGACAAGATTAAGCACAAGGAAGAAAGAATACTTTGGAAAAGATAGGCGCTTGAATGAACACTTGCAAACCTAGTTTAAAACCAGCAACCTAGCAAGACTATCAAAGCAATCAAGCTCCCAAGTCCACAAAATTCAAATATATATATATTTTTTTTAATGAACAAGGGAACCTAATCTAGCAATTTCCAAGCAAAAGCATCAAGCTAGTTGAAATTGAATGCTAAACAAGCTCTAGAACATCAATTCCAATCAATCTAGGCAATAATCAACCAAAAGTAAGAGCCTTTTCAAAAACCCCCAAATCTCATGAACCCTAATTTGCCAAAGTTCAAATTAATCTCAATTCCACCATGAAATCAACTACCCAGCATGATATATAAGCTTTTCCTAGTCTAAATTACAAGAATCTAGCAAGAAAAAGCTCAAATTTCAAGTTCAAATTTTTAGGGTTCATGAGAGTTACGAATTTGAACTTAGAGATACCATACCTTGCTTTGGATGAAGGATAAAGATGAAAAGGTTCAAGGAATTAGATCTAGGGGAAGAAGGCCTTGATGTGGGAAAAAGAAATTTGTGATTTGGTTGAGATTTGACAAAGTTATGGGAATTTATGTTTTTGGAGGCTAGAGAGGATTTTGATGTGAGGAAGAAGATGAAATGAGGAAAGAGAGGGTGGCTTAGGGTTTTAAAAGGTTTCTGGGTCGGGCAAAAGGTTCCTGGGTCGGGTTCAGGTGGGTTTGGGTCGGAAAAAAGGAGAAAAATACTTACCTGGGTCGGGCGGGTCGCGTTCTGGGCTCATACGCGGGTCATGGCCGGTACGCGGGTGCTGGGGCGCTTGGACGACCCGGGTAAGTCCACCCGCGTATGTCCTTTCGTCCCGTGCGGGTGCTGCGTCCCGGGTAACACCACCCGGATACGTCCGTCCGTCCTTCCAGCTCGTTCCACCCGTGCGGGTGCTGCGTCCCGGGTAACACCACCCGGGTACGTCCGTCCGTCCGTCCGTCCAGCTCCTTCCACCCGTGCGGGTGCTGCGTCTCGGGTAACACCACCCGGGTACGTCCGTCTGTTCTGATCCCTCCACACGTGCGACTGCTTCAACCCGAGTAACACCACCCGGGTGTGTCCGTCCGTTCTGATCGATCCAACCGTGCGGGTGCCTTGTCCCGAGTAACACCACCCGGGTGTGTCCGTCCAAACCTCAAGGTCAGAATTTCACCTCTTTTTTCTCTTGATCGCTGAACCAACCCACTTCTTTTCGTGTCTCCTCCATCTCATAACCTCAGTGAATTCATTCTCAAGCTCCCAACCTGGCCCCATCATCATTGAAAGGACTTGTTGCTGAAAAATAAAAAATCCTAATGCAATATGTACAAGGATAACCATGGGACTTCCTCCCAAGTGAGCTTGTTTAAAGTCACTAGCTTGACTTTGCCTCCTTTGAGGTTAGGCAAATGGAGCATCAGAGAGTGGGGTTGATGTCCCATCCTCCTTTGGTATTGTGGCCATGAATTCCTTGAGCCTCTGGCCATTCACTGTGAAGTCTCCACCATCCTTGTTCCAAAGCACAATGGCTCCATAAGGTCTCACTTCTTTGATCACAAATGGACCGGACCACCTTGACTTTAGCTTTCCTGGAAACAACTTCAGTCTAGAATTGTAAAGAAGCACTTGATCTCCTGCCTTGAACTCTCTCTTGAGGATGTGCCTGTCATGGAAAGCCTTAGTCTTTTCCTTGTATATCCTTGAGTTCTCAAAGGCATCCATCCTTATCTCATCCAGTTCATTGAGTTGAAGAAGTCTCTTCTCCTTTGCACCCTTGATGTCGAAGTTTAGAAGCTTCACAGCCCACAATGCCTTGTATTCAAGCTCAACTGGCAGGTGGCAAGACTTTCCATAGACAAGGTTGAAGGGAGTAGTGCCTAGGGGAGTCTTGAAGGCTGTTCTATATGCCCAAAGAGCATCATCAAGCTTGGCTGACCAATCCTTCCTCTTGGTTCCTACAACCTTCTCCAAGATCCCCTTGATTTGCTTGTTGGAGACCTCCACTTGGCCACTTGTTTGAGGGTGATAGGGTGTTGCAACCTTGTGTTTCACTCCATTCCTCTTGAGAAGACCCTCAAATACCTTGTTGATGAAGTGTGAACCTCCATCACTTATGAGCACTCTTGGAACTCCAAACCTTGGGAAAATAGTGCTCTTGAACATTTTGACCACTACTCTTGAATCATTTGTAGGACTTGCTATTGCTTCCACCCACTTTGATACACAGTCCACAGCCACCAAGATGTATTTGTTGCCATAAGAAGAAGGGAAGGGTCCCATGAAATCAATCCCCCAAACATCAAACACTTCCACTTCAAGGATTGGGTTTTGGGGCATCTCATTCCTCTTAGTAATGTTCCCACTCCTTTGGCAAGAGTCACATCTTGAAATGAAGTCTTGTGAGTCCCTGAACATGTGTGGCCACCAAAATCCAGCTTGTAGCACCTTTGAGACAGTCTTGAATGGAGCAAAATGGCCTCTCTAGGAAGATCCATGGCAATGTGAGAGGATCCCTTCAACTTCTTCTTCAGCCACCACTCTTCTATAAATCTGATCCTTGTATAGGGTGTAGAGGAATGGTTCATCCCAATAGTATCTCTTCAAGTCTTTGTAGAACTTCTTCTTCTCATACCCTGCAAGTCCCAATGGTTCCTTCCCAGTGGCTAAGTAGTTAACCAAATCAGCGTACCAAGGTAAGTTATTCTCTTCAGCTGCCTTAACCTCTTCAATCTTTATTCCAGTCTCAATGACTGCCACCACTGACATGATGGCCATGACATGCTCTTCTCTAAGTCCCTCATCAATAGGGATTCCACCTTCAATCCTCAACCTGGACAAGTGATCAGCAACTCCATTCTCAATCCCTGGCTTGTCTCTAATCTCCAAGTCAAACTCTTGAAGCAAAAGGATCCACCTTAGTAGTCTTGGCTTGGCATCCTTCTTTGCTAGGAGGTGTCTCAAAGCTGCATGGTCAGTATACACAATGACCTTGGAACCCACCAGGTAGCTTCTGAATTTCTCAAAGGCGAAGACAATGGCCAGCATCTCTTTCTCTGTTGTGGCATACTTCATCTGTGCATCATTCAGGGTTTGGCTAGCATAATAAATCACATGAGTTTTGCCACCCTTCTTCTGCCCCAGGACAGCCCCAACAGCAAAATCACTAGCATCACACATTATCTCAAAGGAGAGGTCCCAATCAGGTGGCTGGACAATGGGAGCACTAACAAGGTCACCCTTTATCTTCTTGAAAGCCTCAAGACAATCTTCATCAAAGCTGAAAGCGGCCTCCTTGCACAGCAACTTGGTCATGGGTCTAGCAATCTTTGAGAAGTCCTTGATGAATCTTCTATAGAACCCAGCATGGCCAAGGAAGCTCCTGATGTCTTTCACTGTCTTTGGTGGTGGCAAGCTGACCATCACCTTGTGTCCAAGCACAATCCCCTCTTTGACCATGAAATGGCACTTCTCCCAATTCAGCACTACGTTGGTGTCTTCACATCTCTGTAGGACACTGCACAAGTTGGACAAACAAGCAGAAAACGAAGATCCGTAGACAGAGAAATCATCCATGAATACCTCCACTATATCCTCAATGAGATCCGAGAAGATAGACATCATGCACCTTTGAAAGGTTGCTGGAGCATTACATAACCCAAATGGCATCCTTCGATAAGCAAAGGTGCCATAGGGGCATGTGAATGTTGTCTTTTCTTGATCATTGGGATGTATGGGGATTTGGAAGAACCCTGAATACACATCAAGAAAACAATAGAAAGGATGGTTTGCAAGTCTCTCAAGCATTTGATCAATGAATGGCAATGGAAAGTGATCCTTTCTAGATGCAGAGTTGAGCTTTCTATAATCAATACACATCCTATGGCCAGTTATGGTTCTAGTTGGTATCAATTCATCCTTGTAATTTTAACCACAGTGATACCATCTTTCTTTGGAACTACATGCACAGGAGATACCCATTTAGAATCTGAAATAGGGTAGATAACACAAGCATCTAAGAGCTTAAGAATCTCCTTCTTTACAACATCCTTTAGGTTAGGATTCAACCTTCTTTGATGCTCTATAGAAGTCATTGATTCATCCTCTAGATGTATCCTATACATGCACAAAGAAGGTGATATCCCCTTAATATCATCTAGTGAGTATCCAATTGCTTTTCTAAAATTTTTAAGTGCATTTAAAAGTTGAGAAAGCTCAAGTTAAGTAAGTTCACTACTCACAATGACAGGATATGACTCATTAGGGCCTAGAAATGCGTACCTTACACCATGGGGAAGAGGTTTTAGCTCCACTTTTGGTGCCTTGAGCTCACTCCAATCATCTTGTTTGGTGTTCTCTTGTTGAGTGGCTGAAACAGCTTGGTGCACCTCTTGTTTGAGCTCCTCATACTGGCCTTTATCAACAATCTTCTTGCGAGAATCCAGCATGGCTGCAATAGCATCACTCTCTTTGTTCTCAACCACTTGGACCTCTTTATCCACTGTCAAAGCATGCTGCAAAGGGTCCTCTATTGTCAACTCTCCTAGTGCCAATTCCTCAAGGAGCTCATCAGCAAGAGCTTCCATCTCCTCCATGTAAAACACTTGGCCTTGCACAGTTGACCTCTTCATTACCTCATTGACATCAAAATGGAGAGTGTGCTCTTTCCCCAAATGAAGATCAATCTTGCCTTCCTTCACATTGATAAGGGCTCCTGCTGTGGCTAAGAATGGTCTTCCAAGGATCAAGGAGTCTCTAGCTTCTTCATCCATCTCAAGAACAACAAAATCAGTGGGAATTTCACAATTTCCAACCATTACAGGGAGGTCTTCACGGATACCAATGGGGAATTTGACTGAGCGGTCAGCAAGCACCAAAGAGAGTTTGCACTTCTTGTATTGGCTGAACCCAAGCTTCTTGGCAACAGATAGAGGCATGAGACTGACACTAGCTCCCAAATCACATATACATCTCTCAAACATCAAAGGACCAATGGCACAAGGTAGGGTAAAGCAGTCTGGATCCTCTAGCTTCTTAGGGATTGTCAATCTCTGGATGATGGCACTGCACTCATGAGTAAGAACCATCATGCCTTCCATTTCCTTCTTCTTGGCAGCCACAGCATCCTTCAAGAACTTGCTGTATTGAGGTACAAGCATGAAGGCATCAATGATTGGCATTGTGACTTGAACTTCACTCATTTGCTTCTCAAAGAGTGCTTTGTACTTCTCCAAAAGTTGCTTCTTGAATCTTCCAGGAAATGGCAGCTTAGGTTCATAGGGAGGAGGAACAAAAGAAGACTCTTTTGTTGGAGTGGCAACTTCATCATGCTTTAGTGCTTTCTTTTCTTCTCCAACCTTTCCTTTACCCTTAGCTTCAACAATCTTTTCTAGAATCTCCTCATCAACTTTCTCATCTACTATCACAGCATCATCATCAATGTTGATAGCCACCCCCCCCCCCCCCCCCCCCCACTTAGTGTCTCACCATCCTTGGGGAGAGTTCTTGGAGGTAGCTCACTACCACTTCTCAAAGTGATTGCCTTCATTGGTTCTTTGGGGTTTTGCTCAGCCTTTCCTGGTAATGTTCCTTGTTGGCGACTTGGCTGAGAGTTCATAGAAGCAAACTGATTCTCCAAAGCTCTAATCTTGTTGTTTAGCTCAGTGTAGCTGCTATCAATCTTGGAGTGAACAGTCTTGAACTCATGGCCAATGTCTTTGGCTGCTCTAGCTTGACCTTCCAATAGTTGTTTGAACATAGCTTCCATAGATGAATCTGGTGCTTTAGGTTGGGAGGAGCTACGTTGAGCTTGAATAGATTGATTGCCATGGTTTGTAAAACCAGGAGGAGGATTCTGCCTAGGCTGGTAGTTTCCTTGCTGAGTATTTTGCTTTGGTTGATAGCCTCCTTGCTGGTTGTTGGGATAAGACCTTTGCTGGTAGTTGTTGTACTGAAAGTTAGGCTCCTTCCTGTACCAAGAACCATTGTTGTTGATGAAGCAAAGCTCTTCTTGCCCTTCTAACCCTTCAACTTCGTTCACCTTAGGAGGAGTTTCCTGACTTGGACCACCCACAAAGTGGATCTGCTCCTGTTTGGCTTGGTTAGCAATCAGAAAGTCTATCTTCTCTTGCAAGGATTTGATTTCCTTCTTGGTCTGGTTGTCATCAACTCTGGTTGTTCAATCAGCTCTGTCATGTTCTCCACTGTAAACTGAATCACTCTTCACCATGTTGTCCACCAGCTCCTCAGCATCTTCTTCAGACCTGCCCAGGAAGAAACCATTGCTTGCTGTATCCAATCTAAACTCAGGAATGGCACCTCTATAGAATGTGCTCAGCAAACTCTCCTTTGAGAAGCCATGGTGTGGGCACTTAGTTTGATACCCCTTGAACCGTTCCCATGCTTCACTAAAGCTTTCTAAGTTCTTCTGCAGGAAACTAGAGATCTCATTCCTCAGCTTGGCTGTCCTTGATGTGGAGAAGAATTTCTCCAAGAAGGCCACTTACAATCATCCCAAGTAGTAATGGAATCACTAGGTAGAGAGTTCTCCCATTGGCGTGCCTTGTCTCCTAGAGAGAATGGAAACAACTTGAGCTTGAAGGCATCTTCTGACACACCATTGGTCTTGGACAAGCCACAATAGCTATCAAACTTGTCCAAGTGATCAAATGGGTCTTCTACAGCCAAGCCATGGTACTTGTTGTTCTCAATCACACTCAACAAGCCTGACTTGATCTCAAAGTTGTTAGCTTCCACAGCTGGTGCGCCGATGCCCGTCCTGTTGCCATGAATGTGAGGACGGTCATAGGTGCCTATGGCTCTAGCTGGCCGCTGTGGGTGTTGTTGTTGTTGGCGCTGTGACTAAATCCCAATGTCACAATCAACTTAGAATTTGGCAACGGCGCCAATTTGATGATAGGACTTTTCTAAGGTCCTAATCAAATGATGTAGTATATAAGATTGTCGAACCAGTCCTAAGTGACCATGAAACAGAGGGAATGCAAGTCTATGGTTAATCTAAATGCAATCATTAAAGAGGATTAAACTAAGACAATAAGTAAAATGCAACAAAAAATTAAAACTTTCTTTCTTATGAGGAGAATGAGACCCATGGGTATAGGGACTTGATATCAAATGATTAAGATTCAATCCAAGATGCTAACTTTTCAATCAATCTAACTCCTTATGCCTGGACAACAAAACTAAGCAAGCTCTATCCCTAGATGAATGCTCTTTTGCTATGATCACCCAAGTACACCAAATCCCTTTGGCTGTAATGATCAAAGCAAACATGGAGAATGAGTCTAATAGCAATCATAGCCTCTTTGACAACTAATCCCTTAGGCAAAGCAAGCTAAAAGCATAGATGAGTTGGTTCAGGCATTTCATAGAACACCTTCCGGGCATGAAATGCCTATAGCTCTATGTTTGAGAGGCCAAGTCAAATATAGCTTTAAGAACACCAAATCAATGCAAGGAGATGATAGATCTAACCCTAAGAACCTTGGATCTTCACTTAATCACTCTCAATCACCCTAACCCATGGATCATAGATGAATCTACTCATTAATCCACATGCTTACTCTTAAACCCATGAGAGATTCAAGCTTAAACATATAGAGAAAGAAAGGAGATGAAATAAACAATCAAGAACACAAGATGAGATGAGATAATAAATCAAAGATGAAGCTTTACTCAAAAGGTTTTTGTTCTTAGATCATAAATAACATGAGTCCCAAACTTGGGTTAATGAGAGTATTTATAGTAGGCTTAAAAGCCCTAAACACATAGAAGTAAAATGACTAAAAAGCCCTTAGAAGATTAATGGTCTAAGCCAATCAAAATGCACCAAAAAGAAGAAACTCGGATACCCTGGTCGGATAGGCTTCCACCAGGCCGGGTATGGCCACCCGCGTATGAGGATGCTCGTCCGGCTTGTCCGACTGCTCGGGTTGTCCTCCCCGGGTGCTCTAGGCCGCGTGCTGTCCGTGTCCAGCAGCAAGCAGGACGTGCGGGTCCTTCAGGCCGCGTTCTTCCAGTCGGGTGTGCAGGCCGTGCGGGTGCTTCAAGCCGCATCCTCCAAGTCGGGTGAGCAGGCCGTGCGGGCGCTTCAGGCCGCGTGTGCCAAGGTCGGGTGTCGTCTGCTCGAGTGTACTGGGGTCGAGTGGAGTGGTACGCGGGTGAGGGAGATCGGGTGTGATCGGCCGCGTCCTGATCCTGGGCGTTCTCCACTGTCGGGCCGTGCGGGTCATCTTCCTCGGGTGTGGACGATCGGGTAGGCTCGCACGCGGGTGGCGTCCAGTCGGGTGTGGACGTCCGGGTATGCTCGCACGCGGGTAGCTTCGTCCGGGTGCTCCAAGCCGCGTACGCTGTCTGTTCCCGTGGTCAGTACGTGCGGGTTATCGAGGTCGCATACGTCCATCCTGGTGCTGCATCGTCCAGCATCATCCCCTCGTTCCGTGCGGGCTGGTCAGGCCGAGTGTGCTGACCCGGGTGTACTGACATGCCTTCACTCAAATAATCAAAACTCCTCCAATATGGCCTCAAATGGCTTGAAACCACTCCCAATGGAAAGCTAACTCAAAATTCCATGTCCCCACCAAATCTTAGCACAGAAAGACTTCTTTATGGCCATCGTCCATGTCCATCTTTCACCCTTCCTTTTTGTAACAAAGTACCCCCAAACACCTTCAAATTCTCCGAAGCACACTCCAAGACCTGATAAAGACTTATGAATACGAAAAGAACCTAAATATGCCTAATGCCTAATCTAGAAGGGATAAAATGCACAAAATGGAAAGCTAAAACAATGAAAATATGCAAGACATCACACGGCACCTCGCGGATGAATCCGGCGTTGAGCAGATTCTTGACTTCCTCTTTGATGATCGCATCTCTCTCGGGAGCGAATTTCCTTCTCTTCTGCCTGATTGGCAGCTATTGGGGGTCCACCTGCAGCTTGTGCATGATTATCTCCAGATCGATTCCAGGCCTATCGACGTGGGACCAGGCAAAGCAATGAGAATTCGATTTGAGGAAGTCTATCAACCTCCTTCTGAGCCCTTCATGTAGCTTAGTGCCTATCTTAAGGCGTCGGGTCTCGTCCCCTTCAGCCAATGGCACCTCATCCATTTCTTCAACCTCGGGCTCCTCGGTATGTTGAGCTGGAGGCTAGTTCTGTAATTGCTATAATATCTTGGTCTTTCCTTTCAGGGTAGTCTGATAGCAAGATCGGGAGTTCTCCTGGTCACTACTGATCGATCTTATGACCCACTGATAAGGAGTTTTCAAGGCTCCTAGATCAAATCAATATAGTATAAGAGATTGTCGAATCCAATCCTAAGTGATTCGAAAGCACTGAGAATACAAGTTCATACTTAAGCTAAGTGCAATCAAGATAGTGAAGTGATATGAACTAAGAACTAAGCTAAAATAAAATAAAAGAACAAGCTTTCTTTCAAGTGAGATGAGAGGACTTATGGGACAAGGGATTTGATCTTGGGTGATCAAGGTTCAATCTAAAGTAGCCAAACAAACAACCAATCTACAACCTTATGCCTAAACACAATACTAAGCAAGCTCTATGTCTAGATGAATGCTCATTTGCTAAAGTAACTCAAGCATCAAATGTCTTTGGTTGAATATTACTAAAGCAATCATTGGAAACAAGTTTAATAGCAATCTTAGCTTCCTTAACATCAAATGTCTTTGGTAAGGCCAGCTAAAAGCATTGAAGAGTTGATTCAGGCATTTCATCAAACACCTTGTGGGTGGGAAATGCCTAAAGCTCTAAATTAGAGAGGCTAACTCTACCAAAGACCAAGAATATTACTAAAGCAATCGTTGCCAAGTTCTAAGTTGATTTTAACATCGGGATTTAGTCACTTGCTTGAGACTAAGTCATTTTTCTTTTATTGTGTTATTGATTCTCCTTCTTCTTCTCCCTTTGCATTTCAGGTGTATGATCACAAGAAGCAGAGGTGCATCAAACATAATTCCCATTGTTGAAGAGATTGCTGCACTTGAGAGGGAGATAGCAAGAAAGAGAAGAGAAGAAAAGCAACAGGCTCACTTGCAAATATTGGGGTTTGAAATGGAGCAAGACCAGAATCAACCTCAAGATGGTAATGCCCAAGGGGGCAATGGTCCAGGAACTGACAACCCTAGACCAAGACATCCACAGCGCCAAGCTAGAGGCATTGGGGCCTATGACCAACCTCACATTCATGGTCATAGGTTGGGGATCAGAGCACCAGCTGTGGAGAACAACAACTTCGAGATCAAGTCAGGGCTGCTCAGTGTGATAGAGAACAACAAGTTTCGTGGCCTGGCTGTTGAGGATCCTCTGGATCACCTGGATCAGTTTGACAAGTATTGTGGCTTTTCCAAGACCAATGGAATCTCTGAAGATGCCTTCAAGCTCAGGCTGTTCCCTTTCTCTCTGGGAGACAAAGCACACCAGTGGGAGAAGACTCTTCCAAGTGACTCTATCACCACTTGGAATGAGTGCAAGAAGGCTTTCCTAGACAAGTTCTTCCCTACCTCTAGGACAGTCAAGATCAGGAATGAAATCTCTGGGTTTCAGCAGAAGAATCTAGAAGGCTTTAGTGAAGCATGGGAGAGGTTCAAGGGCTACTGGTCTCAATGCCCACACCATGGATTCACCAAGGAGAGCTTGCTTAGCACCTTCTACCGTGGTGCTCTCCCACAATGCAGAAACAGACTTGATACTGCTAGCAATGGTTTCTTCTTGGGAAGAATTGAGCAGGATGCAGAAGAGCTGGTGGAGAACATGGCCAAGAGTGATTCAGTATACAGTGAGGAGCATGATAGAAGGAACAGAGGCACTGATGGAGATGATCAGCACACAAGGAAGGAGCTAAAATCTCTCCAAGAGAAGTTGGACATGCTTCTTGCAGAAAAGGCTAAGCACGAGCAGATGAACTCAATTGGAGATCAGAAACAAGAGCAGCCTGCAGGAATCAATGAGGTTGATGGTTTAGAAGGCCAAGAAGAGCTGTGCTTCATCAATGCTAATGGCACATGGTACAAGAAAGAGCCCAATTTTCAGTACCAAAACAACTATCAGCAAAGGCCTTACTACACCAATCAGCAAGGAGGATACCAGGCCAAGCAAAGCTACCCTTCTGGTTTCACTAACCAAGGAAACCAGTCTCCTCAGACTCAAGGAAGCTCTTCTAAAGCTCAAGCAACAGATTCAAATGTGGACTCCATGTTCAAGAAACTCTTGGAATTTCAGGCCAGAAATGAGAAGACAACGATTTATGAGTTCCAGAACATCCATGCAAAGATATATGGGAACTACTCTGACCTCAATAATAAATACCAACAACTTGCCTCACCTCAAAGCTTTAGAGAGTCAGGTTGCCTCTATGTCTTCATCTTCCACGAGCCCAATGGGATGTCTACCAGGACAACCAGAAAAAAATTCCAAAGAGTCTTGCAATGTTGTCATCTCTACTAGTTCTTCAGAGACTGAGCTCAGTGATCATGAGAAAGAGGTTGATGAGATTGAGAAGCTAGTGTTTGGGAATGATGATATCACTCAAACTACCCTAAGGAGTGACTTTACTCTCTCAAATAAGAGGTTCAGTTGTAGCACTTAGGGATCAAATCCACAGAGACTCTAAGATTACACAATAGATTGTTTAGTCTTCGAAATAAAGCTAGACAAACAAGTTTAAAGCAGTAAATAAAGAGTAAGCAAGTAATTGCTTAATTGATTGGTTTAGGTTTTAAACAAGAGGAAGAATAGCTAGATTTAGGCTATTTCTCAGGTGTAACTAGCATGCAGGGTGTCTAGGGTTTTTAATACTCATAGTTGTGAACTCAAAGTTTAAGGTTAAATCAATGATGTTGGGGTCAAAATCGGTCAACGACGAAATCGTCACCCGAAAGTCCTCGAAAGAAAAACCAAGTGACGATCAAAGCAAAGAAACGGGTCGTCACTCGATGAACTCACAAGAAGGCATGAACGGACCGTGAGCCCCGGGGATCAACGAAGGCAAGCAGACACCGGCGGACGCAGGACACGGCACGGGCAGCAGGCTTGCCCTGTCCCATCTGGCGCCGGCGGCAAGAGTCCTGGTTCCCACCTATACAATCGTCTCGTGATCTCGTACAATGGCAGCATCTTGGTCCCTTAAACCCATGTCCGGATTGTACGCAAACTACAATGACTCTTCCGCAAAGCCTTCTCGATTGTTTAAAAGTTCATATTTTAAACGTCTAAAGTTCGAAGCCACATTACTCAAACACTTTGAAAACGGTTATCTCGAAATCTACGGCTAAAGATCCTCCCAAAACTCAAAGATTTCCTGCACAAACGACTAACGGGGGAAAGATCGAACAACGGAAAACCCACGGACGGCAAGACGGCCTGGCACCGGCGGCACGCGTCACGCGAGCCGGCCTGGCGCCGGCGGCACCCCGGCCTGGCGCCAGCGGCACGCGTCACGCAGGCTGGCCTGGCACCGGCAGGACCGCGGCCTGGCGCCGGCAGCACGCGTCACGCGGGACGGCCTGGCGCCGGCGGCACGCGTCACGCAGGCCGGCCTAGGCGCCGGCGCCACCCCGGCCTGGCGCCGGGGGCACGCGTTCCGCAAGCCGGCCTGGCGCCAGCGGCACCCCAGCCTGGCGCCGGTCGACGGCCCTTGTCCTGGTCTCGGTCCCATCGTGCTCGGTCTGATCCCATCTTGGCTTGTTTGGATTAATCTTCGTGAGTTTGGTACGATCACGGTTATTCTAAACACCAAACATCTCGAGTATACGAGGAATTTGGGTTCCTTCTGAAATGCCGAAACCTTCAAAGACTATTCTTTCGAAAAACCGTAAAAACGTCTAAACGGCCCGACGTGGCCAAATCGGCCCACTTACGATTTTCCGAAAAGGAAGGATAACTATGACGGTTTATCCTTATCCTCACATAAGAGATAAATGTCAAGTTTCCAGAAGATAAATGTCAAGTTTTCCGAAGATAAATGTCAAGTTTCCCGATAAACACGAAGATGGACGAAAATGGAAAAAGCCCGATTCAGCCCGCAAGAAGATAGACCGTCTTAAGAGGAGTATATAAGGAGAGCTTTGGGCGAGGAGCAAATCATCACCAAACTTCCAGAGCACTTAGCACTTAGAGCAAACTTAGGCATTATTTTCCGTTTTTACTAGCGAGCTGCGACTCAACTATGTTAGAACTTAGGTTGCTAGACTAGCGAACTTTCCGACTGCTCTTGTAGCCAAGACTCTTACCTGTTGTTCACGCTCAAACGCGGATTCGGAAATAAGATCTTTTGCTCTATTATTTGTTCTTACGATTTTATTTCGTTTTTCATATTTTCTTTGTCGTACTGATTGTGTCGTGTGCGGCCCAGCAGATATCCGGGACCTTCAGGGAAGGCTTGGTTCACTTGGCTTTCCTTCAAATCAACTTAATTTGACGGTGCGAATTTCAGTTTCCACAGTTTGGCGCTAGAAGGAGGGGAAGTTACGGATCTATCTATCTCGCAACTGCACACGCTCGATCATGTCTACTGACGTCACCAAAGACCAGCCAACGCTAGACGGAACACCCGTCGACGCCAACGTTGAGAAGACTCCAAATGGAGATGCGTCCACAGTCACTGCTGATGCAAACACTGAGGCGCTCAGACAAATGAAGGAACTTTTTACCTCCGCCCAAGAACGGGCGGAACAACAGGACAAGCTAATAACCTCGCTCGCAAAACAGGTCGACACCTTAACTGCGAGGAGCAAGTTGCCGTGCGGATCCACCAAGGCACGCCGCGGCAGAAGACTCGACTTCGGATCTCCCGAAGCACGAGAAAAAGATGCCTCGAAAGAGCCCACTCCCGAAGAAACGGCTCCGAAAGGACAGCAAACGACCTCGCAGAACCTTCCACCCCCGGCTACAGGAAACAAGGAAAGCGACGTCGAACGCATCAATCTGGATATCAGCGACCAATCGGATCCTTCCGATGAAGACGCTGACATCCACCCTAGGAGGACCCGAAGCCAGTCCTCTCGGCAGACGGTATCCTTCGAGAGGCCCATGACAGAAGAGGAAGAAGAACTCTACTGGATGGAGCAGGAAGAACTCGCGGAAGATCAAGCTCAGATCCATCGCGACCAGCGCCGACAAACTCGGAGGAACGCCGGTAGCAATAGCGAGATCCATGATCTCCGCGAATCTCTCAAGAAGACCGTGGCCGAAGTGAAAACGGTGAAATCGCAAATCCATCAGGCGACCAGTTCCGCCCCCGAGATCGATAGACTTCTCGAGGAAGCACGGATAACACCGTTCACCGCTCGGATCACGGAAACACGCATCTCAGACCCAGGGAAAATCAAAATCCCGGTCTATGACGGTACGACGGATCCTAAAGCGCACCTGCAGTCCTTCCAAATCGCGATGGGTAGATGTAAACTCCCGGAGCGCGAAGGAGACGCGGGCCATTGTCTTCTCTTCGTCGAGCACCTCAAAGGCGCTGCACTCGAATGGTTCTCCCGGCTCAAAAGGAACTCCATCGGAAGCTTCCGCCAACTGGCCTCGGCGTTTCTCAAACAATACTCCATGTTCATGGACAGAGAAACTTCCGACGTGGACCTATGGAGTCTAGCTCAGAAGGAGGACGAGTCGCTCCGCGACTTCATGCGAAGGTTCAAGCTGGTGATGGCCAGAGTAACAGGCATCAGTGACAATCGACGCCCTGAGGAAAACTCTTTGGTAAAAGTCGAAGTTCCGAAAGTGGATACTAATGGAAAAGCCTCGGACAATACAGGATACTCTCCACAAAGCAACGGACTTCATCATCATGAAAGAAGAGATGAAGCTTTTATCGCAGAAGCACGGACCACAGAAAACGTCCTCAAAAAAGAAACCCTCTCGTAACGACAAGAACGTCCATCACGAAGGGGAAGACGCCCAAGGCGAGCATAACTACGCCATCAACTCGGAGCAAGGCAGAAACTCCGGAAACACCTGGACCAGGAACCAGTACAAAGATAATTCCTACTGCGAGTTCCACGAAACCAGAGGTCACTCCACTGCGAACTGCAAGGTACTCGGCGCCCGGCTCGCCGCAAAGCTCCTCACCGGCGAACTATCAAAGGTCAAGAGTATAAAGGACTTGCTCCTGGACTCCGACCGCCCATAGACCAACAAAACTGTCTCCGAGGACTGCGCAACCGAAAATCAATCGGGTGAAAAGCGCGGAAGGACACAGGACGACCAAGGGAACAACAACAGTCGCCAGAGGGTAAACATGATCATCAGAGGATCACAGTTCTACCAAGACTCTGTCTCGTCGATAAAAGCCTATGGGCGGAAAGCCGAGAGGAGTTCCAACTGGTTCCCAGATAGCGATATTCCTAACCACCCGATCGCTTTCGAGGAACAGGAAACCGTCGGAATCGACAAACCTCACTGCGATCCTTTGGTTATCGACCTGGTAATCCACGATCTCGAAGTCGGCCGCATCCTCGTCGATACAGAAAGTACGGTCAACGTCATCTTCCGCGACACCCTCTACAGGATGAAGATCCCACTTGGGGAAGTCGTCCCTGAGCCAAAACCTTTGACTGGGTTTTCGGGCGTCACTACCATGACCCTCGGAAGAATTAAGCTCCTGTTCCTGGCAAAGGAAGTCACAAAGATCGTCGAGTTTGCAGTAGTCGACAACCCGGCCATCTACAACGCCATCATGGGAACCCCTTGGATCAACTCCATGAAGGCAGTACCATCCATATATCACCTCGGCATCAAGTTTCCGACTCCAACCGGAACCGCAGCCATCTGGGGTAGTCAGAAACAATCGAGACTCTGTTACCTAGCCGAGTTCAAACTGCGAAAAGATCGGAACGCCCCTGCGGCCAACCCGAAACGAGCAAAGGAATCACACAACATTCCTGAAGACTCAAAAAAAGATGATCCAGAATCATCCAAACAGGCAACGATTCAAGACAGCGACAAAGCCTCTGAGTCCACCGCCGTAAAAGCAGACAGCTCGACCCCCGCACAAATCACCGATCTGACCAGCACGATCGGGACAGCAACGCACGGGGAGTAAAAACGTCTGCGGCAACTATCGGAACTACGAGATGGCTTGATCCTCGAAAGAGGTACGTAGGCAGCTCGTCGAAACCCGGCGAGTTCAGCTATCCCCCTCACCAAAAAGGGGGGGGGGCTGGGTACGTATACTCCTATACTCCCACAAAAACGCGAAACATCCGCACATGTACTCGAACTTTTCGAAATTCTCTCAAATAAAATTCTATCTTTTATGCTCACTTAAAACGCATAAACACTTCGGAAAAACGAAAATCATATCTTCAAAAGAAACGCGAGACGTCGCAACTTCTTATAAAGATAACAAAACTCGTATCATCCGCTAAAACAGTCCACCTGCGACTTAAAAAACAACTTATGCCCGTCGATTGGACCCGACGGACGCACTCAGAAACGTTTCGCTCAAATACAAACTCGTAGTCAGACCTACAAGGTCCTCTTACATCCGACAAGGATATCATAGTGCGCTATACAAGAAACCCAAAATTTTGGTTTAGCGTCTCGGATGAACTCCAAAGATAGCTCGATTCTTTTAACACAAGTCATATAAGCCAGCGACTAGTCGCGGACTTTAAACAAAAAGAATCCGGAAGAAATCACTAACAGGCAAAACGAAAGCCGATCAGTCATCGCACAACCTTAAAGCTGAGAGTAAACCTAGGTCTTGCCCTAAACCCAGTCTTGCTGGATCTTGACATCTCACAGACATAGTATCGTATACGAGATCCCAAAACATGTCTCTTATCGCTTACACCTAAAACGCTCGCTAAAAAGTAGCATACGGACCAAGCGACAAAAAAAGAGTTAGGATACGAAGTGACTACTCGCATCCTTCCCTCTACACTTGACGAAAGTATAAATCAAAACAAAAGACGAAATCTCACAAATTTTCATATTCATAAAAGCCGCAAAGACAGCGGGATTCTAAGCCACCATCGGCCAGTCCCAAAACATAAGAACGCAACCTCCAATGGTCGCAGAATAAAACTCCTAAAAAACGGCCACACACGGCCAAAACATACGATTCACAAAAGGAAGTCAACATTGAGAAATCCAGATGCGGAAATCCCGAATGAACTTGCAGGCTGGTCCACTTCCTCGTTCACGCCTTGAGCGTTCCCACCACCCTCGGCGTTCTAATCGGCTCCGGCCTCTACCGTATCCTCGGAAACCTCGATAGGTTCCCATAGTCTCCGGACTCTTTCCTCAACTGGAGGAACCAAGGACTCGGCATGAGCGCACTCAGCCATAAAATCCTTCATCTCAGAAATCTCGGAATCGAAGGAGAAATACGGGTTCTGAGACTTGTAGAGGTTTACGACCGAGCCTCGGCACTCGCGGAAATTGCCAACAAACTCCTGAGCTTCTTTAAAACATTTAAACTCAGCAGCGAACGATTCCGCCCGTCTCGCCACCTCAGCTGCGACCATCCTCCTTCCTCTCCTTTCCGCCCGATCAAGAGCTCGAGCATGAAGCTCAGCTTGCTTCGCGTTCTGCGCCTTTACCTCTTGTCGGAACCGGAAAAGCTCTCGCTCAGCTTCTGTGGTCTTGAAGTTAGCGAACCTGGATTTGCGGAAACTCGAGTCAAGCGCATCGCTGAACACTCTTAGTCCCTGCATAAATTCGAGATCAGCAAGCATGCACATATACAGATTCAAACGTACGATTAAGAAGTTCAAAGGGCCAAACCTCGTTGACATACTGGGAGCCCTCGGCAAAAACCCGTTGCTTCTCCTCATCCTCCAGCGACTCGTCAGTGACAAACTCCGGATGAAGGCCGTCGAAGAAATTGTTGGGGAGTGGAAAATCGCTGGCTCCGCCTTTTTCCGTTGGAACGAAACTAGGGTTTTCCCCCAACGGTGAAGGATCTTCCGAACCTTCCCCACCATCGATTTCTTTCCCTTTACGAGATCTCTGTCTACGCCTCCGGGTAGGAGCTCCGATAACCGGTTCGGCATCGCATGTCGGGACAGGATCTCGGGACCGGTAAAGTCTTACTATGTCTCGAATCCGTTCAAGGGTGAAAGACTTCCAGAAAAACGGCCTTTGACGAAGGAGATCTCTTTTGACGAAGATATCACCATGCAAATGCGCGATAGGCCTGTTCCCTACAAAGCGAAACTTTTTCACTAAAAACTCGCACTTCCAAAATGGTAAAATAGACAACAGGTTTTTTGTCATATTACCTCGGTTGAAGTTCCATGCTTGCGGAAATAGATGGAGGCAGCTCTCCTCGACAGACTCACCATCTATTCGGACAAAGAAGAGACGCTCCTGCCACGACTTGGGGTTCGAAGTAGTCCCCTGAATCACGGCCATATCCTTCTTAGGCAGCATGGAGTAGTAACCGTCGCTCCCCGTTGGGCGAGTGCCCCAAAGACCTTCGAAATCTTCGGGACCGAGGTCAATCCCGAGCTCGTAACTTGCGATCAGTACGCCAAGCCAACTCTCCAGGGCAGGAACGCTGAGCTGACTGATCGAAAGTTCAAAGCGGTGAAGCGCACGAACAATGGCACCAGGGATCGGGAACCACATACGGCAATACGTAAAGAAAGCTTCGTAACATGTAAAGAAACCTTGCGGAGGATTCCTCGCACTCTCGTTACCAAGGGGGATCCGGAACTTGACTCCGTCAGGAATCGGGTAAAAATCTCGAAGAATCCTGAGGTATTTACGCGAAACCAGGCTCGGCGTAAAGGGAGCACCGGGCTGCCTCAAAGGTCTCTTCGGAACAGAGATATCTGGCAGTTATGGGGGCGAACCTACGAGGGCTCGGTAATACGCATTCTTCACTTCCTCCTCGACAAACTCCACTTGCTTCACCGTCACATGGGCAGGAGAATCATCCGAGGATGAATGGGAAGAAGAAATTCTCTTTGAGGATCTTGAAGACATTGTTCTTAAAGAGAGAGAATGGATTCTTGAGAGAGAAAGTAAAATTCTAATGATGAAGTGAGAATGAGATTTCTTACTCCATCCTTATAAAGGAGGTAAAATCACTATTTACCCCGACTTTCGGCAAACGATTACGTCTCTACACCTTCCCTCACGGCCATACCGCAAGCTAGGATCCGACAGGCACTATGGTTCCTAGCTAGCTGGGGGGCTAACTGTTGGGGTCAAAATCGGTCAACGACGAAATCGTCACCCAAAAGTCCTCGAAAGAAAACTAAGTGACGATCAAAACCAAAAAACGAGCCGTCACTCGATAAAACTCACGGGAAGGTTCGTCCACTCCCGTCTGGCGCCAGCGGCAAGGGTCCTTGCGCCCATCCGTGCAATCGTCTCATGATCTCGGGCAACGGCAGCATCTTGGTCCCTTAAACCCATGTCTGGATCGTCCGAGAACTACAATGATTCTTCCTTAAAGCCTTCACGATTGTTTAAAAGATTCATCTTTTAAACGTCTAAAGTCCGAAGCCTCATTACTCAAACCCTTGAAGACGGAAAGTCTACGAATCCAGGTCCATCTCAATCCCGATACTCGAGGAGTCTCGTTGGATTAGAAACGATTATCTCGAAATCTACGGCTAAAGATCCTCCCAAACTCAAAGATTTCCCGCACGAACGACTAACGAGGGAAAGATCGAACAACGGAAAACGAACGGACGGCAAGACGGCCTGGCACCGGCGGCACGCGTCACGTGAGCCGGCCTGGTGCCGGCGGCACGCGTCACGCGGGCCGGCCTGGCGCCGACGGCACGCGTCACGCGGGCTGGCCTGGCGCCGACGGCACGCGTCACGCGCGCCGGCCTGGCGCCGGCGGCACCCCGGCCTGGCGCCGGCGGCACACCGGCCTGGCACCGGCGGCACCCGTCACGCGGGCCGGCCTGGTGCCGGTGGCAACCGTCACGCGGGCCGGCCTGGCGCCGGCGGCACCCCGGCCTGGCGCCGGCGGCAACCGTCACACGGGCCGGCCTGGAACCGGCGGCACCCCGGCCTGGCACCGGTCGACGGCCCTTGTCCTCGTCCTGGTCTCGGTCCCATCGTGCTCGGTCTTATCCCATCCTGGCTTGTTTGGATCAATCTTTGTGAGTTTGGTACGATCACGGTTATTCTAAACACCAACATCTCTACTATACAAGGAATTGGGGTTCCTTCGGAAATACCGAAACCTTCAAAGACCATTCTTTCGAAAAACCATAAAAACGTCTAAACGGCCCAACGTGGCCAAAACGGCCCACTTACGATTTTCCGAAAAGGAAGGATAACTATGACGGTTTATCCTTATCCTCACATAAGAGATAAATGTCAAGTTTCCAGAAGATAAATGTCAAGTTTTCCGAAGATAAATGTCAAGTTTCCCGATAAACACGAAGATGGACGAAAATGGAAAAAGCCCGATTCAGTCCGCGAGATAATAGACCGTCTTAAGAGGAGTATAAGGAGAGCTTGGGGCGAGAAGCAAATAATCACAAAAACTTCCAGAGCACTTAGCACTTAGAGCAACTTAGGCATTATTTTCCGTTTTTACTAACGAGCTGCGAGTCAACTAGGTTAGAACTTAGGTTGCTAGACTAGCGAACTTGCCGACAGCTCTTGTAGCCGAGGCTCTTACCTGTTGTTCACGTTCAAAACGCAGATTCGGAAATAAGATCTTTTGCTCCATTCTTTGTTCTTACGATTTTATTTCGTTTTCATATTTTCTTTGTCGTACTGATTGTGTCGTGTGCGGCCCAGCAGATATCCGGGACCTTCAGGGAAGGCTTGGTTCACTTGGCTTTCCTCCAAATCAACTTAGTTTGATGGTACGAATTTCGGTTCCCACAGATACCGGATCACAGTTGCTGAGATCTGTGAGATCTACGGGTTCGATCCTTCGAATGCCGCTATGAGTGTGCCTGAGTTCCCGATGATCGGTGACTTCTGGAGGATCATTGGCACAGGCCACTGGAGCACGGCTGTCACTCAGACTGACATCCGTCATCCCACCTTGTGTTAGTTCATCAGGGCCCTTGCCAGCACTCTGCTGTGCAAGATGGAGCCCAACAAGGTGAGGATTGACAAGCTCACACTGCTGTTCACTGCGATTGACGGAGTTGTCGACCTGCAGGACTTGGACCCGGACCTCGACATGCCCATGCCCAACCTGGGATCCCTCTTCGCTCAGCACCTGGTGTCGCTGAAGATGAAGCCCTTCAAGGGCACTGGCAGGAAGAAGGAGACAATTGGGAGCCTGCTTACACCGATCTTCCAGCACCTCGGCATCCGCTTGACTGGAGAGCCATCCCGCACCTCCCGCGCCTACCTGGACTTGGCGCATCTCTCATCAGCCCAGTGGCTGAAGGACGGCCTGCTCTGGAGTTTCAGGAGAGCAGACCGCCTCCGTCTTCTGCAGCTGCCATCCCGCCACATCACGGACTTCGAGGGGAACATTGACAGGATCCGCTTCCGCCAGATGAGGCATTCCTCCGCAACCTTCAGGACGTGCCACGGAGAGTTCCAGGAGAGCGCAGAGCACCAGCTACGCAGGGCCCGCCTGAGGCACCAATGCACGACTTCCCCATCATGCCCGACATTCCGATGCGCGACCACGGGGATTTTCAGAGGTTGTCGCAGACGCTCTCCAGGCCATCTGGTCAAGAGTGTCTCGCTGTAGGTGCATGAGCAGGAGGAGCGTTAGAGCCCATGATCCAACAGCCCCAGGTCCATCTCACCGGTACCGTCGTGACTCGTCATCAGACGACGAGGATGCATCAGAGGACTCCGACTAGTCCTCATATTTCTATCCCTTATTCTGAGACACTTTTATTTTTCTTTCTATTTTTATTTTGGATTTTTAGGATTTATTACTCTAGACTATCTATCTTTATGACTTATTATCTATTTGCTTGTGTTTGGATTGTCTTACAGAACTAACAAATGACAGATCAGATGGGTTAGATACCAACAGACGAATTGATGACCTTTTGTCTAACAGCTATCGATCGATAGGCTAGACATGGTATCGATCGATACAAGTAAAAATAGGTACGGTTACTTAGTCATTAACTTTCTAATTTTCTTTTTCCTTTTCACCGCACTTAGACTAAATAACACTGGGGACAGTGTCGTTTAAGTCTGGGGGGGGTTGTTTTTAACATTTTTAAGTCTCTATTTCTTAAAAGCATTTTTCATTTCCCTTTTCAAATCTCTTCTAAAGCTTTCTTTATTTTTCAAAAAAAAAAAAAAAAGAAGAGAATTTATCATGTACCAAAACGGAGACAATGATTTCTACTTATTTTCTAACCACTCTTTAGCACCATTCTTAGATTTGTCAACTGCAGAATGTACTATAGATGCTAAAGTGGATCACCGGTCGCTATGACAATACTTTTCATGATTGTCTGAAAGAACCAAAGCTGATTTCCAACCTAACCTGACATTCTCTGCTTGTCTTGGGACTTGGTAAACATGGGATCGGATGCTTCGAACAAGTCCGGATGGTAAAGCCTTGTGTAGATAGTTTTATCACTCTCTCTCTCTCATTTTCAAAATTAGATTTAATTTTTCATCAAAAAAAAAAATAAATAAATAAATTATTATCTTAAATTATTGTTCTAGGATTAGTTAGATATTAACTAGGAAGGAATTCAAACAGGGCTTGGCGGTTACCCCACTCAAGACTTGATTCATAAGAATTCTATAGGTAAAGGGTTCGAACAGGGCTTGGTGGTTACCCCCTTCAAGACTTGCTTCGCAATGAATCCTAGGATATAGGTCAAAAAGAAGTGAACAGGACTTGGTGGCTGCAACCATTAAGGCTTAATTCATGGAAGGCTGTCCAATCTTGGTCAATGTCTTACAAATGAAGCAGACCTGACTAGGAGAAAAATAGTAGAGAGAGAGGATAGGAACTAACTTTTACCTGCAGATCCGGATACTTGACTAAGCAACCTTGAATCCTGTGATCGATACTCCCAAGGTGAAGCCCGCACTTTTATCTTTATGCATAGAAATGAAATCAGTAGAGGGGTTAGTCAGGCAGGATTGCTAAGATGTTGGCTAGATGAACTTGGTTGCTAAGCTAGGATATGGCATAATGTGCTTCTGAAGTTGATAGAATTTTGATGTGGCTTGCAACAAAGTTGAGGTGATGATTTTGAGTTAGAGGTTGTTTAAGTCTCACTATTTGGAACCTTCTTCTAGATCTATGTCCTTAGATTTGCTTGAGGACAAGCAAAAGGATAAGTCTAGGGGAGTTGATAAGTCATGGATTTTACCCACTTTCAACAATGATTTTTATATGTTTTTGGAAACAAAAGGACACTTTTGGTGTCTTTTATGAGCTTTTACAGGTTCAGGTACTCTTTGGTGAAATATGATCATTTTGGAGCAAAAATGGATACTTTGAGGAGGATTGTATTGGAGCTAAATCGACCGATGCTCACCAGGACGCATCGACCGACGAGACACTATGTTAATCGATCGATAAAAGATTATGAAATCGATCGACATGAAATGCCTCCAAGAATTAATGACGAGTTTAATGAGCTAGACATCTCATTAGGGTTTTACTTCTACCAAATGAGTCCCTGGCCGCCTGTTAGCCTATATTAAGAGGGTTTTGTATTATTTTAAAGGCAAGACTTGCCTAGAGAACTTTTAGACCAGATTTTGAGAGAAGCTTCTTGCTACCTTGGAGAGAGAGCTTAGGAGTGGAGAGATAGATCCAAACTGCATACAGAGAAGATCTTGAACTCCCTTATTTTTCTCTACTCTTTTACTGTTTCTCTTATTATTCTATTTTAAAGTATTATTCAAACCATCATGATTTTGTCTTCCATGAATATGTTTGAGTAGTTTCTCTTGTTAGATTTGGGCTTCTCATTAAGGCTAAGCATGCATTGCAATTGATTTCATGCTAGGGTGTTTAAAATATAGTTCTTCATTCTAGTTGTTCTTAATGCTAAGTATAGGATTGATCACCCTTATCTTAGATCTTAGGATTAATTTGGATAAGTGAAAACTTAGCAAATCCCTGAAACCTAAAGCTGGTATGTTCCAACTTACCTTGACTACACGAGAGTAGCTTCTTTGTAAGATTGTAGAACCAATTCAAATCCGATCTTAAGGCTCACTAGAAACGATATCGATCGATAGAGCAATCCGCCTATCGAGCGATACCGCGAAAGGTGTATCGATCGATATTCAATTAGAATAGTCGATCGACACTTACTTATTCTCATGGAACGATAGTTGGTGATTTAAGATCTAGTTGAAGATAATCAATCATTGATTTAACCTTAAAATTTGAGTTCAGAACTATGAATACTAAAAACCTAAGATACCCTGCATGCTAGCTATGCCTGAGAAATAGCCTAAATCTAACTTTCTTTCCTCTTGCTTAAAACCTAATCCATTCAATCAAGCAATTACTTGCTTACCCCTTTATTTATTGCTTTAAACCTATTTGTCTAGCTTTATTTCAAAGACTAAACAATCTATTGTGTAATCCTAGAGTCTCTGTGGATTTGATCCATAAGTACTACAACTGAACCTTTTATTTGAGAGAGTAAAGTCACTCCTTAGTGTAATTTGAGTGATATCAATGAGGATACGAGGGAGGCATACTACAAAGCTGTATGTGGCTCGTGTCCGCCTCCGCGGGACATCCCCATCCCCTGGAGACCTCAGAGGGTGCCGGGCGCGCCTTTCTCACCAAGCATGGTCTCTCCCGAGTACCTCACGATTCTTCGAAACTTCTACCAAGTTCCGAGTGGGGTGACGTTCCGGATTCTGACCGTTGGCGAGAGCGCCAGGGATCCTCCGCAGGGCTTCTTTACTTGCTATGAAGCCTTTCTCACGTACAGCCGCATGTGGTTCCCGATCCCCGGTACCATTGTCCGTGCGCTTCGTTCCTTCGGACTTTCGATATACCAGCTTACCGTCCCATCTTTGGAGAGTTGGCTCGGCGTGCTAGTCTCGAGTTACGAGTTAGGCATGGACCTTAGCCCTAGCAATTTCGAGGGACTTTTGTATACCAAGCCAACGTCGATCGAAGGTTTGTATTCCGTGATCCCACGGAAGAACATGGCCATAATCCAGGGGACTACTTCGAACCCCAAGTCATGGTTTGATCGCTTCTTCTTTGTACGAATAGATGGGGAGTCCGTGGAGGAAAGCTGCCTTCACTTATTCCCTCAGGAGTGGAACTTCGATCACGGTAACACGACTAATTCTGTTTTTTGTTTTTGTACTTTGATCGTGCATGAAGATAAAGCTTTTGTTTATCGTGCAGTGAACAAGGTTATTGCGCACACTCATGCCGATCTTTTCGTCAAACGAGACCTTCTTTGGGAAAGGCCATTCTTCTGGAGTACCTTTTCCGTTGAGCGGTTTCGAAATGCGGTGGAGCTCCATCAATCCCGAGTCATTCTTCAACCCTCCGATGTTCCGTGTGATGTCGAGCCGGATTCGGGAGATCCTTCGCTGTTAGGAGGAAACCCCAGCTTTGTTCCGGGGGAAGGGGGTGGAACTAGCGAGTTTCCCCTGCCTAGCAACTTTTTCGATGGTATCCCTCCAGCGTTTACTACTGATGAGTCGCTCGAGGATGAAGCGAAGAAGAAAGTGTTTACCGAGGGTTCTCGTCTAATCAATGGGGTTTATCCTTTGAACTTTGATCATATATATTACCATTGCTGCACATATATTTTTCTGATCCTAAGTTCATATAAGGAATGAGGGTGTTCGGAGCGGCGCTTGATGGAAGCTTTCGAGGATCGAGGATCTCTCGCTTCAAAGCCGAGGAAGCCGAACGCGAACTCTTCCGTTTCCGGAAAGAGGTTGAGGAACAAAGCCGTAAGCAGGCCAAACTTCATTCTCGAGCCCTCGTGCGTGCGGAATGGAGAGGTAGGAGAGTGATCGCTGCCGAGATGGCGCGGAGGGCTGAATCGTTTGCCACCGAGTTCGAGAGCTTGAAGGAAGCTCAAGAGTTTGTGGGTGATTTCCACGAGTGTCGGGGTTCGGTCGCTAACCTTTACAAGTCGCAGAACCCGGGCTTCTCCTTCTCCTCCGAGATCGCTGAGATGAAAGGTCTCATGACCGAATGTGCTCACGCTGAATCCTTGATTCCTCCGATCGAGGGAAGGGTCAGGAAGCTTTGGGACCCCATCGAGGTTTCGGAGGACACGGTGGAGAACGAAGCAGGCGGAAATGCGGATGGCGTGGATGAAGAAGTTGACCAGCCTGTTACTTCGTTCGGGATCTTCACGTCCGAATACATTGACCTCGATTACTGAGGATTGTTGGGATTGTATCCCTTTATCTTGATAGTTGTTTGCGTGGCCCTGTGTGGCCGTTTATTTGTATATGCCGTGACCGTAGGAGGTTGCGTAACCTTTGTATATTTCGGGACTGGCCGTTTGGTGGCTTCGAATCCCTGACGTTTCTTAGGCTTGAATATATATCGTGTGGATTTTGCAGAAATTTGCCTTGTGATTTGATTTATACTTTCGTCAAGTGTAGTGGGTAGAATTCGAGTAGTCACTTCGTATTCTAACTCTTATTTTGTCGCTAGGTCCGTGTACTACTTTGTAGCGAGTGTTTTAGGTGTTAGCGATGAGAGACATGTTTTTGGATCTCGTATCTGATGTCGATACTATGTCTGTGAGATGTCAAGATCCAGCAAGAGTGGGTTTAGGGCAAGACCTAGGCTTACTCTCAGCTTTAAGGCTATGCGATGACTGATCTGCTTTCGTTTTGCCTGTTAGTGATTTCGTCCTGACTCGTACCGTTTTAAAATCCGCGAATTGTTATCGGCATATATGATTTGTTTAGGTGCGAATCGAGCTACTTCCGTTTGGAAGAGCTAACCAAAGTTTTGGACTTCTTGTATAGCGCGCTATGATATCCTTGTCGGAGGTAAGAGGACCTTGAAAAGGTCTGACTACGGTTTTGTATTAGTGAAACGTTTCTGTGTTCGTCCGTCGGGGCAAATCGACGGGCGTTTGTTTTTTAAGTCGCAGGTGGACTGTTTTGATGGATGATGCAATTTCGATACCTTTAGGGAAATTGCGACGTCTCGCGTTTCCCCGAAGATATGATTTTCGTTTTTCCGAAGTTTTGATGCGTTACTGTGTTATGCATGCTTTGAAAGTTTGATAAAAAGAATTTTATTGAAAAGTTTCGAAAATTTCGAATACATGTGCGGATATTTCGCGTTTTTGTGGGAGTATAGGAGTATACGTACCCACTCCCCCCCCCCTTATTGGTGAGGGGGATAGCTGAACTCGCCGGGTTTCGACGAGCAGCCTACGTACCTCTTTCGAGGATCAAACCATCTCGTAGTTCTGATTGTTGCTGCAGACATTTTTACTCCCCGTGTGTCGCCATTCCGATCGTGCTAGTCGGATTGGTGGTCTGTGCGGGGGTCGAGTTGTCTGCTTTTACGGCGATGGACTCGGAGACTTTGTCGCTGTCTTGAATCGTTGCCTGTTCGGATGATTCTGGATCATCTTTTTTCGAGTTTTCAGGAATGTTGTGTGATTCCTTTGCTCATTTCGGGTTGGCCGCAGGGGCGTTCCGATTTTTTCGCAGTTTGAACTCGGCTAGGTAGCAGAGTCTCGATTGTTTCTGACTCCCCCAGATTACTGCGGTTACTGTTGGAGTTGGAAATTTGATGCCGAGGTGATCTGTGGATGGTACTGCCTTCATGGAGTTGATCCAAGGGGTTCCCATGATTGCATTGTAGATGGCCGGGTTATCGACTACTGCGAAATCGACGATCTTTGTTACTTCCTTAGCCATGACCGGGAGCTTGATGCTCCTGAGGGTCATGAAGGTGACGCCCGAAAACCCAGTCATAGATTTTGGCTGTGGGATGACTTCCCCAAGTGGGACGTTCATCCTATAGCGGGTGTCGCGGAAGATGACGTTGACCGTACTTCCTGTATCGACAAGGATGCGGCCAACTTCGAGATCCTGGATCACCAGGTCGATGACTAGAGGATCGTAATGAGGTTTGTCTATTCCGACAGTTTCTTGTTCCTCGAAAACGATCGCGTGGTTGGGAATATCGCTATCCGGGAGCCAGTTGGAACTCGTCTCGGCTTTTCGCCCGTAGGCTTTGATTGACGAGACCGAGTCTTGGTAGAACTGTGACCCTCCGATGATCATATTCACCCTCTGACGACTGCTGTTGTTCCCTTCGTCGTCCTGTCTCCTTCCGCGCTTCTCACCCGATTGACTTTCAGGCGCGCGATCTTCAGAGACAGCCTTGTTGGTTTTCGGGCGGTCGGACTCCAGGAGCAAGTCCTTTATGCCCTTTACCTCCGACAGTTCGCCGGCGAGGAGCTTTGCGGCGAGCCTGGCACCGAGAACCTTGCAGTTCGCGGTGGAGTGACCCCTGGTTTCGTGGAACTCGCAGTAGGAATTATCCTTGTACTGGTTCCTGGTCCAGGTGTTTCCAGAGGTTTTTCCTTGCTCCGAGTTGATGGCGTAGTTATGCTCGCCTTGGGCGTCTTCCCCTTCGTGATGGACGTACTTGTCGTTACGAGAGGGTTTCTTCTTTGAGGACGTTTTCTGCGGTCCATGCTTTTGCTATAGGACTCTCATCCCTTCCTCCATGACGATGAAGTCCGTTGCCTTGTGGAGGGTATCCTGGATCGTTCGTGGTTTCTCTAGTAGTATCCATTTTCGGAACTTCGACTTGTACCAGAGAGTTTTTCTCAGGGCGTCGATTGCGACTTTGTCGCTGATACCCGTCACTCTGGCCATCAATAGCTTGAACCTTCTCATGAAGTCGCGAAGTGATTCGTTTTCTTTTTGAGCCAGACTCCATAAGTCCATGTCGGAAGTTTCTCTATCCATGAACATGGAGTACTTTTTGAGAAACGCCGAGGCTAGTTGGCGGAAACTTCCGATGGAGTTTCTTTTGAGCTGAGAGAACCATTCGTGTGTGGCGCCCCTGAGATTCTCGACAAAGAGAAGGCAGTGACCGGCGTCTCGTTCACGCTCCGGGAGTTTGCATCTTCCCATCGCGATCTGGAAGGACTGTAAGTGTGCCTTCAGATCTGTGGTTCCGTCGTAGACGGGAATCCTGATCCTCCCAGGGACTGAGATGCGTGTCTCTGTGATCCGAGCGGTGAACGGTGTTTTTCGTGCTTCCTCGAGAAGTCTATCGATCTCGGGAGCGGCACTAGTTGCCTGGCGAATTTGTGATTTCACCGCTTTTACCTCGGCTACTGTTTTTGCGAGAGCCTCGCGGAGATCGTGGATCTCGCTATCGCTACCTGCGTTTTTCCGAGCTTATCGGCGCTGGTTACGATGGATCCGAATTTGATCCTCCGCCAGTTCTTCCTTTTCCATCCAGTAGAGGTCTTCCTCCTCTTCTGTCATGGGTTTTTCGAAGGAGACCGTCTGTCGGGAAGACTGACTTCGGGTCCTTCTAGGATGAACGTCAGCGCTACCGTTCGAATGATCGGATTGGTCGCTAATGTCCAAGTCAATCCGCTTGATGTTGTTTTCTTCGTTGTCCCCAGCGGGAGGTGGAAGATTCTCCGTGGTCGGTTGCGCACCCGGTTGGAGAGGTTCGTCAGGTTTTTGGCCTGGAGAAGTCTTGTCCGCGCGTGCTGCTCGATCGCCCGGAGTCTCGAAGTCGAGTCTTCTGCCTTTGCGGGCTCTTGTGATCCCTCGCGGGACCTTGCTCTTGGCCTTAGCAGTTAAGGTTTCCACCTGTTTTGCGAGAGAGGCCACGAGTTTTCCTTGTTCGTCCGTCTGTTTCTGAGCGGAGGCGAACATTTCTTTCATCTGGTTGAGTATCGTGGTGTCAGCGGTGACCGTTGATATGTTTCCAGCTGGAATGTTGGTCGCGTTGGCATCGACGGGAGCTCCGTCGTGCGTTTGCGGGTTGTCAGTGTTGGTTGTCATATCAGACCGAGCGTGTGTGGTTGCGAGTGAGATAGATCCGTACCCCCCCTCCTTCTAGTGCCAAACTGTGGGAATCGAAATTTACACTGTCAAATTTAGTTGATCTGGAGGAAAGCCAAGTGAACCTAGCCTTCCCTGAAGGTCCCGGTTATCTGCTGGGCCACACACGACACAATCAATACAACGGCTTTAAGAAACAGAATATGAAAATCGTAAGAAAAAGATAGAGCAAAAGATCTTATTTCCAAATCCGCGTTTGAGCAAGAACAACAGGTAAGAGCCTCGGCTACAAGAGCTGTCGGCAAGTTCGCTAGTCTAGCAACCTAAGTTCTCACCTAGTTGAGTCGCAGCTCGCTAGTAAAAACGGAAAAAAGTGCCTAAGTTGCTCTAAGCGTTTAGTTTGCTCTCAAAAAGTTCTCCTCTTGCTCGTCGCCCCAAGCTCTCCTTATATACTCCTCTTTAAGACGGTCTATTCTTCCTTTGGGCCGAATCTATCGCGAATCGGGCTTCTTCCATTTTCGTCGGTCTTCATGTTTATCGAGAAACTTGACACTTATCTTCAAGAAACATCACATTTATCTTCGGGAAACTTGACATTTATCTCTTTATGTTAAGATAAACATGGGCCGTCATGTCCATTTTGACTTGATTTCCTGAAAAATAGTAAGTGGGCAGTTTTGGTCGCGTTCGGACCTTCTGGGGCCGTTGTTTCGACCGTGGACGTTTTACGATTTTCTTAGAAACCAACCTGCCATGGTACTTGTTTTGCCGAAGGGACCCCAACTCACCGTATAGTCTAGATGGCTGGTGTTTTTAGAATAACCGTGATCGTTTTATACGATGAATCAAAATCCATTCGTCAACCGAACCTTTGGTGGTCTCCCGAAGCTTTCCCGATTTATTTCGAACAAGATGAAATGGGGTTCTTGGGTTTCTTATCTCCAAGGAGTTGAACGGTGAGTCTTCGAGCAAGGATACAAAATGCATAGTTGGACTAGTTTGTCGAGACGGTCTTGCGGGAAGAAAGTCGCACCTGTCGAGTAGTGACCAGCACGGGCGAGCTGGCGCCCGGTGTTCGGGGCCAGCACGGGCGAGCTGGCGCCCGGCACCCGGTGCCCGTGACCAGCACGGGCGAGCTGGCGCCCGGCACCCGTTGAAAGAATATGAGATTTAGTGGATTCTAGATGAAGAACATTGCAAGAGAGAGAGAGAGAGTTGCGAGATTGAGAGAGAGATAGATGGGAAACATTGTTTGCTTAATTCATTTAGGGTATGGATACAACCTTAATATAGGCTAGAGAAGTCACAACTTGACAAGAAAGAAAATAATAAACTAAGCAAGCCCTAGAGAAATAATAAACAAGTGAGATAGGACCACTGGCTGTGTGCAGGCAGACCAGACTGAAAATGACATGTCCCAACGGTTGTCTAGGCATTGCAACCTTCACCATTCACGTGAGCCATGTCCCCAACGTTCATATTGCTTAAGATAAATCAAGGTAAGTTGCTTCTGGTCGGATTGAGCTAATTCAAACTCATTCTCCACTTCCTTTGCTTGCAAGTCACGTTGAGTGCCCTAGGTTGTACGGACAGACTTGGTGATCAAGGTAACTTCAAGAATGATCCGCATACTCTCTTGCTTCTTCTCATGCTTTGCTTCAGCTCTTCTTGTAAAGATACTTCATCTCTTTATTGCTTCATGTCAACACCCGTGACCAGTACGGGCGAGCCACAGTACGGGCGAGCCGGCGCCCGGCGCCCGGGGCCAGCACAGGCGAGCTGGCGCCCGGCACCCGTGACCAGCACGGGCGATCCGGCGCCAGGCGCCCGGCACCTGTGACCAGCACGGGCGAGCTGGCGCCCGGCGCCCGGTGCCAGCACGGGCGAGCCGGCGCCCGGTGCCAGCACGGGCGAGCCGGCGCCCGGCGCCCGGGGCTAGGCCGTGGCTGCTCTTGCTTGTGTCCGGGGCTACGATGCGATCATTCCCTCCGACGTTTCGTCGAGTAACTAGTTTTTTTCCTTGGTTTTATTCTTCACTTGATTTCTTCCAAGGACTTTCGGGTGTTGATTGCGTCTTTGACCGATTTTGACCCCAACAGAATAGAAAGAAAAGAAAGTTCTAGTATTCATTTGGAACCTTTCCCCTTATAAAAAAAGAGAACAAAAGAAAAAGAAAAAAAAAAGGAGAAAAAGAAAGATTCAATAAGATATGGGAAAATGGAAAAGAGAAAGAGTTAGAGCTAAGTTTTATGAAAAGTGAATATGATGTCTCTAGTTGGCTAAATCAAAAGAAAAGAGACTTGTTCATTAGGTGAGTGATGTGAGTGGGTGTTATTTTGGGTTATGGGATTAAGTAAATGACGGTAGAACTTGTAATCACTTAGGAAAAGGGTAGAATGATGAGAATGGATCTATGTATGCATGAATTGCTTCTAATCTTAGATAAATTTTTCATAATGATCAAGCTCCTTGTTCTTGAGTGATAACCACCTTTAGATGATGCATTTGAACCCTCCTCTTCATTCCCATTAGACCATTTGCTTGCCTAGCCAAATGATTGAGATCATGTTCCCATTGTGAGAATTCACCTTGTGCGTGTGTGTGTGTTGTGAATCAATTTGAGAGCTGGTTAAGAGAACATGTTGGTTGATGAGCTATGCAACATGTGTAGAGGCATAAGAGTATTGATAGGCCTAGAGAAGCTAGAGTATAATAAGAGAGTGTGCTCATGCTATTTGCTATATTTCTTTAGGATGTCAAGTTTAGTGCTATGAGTGTTTCTTTTGGTTATAAGCTCCATCTTTGTATCTCTCCTCCTTTAGTTTTAGAAAAGTTTACTTGAGGAAAAGTAAAGGACTAGTGTGGGGGAGTTGATATCTTGCATATTTTCATGATTTTAGCCATTATTTCTTGTACATATTTATCATATAGAATATAATTTAGGCATCTTTAGGATCCATATTGCATTCATAAGTCTTTATCAGGTGTTGGAGTGTCCTATGGAGTTCTTGGAGGTGTTTAGAGACATTTGTGGTGCAAAAAAGGGTGAAAGATGAACATGGATGGAGACCTTAAATATATTTTTTGAAGCCCATCTTTTGGGAAAACATGGGTAATTGAGTTGCTTTCTAGCGGAAGTGGTTTCAAGTCATTGGGAGCTGTATTGGAGGAGTTGTGATCAATTTACTAGAGACATATCCATTCTTGGTCGAGTATCGCAGAGCGGCCTCCTCGGAGTGACTTGAGGTGTCCGCTGTCAAGCCACAGCGAGGCCACTTACCCGCTCGGCTTATTAGAAGAGTTCAAGCTCAAAAATGAGCTCAGAGCGACCCCTTGGAGCGTGGCATAGAGGTATCTGCGCGTCCATTTGCTGGTCGAATCTCATGAAGTCTCAAGGACTGTTTAGTCATTTCTCTTGTTGTTTTTAGTTTTTTCAAGCTTAGTATAAATACTTTTGTAAGCCCAAAGTTGGGACTTGTCTCTGTTTCTCTCTAGAAACACATAAACCTCTTGGAGAAAGATTGATCCTTGAATTTATTTTCATCTAATTTCTTGTGTTCTTGAGTGATTATTTGCTTTCTAATCATATGGTTAAGCTTGAATCCACTATGGGTTTAGGAGAAATCATGACAATTAGTGAGTAGATCTATCTTGGAATCATGGGTTAAGGTGATTAAGGATGTTTAAGTGTAGATCTAAAGTGTTTAGTGTGGATCTTTCTTATTCCATGCTTGTTGAGTGATCTCAAAGCTAATATTAAAGTTAGCCTCTCTAATCTAGAGCCTTAGGCATTTCCCACCCACAAAGTGTTTGATGAAATGCCTGAACCAACTCTACAATGCTTTTAGCTTGCCTTACAAAAGACATTTGATGTTAAGGGAGCTAAGATTGCTATTAAACTTGTTTCCAATGATTGCTTTAGTAATATTCAACCAAAGACATTTGATGCTTGAATTATGATATACCATGGATTTTACCCGTTTTTACCCCTGGTATATGAGTGTTTTTACTACTATTATCTATGTTTTGGAGTCTATTAGGTATGTTTTCAGGTTCAGAAGTATTTTGGAGAAAAGTGATGTTTTAGGTGCCTTTTTGGAGCTTAAAGAAGAGTTCACCCGAGATCAAGACCAGAGGTCGACGTCAGAGTTACACATCGATCGATGCACACTCTGTGCAATCGATCGATACACATTAGCCGAAGGACGATACATTGAGACCATAATCGATCGATGTACACCTTGTACTATCGATCGATACTGAGGCGGCTGAAAGACAAGTTGGACCTGGCCGAACTTGAAGCCCAAGATATCACATTTTACAAGAATACCCCTGACGAGTTTTTTAACCTAATGAACTCATATATTTATATGCCTAAGTGTTTTGGCATTGAAAACAAACTTTCTATTCATTCAAGTCTCTTTCATATACAATCTTTTACAGTAATACAAGTTTTCATAGTTTCTAAGAGTTTCTTCTACTCCTACTCATTTTCTTTCAGTTCTTTAATTGTTAACAAAGGTTATAGGATTCTAGACCTAGAGGAGAGATCCAAAGATATTTGTGATTGGAACCTGAGTGTTCACCCTCTAATAGGTCTATGAACTTCTATTATTACTATTGTTGCTATGAACTACTTAGCCATGTCTGAGTAGATTCACTTGTTAGATTTAGGGTTTAAATAGGATATGAGGGATTAGCCCCAGCCTATAATTGCTATAGTTGTGATATTTATTGTTAGGATTGTTCATTAATGCTTTTCTAGCTTAGCTACCTAGAACATGAACTTGGATTGCAATGATTTATTACATGCAATACCTGATAACATCCTAAACATGCTATGACCCTCTTTAGATATGCGAAAGCTGATCTAAGATCATGGTGAGCATTGTATCAACTCGCGCATAAAGCTTGCTTAGAGCCGTATTGATCGATACTCCTATAGAGTAATCGATCGACGTAGCTAGAGGTGTATCGGTCGATATTCCTATCGAACTATCGAGCGATACCAGCGGCAGAAGTAGCCGACCGCAACACCATTTAGCATCTAAGTAATAGATGGTCTAAATAATGCGAGAGCTGATGGATTCATTTAGTAAGTGTTGAGCTCTGACATATCATGCAAGCAACTTGTTAGCCTTTATAGTATTTATAATCATGAATTCCTGAATATTTACCCTGAATCTAACTACTTTTCTTTATTGTTTTCAAAACCAAATCCTTTCAACTGAGTAATCTCATCCTTGCCCAGCAAACCTGCACTTTACTTTAAACTATTTTCAACCTAGCATAGTCATTAAGATTGCATCTTATTTGTACACTAGCTCTCTGTGGATTCGATCCTAAGTACTACAACTGAACCTCTTATTTGAGAGAGTAAAGTCACTCCTTAGGGTATTTTAAGTGATATCAAATTTGGCGCCGTTGCCGGGGAGCTTTGATACAATAGGATCTAATCTGATTAGGTCTAGGTTATTTCTATTTTTGTTTTAATTTGTTTTCTGACACAAAATTTTTTCTTGTCTTTTCAGGTACCTGCCCAGCAGCACCAGAAGCAACAAGGAATCCCAAATTTTGTTCTCAGAAGACCCTGCTAGCTTGGAACGTTTAATCCGCAAGGAAATCCGTTCCGCATCGATCGACGCCATCAACTGCCTGTCGGCCGATACCGACGCACCCCTGCCGACCGAGACACCGTCTTCGTTGACCGACACTCGCACCTTCACGTCGACCGACACTACTTCACCGTCGACCGACATCTTTCATCCGATATCGATCGATACCCCTAACCGTATATCGATCGATACTACTCCGCGAGTCATGGTTGCGCCTATTATTCTCACACGAGATGAGAATGGAGACTTGCGTGACCAAGAAGATCACCTTCGTAATTAAGCAGGTCAGAAACTCAATGCTCAGAATGAAGTAATCCCTGAGCCAGAAACTGCACCTACATGAGCCGTTCAACCTGTAGAAGAGGCTGCTCGAACACTAGCTGACTACAACTGTCCAGATCAGTTCTACACCAACAGATCAGCCATTCGTCCCCCTGCTATTCAGAGAGGCGATTTCGAGCTCAAGCCGCAGTACTACACCCTTGTGGGACAGATACCTTACTATGGGCTGTCCAGTGAGCATCCCATGGACCATCTGGAGAGGTTCGAGGATCTCATATCTGCTATCAAAGCCAATGGAGTCCATGTGGACTACCTTCTCTGTAAGCTCTTCAAACACTCTTTATCTGGAGAAGCTTTGCAGTGGCTTAAGCAGCTACCACCAGGATCTCTTACATCCTGGAACGACATCAAAAACACATTTTTGCGTAACTTCTTTGATGATGCGCGCGCTGAAGACTTAAGGAGGAAAATTGCCACATTCAATCAGGAGCCTGGAGAGTCATTCAAGGATACCTGGATCAGATTCAAGTCTTACCAGCGAGACTGCCCACACCATGGATTCAACAAAGTGCAGCTGCTCTGCACTTTCTTCAGAGGCATCGCACTGAAATATCAGATGGCTCTACACACTGCGAGTGAAGGCAACTTCACCACGAGGAATCCTGAAGATGCTGTGAAGCTGATAGACAACCTAGCATCCAGCAACAGCACAAAAAACATTGTAAGAGCAAGATCTGCAGCGTTCCTTGGAAAGGAACATATAAATGAGGTACAAGCTACACTTGACAATGTTCAGAAACTGCTAAAAAAGCAAATCTGCTCAGTGGAGGATGCAGAAGCTGATTAAGAAGATGACTACACAGAAGCAGAAGTCAACTGGATCAGTGGAACCGGATTTCAGAGGTCTGGAAACCAAGGAAACAGAAACTTCAATGGAAACTCATCTTACATGAAGTTATGGAAACTTCAACAGCAGCAACCCCAACAACAATAGGAGTTATGGAAACTCATCTTACATGAAGCCACCCACAACAACCCCAGAAGGAAAGGTAGAAGACATGCTCAGCAAAGTTCTTGAAAGCCAGCAGCAGTTAGAGGTGAACTTCAATGGAAAGATCGACGCTGTCTACACTACTTTGAATACAAAGCTTGATGCTTTGAGTACCCATGTGAAGAAACTAGAGAATCAAGTGATTCAGACAGGAGAAGCTGTTAAGAAGCAGGAAGCTTTAGGAAAAGGGACTGGAGAAGAAACAACAGGCCACAACGTCAGTGCTATCATAGAGGATGACTTTTGGAGAGTGGTAAAGCAAGAGAAGCTGCAAGAGGAAGACTTCCAGATCGGAAGAATTGGCGGCAACCAATGGAATCGATCGATGTCAGGATCACCACATCGATCGACGTACACCAATCGATCGATGGAACAAGACGAGCATCGACCGATGGATCTTGAAGAATCCACCAACGAGTGCAATGCCGTGAAGATACTTACTCACGAGGAGTTCGCAGCAAAACACCCACATCCGCCCAGCCCTTACCACGTCGACCGATAGGACAGACGACCCATCGATCGACCGACTGATAAAGAAATCGATCGACACACTCCAGAAGCTGTCGATCGATATTCAGTTATCACACGCCGAATGCAACTTCCCAAGATAGATGTTGCACGACTTAATGCACTCCGGGAGCAATCTAAGCCTTCCAGAAACCCACCAACTGCCATAATGAAGAAGCCCACGGATATTATTGATCCAATGGAGATAGAAAAGGAAAAAGATGGCAGAGTTCTCAGAAAAAAGAAAGAGAAGGTTCCTAAACACCTTAAAAGAGGAGTTAATGAGAAAGAGTTGGCAAGTTTCAGAAAGAGAGTTCTAAGGATACCTACAGAGAAACTCTTTGAAGAAGCCTACTTTTCACACAAATTGTGGATTTTTTTCAGAGAAACCAAGGAGACAGAAGAAGACATCAAGAGGATGTTCAACCAAGTCAGAGAAAGTATGAAGAAGAGGATCAAACTAGAGAAGAAGGGTGATCCAGGGAAGTTCGTTGTTCCTTATTCAGTCCATGGGATCAACTTCCCACATGCCCTATGTGATACAGGATCTGGAGTTAGCATCTTATCCAAGGTGATAGCAGACCATCTAGGTCTGAAGATAGAGCCGACTGAAGAATCATTCATCTTTGTGGATTGTTCTCAGCAGAACTCTGGAGGAATTGTGAGAAACCTTGAGGTCACCATAGGAGAAGCCCTAATTCCAGTGGACTTCCATATCTTGGACGTCAAGATAACCCTACCTACTTCTTTGCTACTTTGAAGAGCCTTCCTAGCCACAGTTGGAGCAATCTGCAACCTTCAGACAAACAAACTGTGCCTAACCCTGATCAACCCTACGGTCTACTATGATCCAGTACGAGTCATCAAGGTCCCTAAGAAGATCCAAGACGACTCAGACCTTGTAGCTGTTTGCTATTGTGGAGATGAATACGACTCACAAGGCGAATACGAGATAAAGACCGCAGAATCGATCGATAGTAGGACTGTCTCATCGATCATCTCTGGTGAACAGACATCGATCGACAGCCACACATGGTCATCGATCGATTCACTATTCAATCAGATCGACGAGGAGTTTCCAGAAGGTGATTTCGAAGTAAACACGTGGGAGAATGACTACTACATCCCACCATATGCTTCAAATACTACTCATATTGAGGAGTATACTGATGATTACGAGGAGGAGAGAGCTATAGAATGTCAAAACCTTCGAGAAGATGAAGATCGACTTCTCCACCACAACCTCAAAATCACGACATCGATCGACAGGGCCTTCTCCCCATCGATCGATACTACTTGCCTCGCATCATTCGACAACACAGTCAACAACACGCGAGAGGGAGACTACTCAATTGGGAGCTGGGCAAGCGACTACCAGTACGAGAGCTTCGCAGTCGAGACCGCCACACCAACATACATCACCCAACCCGAAGAAGTCTCATCTATCGACATGGCACGAGTGCAATCGACCGATAGGCCTGAACAACCATCGACCGATTCAGAACCAGTGCAATCGACCGACTCATACAACCAAACATCCCAGGTAACACATTCAAATATACTTAATTTCGGTAATCTAATCCCGGATGAGTTTGGTATTTCCAGGGATTCACAAGGTTTTGCACGTTCAATGGATGGACGAACACTCCACATATCCAAAGAAGACATTGCAGACGTCCTACAGTTAGCCAATGGATCCCACAACTTATTCCAGCAACAACGCTACGGACCAGACAACCATTATCAGCACCAGGAGGCAGATACAACAACCGAGCCAAAGGAAGCTGAGGATAACCATCTCAACAGGAAGGATCCATATCTTCAACAAAAATCGATTGATACAGAGTGTGTCACATCGATCGATAAGTGTCCCGAATTCAGAAAGAGAGCCATTCGATATGGAGATCGAAAATTCTTTTGGGAGCAGAGAGATGAGTATGGGGCCTACAGAGACGAGAATGGTTTTGCTAGAGGAATAGATGGTGACGTCATCAGAATTTCTAAAGACGACATCAAGAAACTGCTCCAAAGAACTTCAATGGACGAGCGCTCCTACATCTGTCTACCAGAGCACGCTAGTTCATTTACAAGAAGAGAATTGGTGCAAGAAACCTACACCAAGGACGAGATCAACGAGATGTTCACCGGTTTACTTGGAGAACGCAAATGGGAAAAGCTCTCCAAGGAAAAGAGTTTGGAAGAGGCCACAGACAAGCTTCGCAGTGAGATGAACTGGATGTTCAGTGCAGACCAAGGATTACTCAAGAGGGTTCAACGTCTTGAGCTGGAACTTGAAGTTCTTCGCAACGCACAGAACCATAGCCAGAAATGATCAATATCGATCGACGGTATAACATCCACATCGATCGATACGGAGCCCACAACATCGACCACTTACTCAAAACGTGAGGTTGATGAGTCTCTTGGAGATATCTGGAAAGAATTGAAGAAAGCAGAAGCTCGTCTCAGCATCAAACAAACCACAACCTTTGAGGGGATCTTGCACAACCTAGCAGATCTTAGAATCTGCACAGAAGAGATGAGGAGATCTATCCGCCTTATCAATGAAGTACATGCATATATGAACCCCGCTGCACCTTGCAATCCTTTTGGAGGATTGACCCGTCTGAAAGCAGTTGAGAGGAAAATTGCTGATATACACTTCTTAGTAGACAAAGAAGTGGAGGAACTCGCACTACGCATAGATACTACGCAGCAGGAGGCTGAGAAGTTCCAACATCAACTTGATTATCAGGCTGCATCGATTGCATCGATCGACGAGCTCAAACTCACATCGATCAATAGGCGATTGACTGAAATCGACGGCCAGATTAAGCTCTTTGCGGAAAAGCATCACGAGAATCTGCAGAAGCGAAAATCGACCGATAAGCAAGATGTTGCATCGATCGATATACAGACTTCAGAGATCTGTACCAGAGCCGATTTGGATAAATTAGCTGATGATGTATACACAGAAATAACAAGCATGGATGATTCACAAGATAGGCGTCTAGACCAAACGTATTTCCCGCTTGTTAACGAGGTTGGAAGCATGGAATCTAGCATAGAATGGATGCAAAAGAAATCAAAGCTATTCAGAGACAGCTTGCGAGCAGACCTGCACCCTTAGAATCGATCGACCGAGCAACCAGCGCATCGATCGATGGACTTCAACAGCCATCGACCAATATTTCAACCGAGGAATCGATCGATACCATCTCCATCCAAGACAAGATGATCCAACGCCTTGATTCAATGCAATCAGAGCTTAGTGACCTTTCAGAACATGCCTACAGGAAGATAGGATGGCACGCGGTCAGCATTGATAATCATGAAGAAAGGATTCAAAGGATCACTGATGAGTTGATTGAGTTAAAGAAGAAACGAACCAGAGAATATGAAGCCACAAGAAGCCTATTTGACGCATGGTTCGGTGAGAAGAAAGATACAGAGGATACTTGTTTCTCAACAAGTACCTTGACTTCATCTCAGTAGCTCATCTCATCCAAAGTCAAGCTAGATGACTATAATCAAAGCACTGAGTGGGAGGCAACCCACTGTTAGGTAGTTTTTCATTTTATTTTTATCTTTAGGATTTTATTTTTCGTATTTGTTTTTCTTTGCAGTTACAATTAGACGATTGCCACTGAAATCGACCGACATGACACTGTCGATATCTATCGACATGAATCAAAAAGAAGCGATCGACGAAGACGACTCAACATTGATCGATACGCAACGCGGTCAGGTATATCGTTCTAAACCTTTTGATATCAGTGTACTTTATTATTACCTATGCCTTCACTGGACTGGTTATACACTGGGGACAGTGTATGATTAAAGTCTGGGGGGGATGTTACTGATGCTGTTTACCTTTTGATTTCATCAAAAAAAAAATGTTTTCAAAATGGTTTTTATTGAGTCAAGAAAGGGATAATGATAATTTTAATTTTCACTTTTTATCTAACCAATCTTTTATGCACCATTCTTAGATTTGTTGATGCAGAATGTACTATAGATGCTAAAGTTGATCACCTATCAGCTATGACAACACTTTCATTGATTGTCTGGAGGAACCAAAGCTGATTTCCAACCTAACCTGACAATTCTTTGCTTGTCTTGGGGCTTGGTATACATGGGATCGGATGCTTCAAACAAGTCTGGAAGGTAAAATCCTTGTGTAGATAATTTTATCACCCTCTCTCTCTCATTTTCGAAATTAGATTTAATTTTTATTCAAAAAAAAAATGCGAAAATTATCTTAAATTTATGTTCTAGGAATAGTTAGATATTTACTAGGAAGGAATTCGAACAGGGCTTGGCGGTTACCCCCCTCAAGACTTGATTCATAAGAATTCTATAGGTAAAGGGTTCGAACAGAGCTTGGTGGTTACCCCCTTCAAGACTTGCTTCGCAATGAATCCTAGGATATAGGTTAAAAAGAAGTGAACAGGACTTGGTGGCTGCAACCATTAAGGCTTGATTCATGGAAGCCTGTCCAATCTTGGTCAATGTCTTGCAAATGAAAGCAGACTTGACTAGGAGAGAAATAGTAGAGAGAGAGGATAGGAACTAATTTTTTACCTGCAGATCCAGATACTTGTTTGAGCAAACCTTGCATCCTGTGATCGATACTCCCAAGGTAAAGCCTGCACTTTTATTTTTTTGTACAGAAATGAAATCAGTAGAGGGGTTAGTCAGACATGATTGCTAAGTTGTTGGCTAGATGATCAAAGTAGCTTAACTAGGATATTGCATAATGTGCTTCTGTGATTGACAGACTCTTAGATGTGGTTTGCAACAAAGTAGAGGTTATGATTCTAAGTTCGAATTTGATTTAGTCCTTGCTTTTCAAAACCTCTTTCATAAAGACTGCCTGTGTGTTTGCTTGAGGACAAGCAAAAGGTTAAGTCTGGGGGAGTTGATATACCATGGATTTTACCCGTTTTTACCCCTGGTATATGAGTGTTTTTACTACTATTATCTATGTTTTGTAGTCTATTAGGTATGTTTTCAGGTTCAGAAGCATTTTGGAGAAAAGTGATGTTTTAGGTGCCTTTTTGGAGCTTAAAGAAGAGTTCACCCGAGATCAAGACCAGAGGTCGACGTCAGAGTTACACATCGATCGATGCACACTCTGAGTGATCGATCGATACACATTAGCCGAAGGACGATACATTGAGACCATAATCGATCGGTGTACACCTTGTACTATCGATCGATACTGAGGCGGCTGAAAGACAAGTTGGACCTGGCCGAACTTGAAGTCCAAGATATCACATTTTACAAGAATACCCCTGACGAGTTTTTTAACCTAATGAACTCATATATTTATATGCCTAAGTGTTTTGGCATTGAAAAAAAGCTTTCTATTCATTCAAGTCTCTTTCATATACAATCTTTTACAGTAATACAAGTTTTCATAGTTTCTAAGAGTTTCTTCTACTCCTACTCATTTTCTTTCAGTTCTTTAAATGTTAACAAAGGTTATAGGATTCTAGACCTAGAGGAGAGATCCAAAGATATTTGTGATTGGAACCTGAGTGTTCACCCTCTAATAGATCTATGAACTTCTATTATTACCTTGTTGCTATGAACTACTTAGCCATGTCTGAGTAGATTCACTTGTTAGATTTAGGGTTTAAATAGGATATGAGGGATTAGCCCCAGCCTATAATTGCTATAGTTGTGATATAGGAGTAAAGTCACTCCTTAGGGTAACCTCTTACTCTAGACATAGAGCTTGCTTAGTATTGTGTTTATGCATAAGGTTGTAGATTGATTGTTTGTTTGGCACCTTTAGATTGAATCTTGATCACCCAAGATCAATTCCCTAGTCCCATGAGTCCTCTCATCTCACTTTAAAGAATGATTGTTCCTTTATTGCATTTTAGCTTACTTCTTAGTTCATATCACTTCACTATCTTGATTGCACTTAGCTTAAGTATGAACTTGTATTCTCAGTGCTTTAGAATCACTTAGGATTGGATTCGACAATCTCTTATATTACATTGATTTAATCTAGGAGCCTTGAAAACTCCTTATCAAATTTGAATTCCCACAAATGGGCACATGATCTCACGCGGTAAGTATTCCCGCCTGTTAAGCGGGTGACCCTGGTTCGATTTCCTACAACGGACCAAATTTGATATCACTCAAATTACCCTAAGGAGTTATTTATACTCTCTCAAATAAGAGGTCGAGTTGTAGCACTTAGGGATCGAATCCACAGGGAGCTAAGGCACACACTAGATCTGTCAGTTATATGGTTTAGCTATGCTAATAGATTATAAGAAAGTAAATAAAGCAGTAAAAAATATGAACAAGACAACTGTTCAGCTTGGCAGAGAGTTGTTCACAATAAGGAGAAATAACTAGATCTAGGATTTTATCAATCAAGAGATTCATAACTACAATTAAAGGATGCTAAAGGTTTATATATTAAATTCTAGAACTCGATTCTAATAAGAAAGTAATCCAGCTTTCACATGCAATTACTAATCAGATGCCTAAGTCTTTGTCCCGGCTGTCGCACGCGAACAAGGAGTGAGCATCGATCGATGCTATGGCCTGAGCGTCGATCGTTACTACCTCAGACAAGCATTAACGACCTAATCGATTATGTTCAACTAGATTCCTAGACCAACTATCGTATGCGCGTAGGTATCTAATCCAACAGAGCTCGGGTTTCGTTAGTTGATGGTACTTTCGTGCCTCTCAATTTTCCTCAAGCAATTAGTCACACTGTCGGGCTTTTCTAACTACTCCAGATCCTAGTATTAAAAATAACTCTGGTGTAGAGATCTATAGATATCCTAGAAATCCTAATTGACTATCAGTTTGACATTAAGCTCATGAAATTCCTAAACCTAACAAGAGAATTACTCAGACATGGAAGCAATAATAGAAATCATAGTCTGAATAATAATAGAATAGAAATCAATGATAAAACCAATGGAGTTCCAATCAATCTCTGAAGGAGAATTGATCTTCTCTCCAAACCCAAAGAGAAAACAATAGGATAGAATAATAGAAAGCGTGGAAAGCATAGCCGTCAACAATAGCTTAGAAAACACATAAATAGGGTTTCAGGTCGTCCAGGGGTATTTTGGTAACTTTGTCCTGGCTCCTGGGCTTCAATCGGTCATAAAATATGCTCATCCCATATTCTGACATCCATACTGATCGATATGCAGTGTGCTGCATCAATCTATATGCATTCCTCTTCTCGACAGCTTCCTCTCGCGAGCCAGACTGACTGCTCTTCAGTATAACGGGCATAACTTCTGATCTAACCATTGGATTGACCTCAAACCGGTGGCATTGGAAAGCTAAATCAGAGCTCTATCTTGTGTCCAAATATCCGCTCAATATCATATCGGGAAGGTCTCCATCCATAGCTAAACAACTGATGAATCTGTGCAGCTCTATATTCAAAAGACTCCAAAAGACACCAAAATCACCACTTTCCTCCGAAATTCTCTGAACCTGTAAATACTCTAAATAGACTCCAAAACACATATATTATATTTTAAAACGCTTCTATACCATGGGTAAAATCCGGTCAAATTCATGGTATATCAACTCCCCCAGACTTACCCTTTTGCTTGTCCTCAAGTAAAACCAATGGGCAGTCTCTCTGAAAGAGGTTTGAAAACAGCAGGGACTCAAAAGATTTTAAAAACTCAGTCACCATCTCTCTAGTAGTGCAAGTCAAATCATAAACGTCCTAACCTTAGAAGCACATTATACCATATTCTAGTATAACAACCAAATTTCCCTAGTCAACAACCTAACAGATCCTGTCTGACAATCCCCTCTGCTAACCTCATTTCTTGCATAAATAAAATTGTAGGCTTTACCATGGGAGTATCGATCACACGATGCAAAGATGCTCAAACAAGTATCTGGACCTGCAGGTAAAAAGAAGTTATTTTCCTCTCTCTCTACTTATTTCTCTCTAAGTCAAAGTCTACTTTATTGTAGGATCTTTGACCAAGATTGGACAAGCTTTCATGAATCAAGCTTTAATGGTTTTAGCCACCAAATCCTGTTCACTTCTTTTTGACCTATATCCTAGGATTTTTGGTGAAGCAAGCCTTAATGGTTGTAGCCACCAAGTCCTGTTAAAATCCTTTACCTATAGAATTCTTATGGATCAAGCCTTAATGGTTGTAGCCAACCAAGTCCTGTTCGAATTCTTTTCGTAAATATTTATCTATAATTATAATTTTTTTTAAAATACTCTCTAATCTAAGTTTTGAAATAGAGAGAGAGAGAGGGTGATATCTACACAAGGCTTTACCTTCCAGACTTGTTTGAAGAATCCGATCTCATGTATACCAAGCCCCAAGACAAGAAATCAATGTCAAATTAGGTTGGAGGTCAGCTTTGGTTCCTTCAAACAATCTCAGCAAGTGCAAACATAGTTGACGGGTTGATCCATTTTAGTATCTCTAGTACTTTCTGCTGTTCGTAAATCTAAGACTGGTCTAAAGAGTGGTTAGATGACAAGTGATAAATCGAATAAGATCATCATTCCCTTCTTGACTCAATAAAAACATTTTGAAAACATTTTATGTAAGACTCATAAAGTAGATAATCATTAGTAATCCCCCCAGACTTAAATTACACTGTCCCCAGTGTAAAACAGTTGGTGGTAAGGTGAAAATCATAAAGCACAAGTACAAAGTTTATTAAGTTAGAACGTTATACCTGACCGAAACCGTATCGATCGATGTAGGTTAGTGGACGTCGATCGTGACTGATGTGCTTATGTCGATCGATATCGACCTGGTCTCATCGGTCGATGCTGATGGCAAACGTCTACTCGGATCTAACTTTGATGTGAGTGTCGGTCAACACAGTTAAGTGGCGATCGATACTTCGAATGCTCTGTCCATTAATGCTAACTAGCCATCGTCGATTCCTGTGGAAACTCATCTTCCTTGGATCTTTATCTTTTCTTTTTCTTTTTAATTTATTTATTAACCTGCAATAAGTAAAAACAAATATCATTAGTATATGAAAATAAAATCAAATTTAAAACAAACCTAACAGTGGGTTGCCTCCAACTCAGCGCTTATTTTCGGTCATTAGCTTGATTTATGGAGATATGATAGTCTGGATGAGAATGAGAACATGCTCCAAAAGAAGTCTCAATGTTCACTCTCTGACGCTTTATCATTTGTGTGAAAGCCTCCTCCATAGACTCTTCTCCTTTGTCTATCATCTCAGCAATAAGGAGTGTTCGAAGCTTTGCAAACAACTGTGAGAAGCTTCTGTTGCGCACTCTAGATTTCCTGACACCATCTGAGAAGTAAAGAATCAATGCTAACTGATAACTGCCATCAGTCATTTTTCTCTTCTTTCCCCCAGACTTGTCTGATTGCGTGGTGGTGTATCCATCAAAAAGTGTTCGACACACTTCAAACTCATTCTGCTCTGATTCATGATGGGCATCGATCGATGTTGAGGTGGTAGTGTCGATCGATGTCGGTTTGTTTATGTCGCTCGATACTGCTTCTGCGCAGCCTCTGTTGACTTCACTTCTATACCTCATCCCCCTCTGAGAAGCTACTACATGCTGATGATCATTAAATACCCCCATTGTAGGAACCTAGCTGCGTACCTCTATCTTGTGGGATAGTAGATTCAACTTCAAATACCATGCAAGGAACCACAATTTTCATAAGGTCATGTATCCTCTTCACTCTTTTGCGAATCCCAGCAGCTTCTTCTGCGCATATGGGTCTTAGATGTTCAAGGACAGCAAGGTATGAGGTCTATGACTTGTGCATTCTCTCCTTAATCGGTTTCAGTTAAACTGTGTACCCAGGTAGCTTGTCCAACCATGGGTGTCGATCGATGCTGGCGAGTGGGTGTCGATCGATTCTATCTGACGACTGTCTATCGATGGTGTAGGGTGGTTGTCGATCGATCTCATCAGGTTGGTATCGATCGATGCTAGACTCTGACAAAGTCTTCAGATCTTTTCTCATAGTGTTCCGTTCGTCATCAAGCTTCTGCTCTGACGAAAACTATTCCTCTAGCTCTGTGAAGTCTTTCATAGTGACTTCCCTACTGGAATCCAAGTCTCCAAGCTGTTCTCCATCCTCTAACTCCAAGAATTCTTCCAGTTCCAAGAAATCTTCCATAGTGATCTCTTTTATTACATATGGGACATCAGAATAACTTGATATGTCAATGCTCTTCTGTTTCGATTTTTCAATGTCCTGAAGACAACTCGAACTTTCAGGGATTTCAAGTGGTATCGATCTGTGAAAAACGTTTGTCTCGATCGATGTCGGGACGCTGATGTCGATCGGTGGTGAGGTTGTGGTGTCGATCGATGGCGAGGTTGTGGGGTCGATCTATGCTGATGTGCTGGTGTCGATCGATGTGGAGGTAGTGGAGTCGATTGATGCTGAGCTTGTTTCACAAATCTCGGCTTCTTCTACTCTGCTCAGCCCTGGATCACATAGCACTCTAACCTTAGTAAAAGAAACTGGACCTCCTCTGCAGCGCACTCTATACTCAAGACATCCCTCTTGACACTGAGAACAGACCAGTGACAGAGAATCTGCATCTATAATCTTTTTCTTTTTCTTCTTCCTCTTCCAAGTTCTTCCCCCATACTTAGACTTTTAAGTCTCGTTCTGTTTAAAAATTTGGAGGCTGTCGATCGATGCTAAAGGCTGTGTGTCGATCGATTCTTGAGGATGATTGTCAACCGATGTTGGAAGTTGGGTGTCGATCGATGCTGATACTAGTTTTGCAGGCTCGCGAATTAAATCTGCTACAGGTGATGGATCTTCAATCATCTCTATGCACGAAATAAACTCTTCAATTTTCTTCTTCTCCACAGGATCATAGAAGACAGTTTCATCAACATTAGTCAGGCACATCTTATTCTTCTTAAGATCACAGACTGCCCCCTTTGTAGCCATGAAGGCTCTTCCAAAAAGAAAGGAAGATGTTTTGCCTGATTTGAGCTCCACAACATGAAATTCCACAGGAATAGTGCATTCCCCTATCTCCACCTTAACATTTCTGATCATGCCTGCTGAGTTTGCTTTGGAGTTATCCACGAAAGCGAAACTATTTTTTGAAGGCTCCATCTTTAATCTTAATACTTCAGCAGTGTCTATAGCAATGATGCTGACTGCAGATCCAATACAGCGAAGGCGTTTGGAAATCGTGGCTATGTATAGAGCATGTAATCAGAAACTTTCCAGGATCTTGTTCCTTCTTCAGAGTCCTCTTAGGCTTACGACAGACCTTGTTAAATAGTAGCTCAATGTCCTTTTCAGTCTATCTGCTCTCTATGAAGAAATTACCAAGTATGTACTGAAAATAGGCCTCCTCGAAAATCATATTCTTAGGAACTCTCTTCACCCTCTTGTGAAATCCATCAAGTTCAACTTTGTTAGCTTCTCTTCTGAGGTGTTTGGGAAGATAGAGTTTCCTAGCTTTCTTCTTCTTCCCAATTGGAATTTCTTCTCTCGTTGCCTGCTGTTCCATGACAGGTTCGTGTCCGTCCATTTGTTGTCGATCGATACCAGGATGATGTCGTCAATCGACACTTTCAATGAAAGTGGTTTCAGCTAGAATCAATTTGTCTTGCTCTGGTGCATCTGCAGGTTGCTGTCTGGTCCCCTATGTCGTTTTTAAGCAAACTGATGTCTGAGAAGAGTTTCGAGTTGCACCCAAGTGGTGTGCATCAAGGGTTGGTAAACACACTGGATATGTTGTGGGCGGCTGTCGATCGATCCTCAACTGCTGTTGTCGATCAATTTTGTCCCGTTGTTTTCAGTCGATGCTTTCCCGTTGATGTCGATCGATTCGCTCGTGTTGTTGCTGATCGACATTCTCCCAATGATGTCGATCGATTCCCTTGTGTTTGTGTCGATCGATGTCATCTGTTTTAGCACGGTACGGGATGGGAGTATGTGGATGTCGAGCAGCGAAATCTGAGTGGCTCTGAATTTGAACAGTTTTGCATGATCCTAAAAGTGTTGCCGATCGATGCTCGGATGATGGGGTCGATCGACACAAATATGAGCTACCAATGGACATGCAACTTTCGATTAGAACAGCTTATTCTTCCAACTTCTCTTGCTTGATTATTTTTCCATAGTAATTATCAAAGCTGGAATCGACCTGGTGTTCCTTAGTGTCGGGATGAATAGTGTTTTATCTCTTATCTCTTCAGCCTTTTCACAATCGAAAAATTTAATCAAAAACGCAGTCTTGACTTCATTCAATGTAGTGAAAGATCCTGGTGGTAGAAATTTCAACCAACTAATAGCATTCCAGAGAGAGAATATTTGAACAGCTTACAGATGATGTAGTCTCTGGTTGCTTCATCTTCCTGGATGCCAGACACCAAATCTTCTAGTATCTCAATATGGTCCATGGGATTTTCATGAAAAAGACCACAATAGGGGTGCTGACCCACATGAGAGAAATAGATGGGTCGGATTTCAAATCCGTGGATTGATCAATTCAGTCATTGTTCTTTGTCGAAGAACATTAGCAACCTCAGTAGCAGCAGATAGATCAAGGATTGCAGCCCCCTGTCCATCTATCTTCTGACCTGCTGCATTACACAGATGACCTTCAGGGTCATGCAGGTCTCCATTCTCGTCTTGCATGAGAATCAAAAGCGCAACCATGTCTCGCAGCTCAGTATCGATCGATGCGCAATGTGCGGTATCGGTCGATGTCGGGTGGACGATGTCGGTCGACGGGTACTGAGAAGTATTGGTCGATGTGGATGAGCGAGTGTCGATCGATGGTTGCTGAAACTCGGTAGACGGTTGTTGATCAGCTCGGTCGATGCACTAGTAGTAGCGTCGATCGATGTAGCACGTATCTCTCTGCGGATCAACCGTTCCACACGAGCTGGGTATGATAAGAAAAGAAATTCCTCCTTGCTGCTTCTGGTACTGATTGGCATGTACCTGAAAAACAAGAAAAAATTTTTGTAACTAACTTAAAACAATAAATAAAACCTAGACTAAACCTATTAATCAAGTCTAATGGCGATCAAAGCTTCCCGGCAATGGCGCCAAATTTGATATCATTCAAATTACCCTAAGGAGTGATTTATACTCTCTCAAATAAGAGATCGAGTTGTAGCACTTAGGAATCGAATCCACAGGGAGCTAAGGTACACACTAGATCTGACAGCTAGATGGTTTAGCTAGGCTAATAGATTATAAGACAGTAAATAAATAAGTAAATAAAGCAGTAAACAAGATTAACAAGACATCTGTTCAGCTTGGCAGAGAGTTGTTAACAATAAGAAGAAATAGCTAGATCTAGGGATTTATCAATCAAGAGAATCAAAACTACAATTCAAGGATGCTAAAGGTTTATAGATTCAATTCTTGAACTCGATTCTATCACGCAAGTAATCCAGCTTTCACATGCAATTACTAATCAGATGCCTAGGTCTTTGTCCCTGCTGTCGCATGCGAACAAGGAGTGAGCATCAATCGATGCTATGGCCTGAGCGTCGATCGATACTACCTCAGACAAGCATTCACGACCTAATCGATTATGTTCAACTAGATTCCTAGACCAACTATCTTATGCAACGGAGTTAATCTGCTCTTGCTTAGCCTTCGCTGCAAGAAGCATGTCCAACTTCTCCTGGAGAGATTTCACCCCGTTCCTTGTTTGCTAATCATCTTTATCAGTGCCTCTGTTGCCCCTATCATGCTCCTAACTGTAGACTGAGTCACTCTTGGCCATGTTTTCCACCAGCTCTTCTGCATCCTACTGAGTTCTGCCCAAGAAGAACCCATTGCTGGCTGTGTCTAATCTGCTCCAGAACTCTGGAAGAACACCTCTGTAGAAGGTACTAAGAAAACTCTCCTTGGTGAAGCCATGATGTGGGCATTGAGACCAATAGCCCTTGAACCCCTCCCATGCTTCACTAAAGCCCTCTAGGTTCTTCTGCTGAAAGCTAGAGATCTCATTTCTGATCTTGACTGTCCTTGAGGTAAAGAAGAACTTTGTGGGAACCGAAATTCGCACCGTCAATTTCTGATAAACGATTTGTGGAGGAAAACCAAGTTAACCCGATCTTCCTTGAAGGTCCCGGATATCTGCTGGGCCACACACGACACAATCAATGGGAGTTTAAGTTGTAAAATAAAAATCGTAAAATAGAGCGAAAGGAGACCTTATTTCTGAATTCGCGTTTGAGCGTGAACAACGGGTAAAGAAATTATTGGGGTCAAAATCGGTCAACGACGAAATCGTCACCCGAAAGTCCTCGAAAGAAAACTAAGTGATGATCAAAACCAAGAAACGGGTCGTCACTCGATAAACTCGCGGGAAGGCATGAACGGACCATGAGCCCCGGGGATCAACAAAGGCAAGCAACAGCAGGCACCGATGGACGCAGGACACGGCACGGGCGGCAGGACGCCCACACCGGGCCTGCACCGGCGGCAGGCTGCCCACGCCGTGCCTGGCACCGGCGTCAGGGCGCCTGGCGCCGGCGGCAGGCTCGTCCACTCCCGTCTGGCGCCGGCGGCAAGGGTCCTGGCGCCCATCTGTGCAATCGTCTCATGATCTCTGGCAAAGGCAGCATCTTGGTCCCTTAAACCCATGTCTGGATCGTCCGAGAACTACAACGATTCTTCCTCAAAGCCTACTCAATTGTTTAAAAGTTCATCTTTTAAACGTCTAAAGTTCGAAGCCTCATTACTCAAACCCTTGAAGATGGAAAGTCTACGAATCCAAGTCCATCTCGATCCTGATACTCGAGGAATCTCGTTGGGTCAAAAACGATTATCTCGAATTCTACGGCTAAAAATCCTTCCAAACTCAAAGATTTCCCGCACGAACGACTAACGGGGGAAAGATCAAACAACGGAAAACCCACGGGCGGCAAGCCGGCCTGGCGCCGGCGGCACGCGTCACGCGAGCCGGCCTGGCACCGGCGGCACCCCGGCCTGGCGCCTGCGGCACCCAGGCCTGGCGCCGGCGGCACGCGACACGCGGGCCGGCCTGGCACCGGCGGCACCCCGGCCTGGCGCCGGCGGCAAGCCGGCCTGGCGCCGGCGGCAAACCCCCTGACGCCGGTCGACGGCACTCGTCCTGGTCTCGGTCCCATCATGCTCGGTCTGATCCCATCTTTGCTTGTTTGGATCAATCTTCGTGAGTTTGGTACGATCACGGTTATTCTAAACACCAAACATCTCGACTATACGAGGAATTGGGGTTCCTTCGGAATTGCCGAAACCTTCAAAGACTATTCTTTCGAAAAACCGTAAAAACGTCTAAATGGCCGACATGGCCAAAACGGCCCACTTACGATTTTCCGTAAAGGAAGGATAACTATGACGGTTTATCCTTATCCTCACATAAGAGATAAATGTCAAGTTTCCAGAAGATAAATGTCAAAGTTTTCCGAAGATAAATGTCAAGTTTCCCGATAAACACGAAGATGGACGAAAATGGAAAAATCCCGATTCAGCCCGAAAGAAGATAGACCGTCTTAAGAGGAGTATATAAGGAGAGCTTTGGGCGAGGAGCAAATCATCAAAAAACTTCCAGAGCACTTAGCACTTAGAGTGTTTTAGCATTCTTTTCTGTTTTCACTAGCGAGCTGCGACTCAACTAGGTTAGATCTAGGCGGCCGGACTAGCGGACCTTTCGACAGCTCTTGTAGCTTATTTTTTTTTACCCGTTGTTCACGCTCAAACGCGAATTCAGAAATAAGATCTCCTTTCGCTCTATGTTACGATTTTTATTTTACATTTTAAACTCCCATTGATTGTATCGTGTGTGGCCCAGCAGATATCCGGGACCTTCAAGGAAGATCGGGTTAACTCGGTTTTCCTCCACAAATCGTGTATCAGAAATTGACGGTGTGAATTTCGGTCTACCTTCTTTCGGGCTAAATCGGGCTTTTTCCATTTTCGTCCATCTTCGTGTTTATCGGGAAACTTGACATTTATCTTCGGAAAACTTGACATTTATCTTCTGAAAACTTGACATTTATCTCCTATGTGAGGATAAGGATAAACCGTCATAGTTATCCTTCTTTTCGGAAAATCGTAAGTGGGCTGTTTTGGCCATGTCGGGCCATTTAGACATTTTTACGGTTTTTCGAAAGAATAGTCTTTGAAGGTTTCGGCATTTCCGAAGGAACCCCAATTCCTCGTATAGTCGAGATGTTTGGTGTTTAGAATAACCGTGATCGTACCAAACTCACGAAGATTGATCCAAACAAGCCAAGATGGGATCAGACCGAGCATGATGGGACCGAGACCAGGAGGAGGGCCGTCGACCGGCGTCAGTGGGCTTGCCACCGGCGCCAGGCCGGCTTGCGGAATGCGTGCCGTCGGCGCCAGGCCGGCTTGCCGCCGGAGCCAGGCCGGCTCGCGTGAAGCGTGCCGCCGGCGCCAGGCCGGGGTGCCGCCGGTGCCAGGCCGGCCCGCGTGTCGCGTGCCGCCGGTGCCAGGCCTGGGTGCCGCAGGCGCCAGGCCGGGGTGCCGCCGGCGCCAGGCCGGCTCGCGTGACGCGTGCCGCCTGCGCCAGGCCGGCTTGCCGCTCGTGGGTTTTCCGTTGTTTGATCTTTCCCCCGTTAGTTGTTCGTGCGGGAAACTTTGAGTTTGAAAGGATCTTTAGCCGTAGATTTCGAGATAATCGTTTTTGACCCAACGAGATTCCTCGAGTATCGGGATCGAGATGGACTTGGATTCGTAGACTTTCCATCTTCAAGGGTTTGAGTAATGAGGCTTCGAACTTTAGACGTTTAAAAGATGAACTTTTAAACAATCGAGAAGGCTTTTCGGAAGAATCATTGTAGTTCTCGGACGATCCGGACATGGGTTTAAGGGACCAAGATGCTGCTGTTGCCCGAGATCATGAGAAGATTGCACGGATGGGCGCCAGGACCCTTTCCGCCGGCGCCAAACGGGAGACGATAGGCCTTCCGCTGGCGCCAGACGGGACAGGAAAAGCCTGCCGCCGGCGCCGGGCGTCCTGCCGTCCGTGCCGTGTCCCGCGTCTGCCGGTGCTTGCTGTGGCTTGCCTTTGTTGATCCCCGGGGCTCACGGTCCGTTCATGCCTTCTCGTGAATTCATCGAGTGACGACCTGTTTCCTGGTTTCGATCGTCACTTAGTTTTCTTTCGAGGACTTTCGGGTGACGATTTCGTCGTTGACCGATTTTGACCCCAACAAACTTCTCTTGGAATGCCCTCTTGCACTTATTCAAAGTTGTGATAGATTCACTTGGAAGAGCCTTCACCCATTGATGTGCTTTGTCTTCCAAAGAGAAGGGAAACAACCTCAGCTTGAAAGCATCTTCAGAGACTCCATTAGTCCTGGACAAGCTACAGTAGCTATCAAATGTGTCCAAGTTATCAAGTGGATCCTCCACAGCAAGGCCATGAAACTTGTTGTTCTCAATCAAGTGCAACAGTCTGATTTGATCTCAAAGTTGTTGTTCTCCACAGCTGGTGCTCTGATCCCCAACCTATGACCATGAATGTAAGATTGATCATAGGCTCCAATGGCTCTAGCTTGGCGCGGTGGTCTTATGTTGTCAGGTCATGGACCAGTGCCCCCTAGGGCATCACCATCTTGAGGCTGATTTTCCATATCAAACCCCAATCTCTGCAAGTGAGCCTGTTGCTCTTCTTCTCTTCTCTTTCTTGCTATTTCCCTCTCAAGTGCAGCAATTTCTTCAATAGTGGGAGTCAAGTGTGATGCACCTCTGCTTCTTGTTATCATACACCTGAAATTCAATGGGAAAAGAACAAGGAGAAGCAATAACACAATAAAAGAAAAATGACTTAGTCTCAAGCAAGTGACTAAATCCCAATGTCAAAATCAACTAAGATGGCAGCAATACAGTCAGTCTATAAACCTTAAGCCTAGACACAATTCTAAGCAAGCTCTATGATATCTTGCATATTTACATGTTTTTAGCATCCATATCTCATGCATTTTGATCATATAAGTTAGGCATTAGGCATCTTTAGGTTCATTTTGCATTCATTTGTCCTTATCAGGTGTTGGAGTATGCTTTGGTATGATTTGAGGTGTTTGGAAGCCTTATGGCCCAAAAAGAGATGAAGAATCAAGTTTGGCCATGAAAAGAGAAGTCAATCCATGATCTGGTCAAGACAAAGATGAGCATGGACGGAGGCCTTGGAGATATCTTCTAATGCTAAGATTTGGTGGAGACACGGAATGTTGAGTTAACTTTCCAATGGAAGTGGTTTCAAGTCATTTGGAGCCATATTGGAGAAGTTATGATCGATTCATTGGAAGCATGTCAAGACACCCGACCTGAACACCCGACCTAACCTACCCGCACGGGTTGGGCGAGATATGATGGACGCCAGGGAGTGTACCCGGCCTCACACACCCGGGATGAGAACCCCACACGGCTCCACACACCCGGCCTGGCATACACGGCCTGAGGGACCCGCACGGCTCACATACGCGGCCTGGCATACGCGGCCTGAAGGACCCGCACGGATCAACATGAGATACGCGGGTCGGCATACGCGGGTCGGGACTCGACCACCTTACCCGGGTATCGGCCAGTTTCTTCCTTTTCTTGGCTTCTGATTGGTCGAAAATCATGTGGCACCAAGGACCTTTTGGACTTTTCTCTTATGTTTTTAAGGGCTTTCAAGCCACCTATAAATACTCTTGTAATCTCATTAAGAGACTTAACTTCTTTTCTCTCAAAAACATAATAAGATCTTGAAGAAAGTTTGGATCTTTGATCCTTTTCATCTCATTTCTTCTGTGTTTAATAGATTATCTTCTTCTCTAATCATGTTTAGCCTTGAATCATCATTGATTTTGAGGTTTTCCATGGCTATTAGTGAGTAGATCTATCTAGGGTTCATGGGCTTGGGAGACTAAGGGTGATTAAGTATAGATCCAAGGTGCTTATTGTTAGATCTATCCTTTCCTTGCATTGATTTGGTTTTCTTCATGCTATATTTGAGTTGGCCTCTCAAACATAGAGCTATAGGCATTCCATGCCTGGAAGGTGTTCTATGAAATGCCTGAACCAATTCATCTATGCTTTTAGCTTGCTTTGCCTAAAGGATTAGTGATGTCTTGCATATTTTCATTGTTTTAGCTTTCCATTTTGTGCATTTTATCCCTTCTAGATTAGGCATTAGGCATATTTAGGTTCATTTCGCATTCATAAGTCTTTATCAGGTCTTGGAGTGTGTTTTGGAGAATTTGAAGGTGTTTGGGGGTACTTTGTTACAAAAAAGGAAGGGTTAAATATGGACATAGACGATGGACATAAAGAAGTCTTTCTGTGCTAAGATTTGGTGGAGACATGGCATTTTGAGTTAGCTTTCCATTGGGAGTGGTTTCAAGCCATTTGAGGCCATATTGGAGGAGTTATGAGTATTTGAGTGAAGGCATGTCAGTACACCCGGGTCAGCACACTCGGCCTGACCAGCCCGCATGGAACGAGGGGATGATGCTGGACGATGCAGCACCCGGATGGACGTACGCGACCTCGATAACCCGCACGTACTGACCACGGGAACAGACAGCGTACGCGGCTTAGAGCACCCGGACGAAGCTACCCGCGTACGATCACCAACCCACCGGACGTCCACACCCGACTGGACGCCACCCGCGTGCGCGCCTACCCTATCGTCCACACCCGAGGAAGACGACCCGTACGGCCCGACAGTGGAGAACGGCCAGGATCAGGACGCGGCCGATCACACCCGATCTCCCTCACCCGCGTACCACTCCAGTACACTCGAGCAGACGACACCCGACCTTGGCACACGCGGCCTGAAGCACCCGCACGGCCTGCTCACCCGACTTGGAGGACGCGGCTTGAAGCACCCGCACGGCCTGCACACCCGACTGGAAGGATGCGGCCTGAAGGACCCGCACGTCCTGCTTCCTGCTGGACACGGAAAGCACGCGGCCTAGAGCACCCGGGGAGGACAACCCGAGCAGTCGGACAAGCCCGACGAGCATCCTCATACGCGGGTGGCCATACCCGGCCTGGTGGAAGCCTATCCGACCAGGGTATCCGAGCTTCTTCCTTTTGGAGCATTTTGATTGGCTTAGACCATTAATCTTCTAAGGGCTTTTTAGTCATTTTACTTTTATGTGTTTAGGGCTTTTAAGCCTACTATAAATACTCTCATTAACCCAAGTTTGGGACTTATGTTATTTATGATCTAAGAACAAAAACCTTTTGAGTAAAGCTTCATCTTTGATTTATTATCTCATCTCATCTTGTGTTCTTGATTGTTTATTTTATCTCCTTTCTTTCTCTATATGTTTAAGCTTAAATCTCTCATGGGTTTAAGAGTAAGCATGTGGATTAGTGAGTAGATCCATCTTAGATCCATAGGTTAGGGTGATTGAGAATGATTAAGTGTAGATCCAAGGTGCTTAGTGTTAGATCTATCATTTCCTTGCATTGATTTGGTGTTCTTAAAGCTATATTTGAGTTGGCCTCTCAAACATAGAGCTATAGGCATTTCATGCCCGGAAGGTGTTCTATGAAATGCCTGAACCAACTCATCTATGCTTTTAGCTTGCTTTGCCTAAGGGATTAGTTGTCAAAGAGGCTAGGATTGCTATTAGACTCATTCTCCATGTTTGCTTTGATCATTACAGCCAAAGGGACTTGGTGTACTTGGGTGATCATAGCAAAAGAGCATTCATCTAGGGATAGAGCTTGCTTAGTTTTGTTGTCTAGGCATAAGGAGTTAGATTGATTGAAAATTTAGCATCTTGGATTGAATCTTAATCATTTGATATCAAGTCCCTACACCCATGGGTCTCATTCTCCTCATAAGAAAGAAAGTTTTACTTTTTTGTTGCATTTTACTTATTGTCTTAGTTTAATCATCATCCTCCTTAATGATTGCATTTAGATTAAGCATAGACTTGCATTCCCTCTGTTTCATGGTCACTTAGGACTGGTTCGACAATCTTATATACTACATCATTTGATTAGAACTCTTAGAAAAGTTCTTTCATCAAATTGGCGCTGTTGCCAAATTCTAAGTTGATCGTGGCATTGGGACTAAATCATTTTTCTTTTCTTGTGATATTGATTCTCCTTTTGCCTCTTCCTTTGATTTTCAGGTGTGTGAACACAAGAAGCAGGGGTGCAACTAACCTGGTTCCCACTGTTGAAGAGATAGCTACACTTGAGAGGGAAATAGCAAGAAGGAGAAGAGAAGAAGAGCAACAGGCTCACATTCAGAGGTTGGACATCAAGGACAGCCAAGCTGAGGAATGAGATCTCTAGTTTCCAGCAGAAGAACTTGGAAAGCTTCAGTGAAGCATGGGAAAGGTTCAAGGGGTATCAAGCTAAGTGCCCACACCATGGCTTCTCAAAGGAGAGTTTGCTGAGGACATTCTATAGAGGTGCCCTTCCTGAGTTTAGAGCAAGATTGGATACAGCAAGCAATGGTTTCTTCCTGGGCAGGTCTGAAGAAGATGCTGATGAGCTGGTGGACAACATGGTGAAGAGTGATTCAGTTTACAGTGGAGAACATGACAGAGCTGATAGAACAACCAGAGCTGATGACAACCAGACCAAGAGGGAAATCAAATCCTTGCAAGAGAAGATAGACTTGCTGATTGCTAACCAAGCCAAACAGGAGCAGATCCACTTTGTGGGTGGTCCAAGTCAAGAAAATTCTCCTAAGGTTAATGAAGTTGAAGGGTTAGAAGGGCAAGAAGAGCTTTGCTTCATCAACAACAATGGTTCTTGGTACAGGAAGGAGCCTAACTTTCAGTACAACAACTACCAGCAAAGGTCTTATCCCAACAACCAGCAAGGAGGCTATCAACCAAAGCAAAACACTCAGCAAGGGAACTACCAGCCTAGGCAGAATCCTCCTCCTGGTTTTGCAAACCATGGCAATCAGTCTACTCAAGCTCAAGGTAGCTCCTCCCAAGCTAAAGCTCCAGATTCATCTATGGAAGCTATGTTCAAACAACTATTGGAAGGTCAAGCTAGAGCAGCCAAAGACATTGGCCATGAGTTCAAGACTGTTCACTCCAAGATTGACAGCAGCTACACTGAGCTAAACAAAAAGATTAGAGCTTTGGAGAATCAGTTTGCTTCTATGAACTCTCAGCCAAGTCGCCAACAAGGAACATTACCAGGAAAGGCTGAGCAAAACCCCAAAGAACCAATGAAGGCAATCACTTTGAGAAGTGGTAGAGAGCTACCTCCAAGAACTCTCCCCAAGGATGGTGAGAAACTAAGTGGGGGGGGGGGGGGGTGGCTATCAACATTGATGATGATGTTGTGATTGTAGATGAGAAAGTTGATGAGGAGATTCTAGAAAAGATTGTTGAAGCTAAGGGTAAAGGAAATGTTGGAGAAGAAAAGAAAGCACTAAAGCATGATGAAGTTGCCACTCCAACAAAAGAATCTTCTTTTGTTCCTCCTCCCTATGAACCTAAGCTGCCATTTCCTAGAAGATTCAAGAAGCAACTTTTGGAGAAGTACAGAGCACTCTTTGAGAAGCAAATGAGTGAAGTTCAAGTCACAATGCCAATCATTGATGCCTTCATGCTTGTCCCTCAATACAGCAAGTTCTTGAAGGATGCTGTGGCTGCCAAGAAGAAGGAAATGGAAGGCATGATGGTTCTTACTCATGAGTGCAGTGCCATCATCCAGAGATTGACAATCCCTAAGAAGCTAGAGGATCCAGGCTGCTTTACCCTACCTTGTGCCATTGGTCCTTTGATGTTTGAGAGATGTCTATGTGATTTGGGAGCTAGTGTCAGTCTCATGCCTCTATCTGTTGCCAAGAAGCTTGGGTTCAGCCAATACAAGAAGTGCAAACTCTCTTTGGTGGTTGCTGACCGCTCAGTCAAATTCCCCATTGGTATCCTTGAAGACCTCCCTGTAATGGTGGGAAATTGTGAAATTCCCACTGATTTTGTTGTTCTTGAGATGGACGAAGAAGCTAGAGACCCCTTGATCCTTGGAAGACCATTCTTAGCCACAGCAGGAGCCCTTATCAATGTGAAGGAAGGCAAGATTGATCTTCATTTGGGGAAAGAGCACACTCTCCATTTTGATGTCAATGAGGTAATGAAGAGGTCAACTGTGCAAGGCCAAGTGTTTTACATAGAGGAGATGGAAGCTCTTGCTGATGAGCTCCTTGAGGAATTGGAACTAGGAGAGTTGACAATAGAGGACCCTTTGCAGCATGCTTTGACAGTGGGTAAAGAGGTCCAAGTGGTTGAGAACAAAGAGAGTGATGCTATTGCAGCCATGCTGGATTCTCGCAAGATGATTGTTGATAGAGGCCAGTATGAGGAGCTCAAACAAGAGGTGCACCAAGCTGTTTCAGCCACTCAACAAGAGAACACCAAACAAGATGATTGGAGAGAGCTCAAGGCACCAAAAGTGGAGCTAAAACCGCTTCCCCATGGTGTAAGGTACGCATTTCTAGGCTCTAATGAGTCATATCCTGTCATTGTGAGTAGTGAACTTACTGAACTTGAGCTTTCTCAACTTTTAAATGCACTTAAAAAGTTTAGAAAAGCAATTGGATACTCACTAGATGATATTAAGGGGATATCACCTTCTTTGTGCATGCATAGGATACATCTAGAGGATGAATCAATGACTTCTATAGAACATCAAAGAAGGTTGAATCCTAACCTTAAGGATGTTGTAAAGAAGGAGATTCTTAAGCTCTTAGATGCTGGTGTTATCTACCCTATTTCAGATTCTAAATGGGTATCTCCTGTGCATGTAGTTCCAAAGAAAGGTGGTATCACTGTGGTTAAAAATGACAAGGATGAATTGATACCAACTAGAACCATAACTGGCCATAGGATGTGTATTGATTAAAGAAAGCTCAACTCTGCATCTAGAAAGGATCATTTTCCATTGCCATTCATTGATCAAATGCTTGAGAGGCTTGCAAACCATCCTTTCCATTGTTTTCTTGATGGGTATTCAGGGTTCTTCCAAATCCCCATACATCCCAATGATCAAGAGAAGACAACTTTCACATGCCCCTATGGCACCTTTGCTTATCGAAGGATGCCATTTGGGTTATGTAATGCTCCAGCAACCTTTCAAAGGTGCATGATGTCTATCTTCTCGGATCTCATTGAGGATATAGTGGAGGTATTCATGGATGATTTCTCTGTCTACGGATCTTCGTTTTCTGCTTGTTTGTCCAACTTGTGCAGGGTCCTACAGAGATGTGAAGACACCAACCTAGTGCTGAATTGGGAGAAGTGTCATTTCATGGTCAAAGAGGGGATTGTGCTTGGACACAAGATTTCAGAAAAGGGTATTGAAGTGGACAAGGCTAAGATTGAGGTGATGGTCAGCTTGCCACCACCAAAGACAGTAAAAGACATCAGGAGCTTCCTTGGCCATGCTGGGTTCTATAGAAGATTCATCAAGGACTTCTCAAAGATTGCTAGACCCATGACCAAGTTGCTGTGCAAGGAGGCCGCTTTCAGCTTTGATGAAGATTGTCTTGAGGCTTTCAAGAAGATAAAGGGTGACCTTGTTAGTGCTCCCATTGTCCAGCCACCTGATTGGGACCTCCCCTTTGAGATAATGTGTGATGCTAGTGATTTTGCTGTTGGGGCTGTCCTGGGGCAGAAGAAGGATGGCAAAACTCATGTGATTTATTATGCTAGCCAAACCCTGAATGATGCACAGATGAAGTATGCCACAACAGAGAAAGAGATGCTGGCCATTGTCTTCGCCTTTGAGAAATTCAGAAGCTACCTGGTGGGTTCCAAGGTCATTGTGTATACTGACCATGCAGCTTTGAGACACCTCCTAGCAAAGAAGGATGCCAAGCCAAGACTACTAAGGTGGATCCTTTTGCTTCAAGAGTTTGACTTGGAGATTAGAGACAAGCCAGGGATTGAGAATGGAGTTGCTGATCACTTGTCCAGGTTGAGGATTGAAGGTGGAATCCCTATTGATGAGGGACTTAGAGAAGAGCATGTCATGGCCATCATGTCAGTGGTGGCAGTCATTGAGACTGGAAAAAAGATTGAAGAGGTTAAGGCAGCTGAAGAGAACAACTTACCTTGGTACGCTGATTTGGTTAACTACTTAGCCACTGGGAAGGAACCATTGGGACTTGCAGGGTATGAGAAGAAGAAGTTCTACAAAGACTTGAAGAGATACTATTGGGATGAACCATACCTCTACACCCTATGCAAGGATCAGATTTATAGAAGAGTGGTGGCTGAAGAAGAAGTTGAAGGGATCCTCTCACATTGCCATGGATCTTCCTATGGAGGCCATTTTGCTCCATTCAAGACTGTCTCAAAGGTGCTACAAGCTGGATTCTGGTGGCCACACATGTTCAGGGACTCACAAGACTTCATTTCAAGATGTGAATCTTGCCAAAGGAGTGGGAACATTACTAAGAGGAATGAGATGCCCCAAAACCCAATCCTTGAAGTGGAAGTGTTTGATGTTTGGGGGATTGATTTCATGGGACCCTTCCCTTCTTCTTATGGCAACAAATACATCTTGGTGGCTGTGGACTATGTATCAAAGTGGGTGGAAGCAATAGCAAGTCCTACAAATGATTCAAGAGTAGTGGTCAAAATGTTCAAGAGCACTATTTTCCCAAGGTTTGGAGTTCCAAGAGTGATCATAAGTGATGGAGGTTCACACTTCATCAACAAGGTATTTGAGGGTCTTCTCAAGAGGAATGGAGTGAAACACAAGGTTGCAACACCCTATCACCCTCAAACAAGTGGCCAAGTGGAGGTCTCCAACAAGCAAATCAAGGGGATCTTGGAGAAGGTTGTAGGAACCAAGAGGAAGGATTGGTCAGCCAAGCTTGATGATGCCCTTTGGGCATATAGAACAGCATTCAAGACTCCTCTAGGAACCACTCCCTTCAACCTTGTCTATGGAAAGTCTTGCCACCTGCCAGTTGAGCTTGAATACAAGGCATTGTGGGCTGTGAAGCTTCTAAAATTCGACATCAAGGATGCAAAGGATAAGAGACTTCTTCAACTCAATGAATTGGATGAGATAAGGATGGATGCCTTTGAGAACTCAAGGATATACAAGGAAAAGACTATGGCTTTCCATGACAGGCACATCCTCAAGAGAGAGTTCAAGGCAGGAGATCAAGTGCTTCTTTACAATTCTAGACTGAAGTTGTTTCCAGGAAAGCTAAAGTCAAGGTGGTCTGGTCCATTTGTGATCAAAGAAGTGAGACCTTATGGAGCCAGTGTGCTTTGGAACAAGGATGGTGGAGACTTCACAATGAATGGCCAGAGGCTCAAAGAATACATGGCCACAATACCAAAGGAGGATGGGACATCAACCCCACTCTCTGATGCTCCACTTGCCTAACCTCAAGAGAGGCAAAGTCAAGTTAGTGACTTTAAACAAGCTCACTTGGGAGAAAGTCCCATGGTTATCCTTGTACATATTGCATTAGGATTTTTTTTTTCAAGCAACAAGTCCTTTGAATGATGATGGGGCCAGGTTGGGAGCTTGAGAATGAATTCACTGAGGTTATGAGATGGAGGAGACACGAAAAGAAGTGGGTTGGTTCAGCGATCAAAAGAAAAAAGAGGTGAAAATCTGACCTTGAGGTTTGGACGGACACACCCGGGTGGTGTTACTCGGGACAAGGTACCCGCACGGTTGGATTGATCAGAAAGGACGGACACACCCGGGTGGTGTTACTCGGGACAAGGCACCCGCACGATTGGATTGATCAGAACGGACGGACACACCCGGGTGGTGTTACTCGGGATAAGGCACCCGCACGGTTGGATCGATCAGAACGGACGGACACACCCGGGTGCACTTACCCGGGACGCAACACCCGCACGGGTGGAACGAGCAAGACGGACAGACGGACGTACCCGGGTGCAGTTACCCGGGACGCAACACCCGCACGGGACGAAGGGACATACGCGGGTAGACACACCCGGGTCGTCCGAAAGCCCCAGCACCCGCGCACCAGCCAAGATCCGCGTGACGACCCAGCCGCGACCCGCCCGGCCCAGGTGAGTGTTTTTTTTTTTCCCCCTTTTTCCGACCCATACCCACCTGAACCCGACCCAGAAACCTTCTACCCGACCCAGAAACATTTTAAAACCCTAAGCCACCCTCTCTTTCCTCATTTCATCTTCTTCCTCACATCAAAATCCTCTCTAGCCTCCAAGAACATAAATTCCCATAACTTTGTCAAAACTCAACCAAATCACAAATTTCTTTTTCCCACATCAAGGCCTTCTTCCCCTAGACATAATTCCTTGAACCCTTTCATCTTTATCCTTCATCCCAAGCAAGGTATGGTATCTCTAAGTTCAAATTCGTAACCCTCATGAACCCTAAAAATTTGAACTTGAAATTTGAGCTTTTTCTTGCTAGTTTCTTGTAAATTAGACTAGGGAAAGCTTATATATCATGCTGGGTAGTTGATTTCATGGTGGAATTGAGATTAATTTGAACTTTGACAAATTAGGGTACATGAGATTTGGGGGTTTTTGAAAAGGCTCTTACTTTTGGTTGTTTATGGTCTAGGTTGATTGGAATTGATGTTCTAGAGCTTGTTTAGCATTCAATTTCAACTAGCTTGATTCTTTTGCTTGGAAATAGGCTAGATTAGGTTCCCTTGTTCATAAAAAAAAAAAAAAATTGAATTTTGTGGACTTGGGAGCTTGATTGCTTTGATAGTCTTGCTAGGTTGCTGGTTTTAAACTAGGTTTGCAAGTGTTCATTCAAGCGCCTCTCTTTTCCAAAGTATTCTTTTTTCCTTGTGCTTAATCTTGTCCAAGTCTTGATATTTTTTCAGGTTCAAATGGGAAGGAAAGATGAGAACTTGATTGCACAAGAGAAGGCTGAGGCTGCTGAGAAAGAGACTGCTAGGTTTGGAAAAAAGTTAGGCTCCATGCCTGAATCTGAGGAGGAACGTAGGCAACAAGCTTTGGCTATGTTGCGACAGAAAGCACAAGCCAAGAAGATTGGAAAAAGAGTGGTTGATGGGGCAAACAAGCAACCCAAGAATGAAGGAAAAAGGATGGTTAGTGATGAGAAAGGAACTGCTGGTGCCCACAAGCAGTCTCAGAGGGATGGAAAAAGAGTGGTTGATGTTGATCACAAGACTACCAAGGAGGATGGCAAGAGGTTGGCTAGTGATGAGAAAGTGCTTGATGATGCTTACAAAAAGGCCAAGAAGGATGGAAAGAGAGTGGCTGTTGGTGATCATAAGAGCACTCCTTCAAAGAAAGCTAGAGCTCCAAGATCTCACAGTGTGGGACCTCTTGTTTTGGAGAAGAACACAAAGAAGGATGCTGAGAAACCCACTCCTCCCACCAAGATCAGAATCAAGGCACCAAACCCAAATACATTGGCACCTCCACCCTTGGAGCCAGTAGATGCAACTGTTGAAGAAGCATCTTCCCCAAATGGAAGTGTGGCTGAGCAAGAAACTTTCGAAAAGTTAGGCTTCAACCCTCATAGAGATCGACAAAAGAAGCCCACTGAAGCTGAACTATTGGAGCAGATGAGGCAAGGAGTATCTTGGCCTCCAACCAGATTTGCTGATGTGAAGCTAATGAGGGAGCTAGAGATTGACCAAGACATGAAGGATTTGCTTGCTCTCATGAACATGGACAGCTTCTATTACATGGCTCACCCAACACATAAAGAGGTCTCTTGCCAATTCTTGGCATCCTTGGAGGCCACATTCCATTCTTCTCTACATGAGGAACAAGGGTGGGGAAGAATCAGCTTCAAGATTGATAAGAAAACCTATTTCATGACCTTTGCTGAGATTGGAGAGGTGCTAGGCCTCAAGGATTTGAAGGAGTCTTCTTTGGCTAAGATGAAAGGGCTTCCTAAAGGGAAGACCCTCCCACATTTCACTTAGAAGTTCTTATCTGGCAAAGATAGAGTGTCCAGCAGAGACAAGAATGCATCTATCAGGCATCCATCATTCCGCTACCTCCATAGGCTGATTTTCCACACCATCTTCCCGAGGAAAGAGCCAAGTAACGTGAATGGAGAAGATTTGAACCTCATGCACCAAGCTATCCAGCACTTTGCCTTACCTCCTCACTTACCTGAAGTCCCTACTGATTTCTATGCTGAGTTTGGATTCTTTGTAAGGCGCCTCATGTACTACTAGGATTATGCTTGGACAAACAGGGATCCAGAGGCTCAGATTGGAATAGGTGGCTTGATCACACCTTTGCTGGTGCACCAAGGTATTAGCTTGGGAGATGATGCATCCGGTCCCTCCTCCATTGATCTCACCTACTTGAAGTCAGCTCATTACTTCTCTGGAAGATACAATGAGAGGTGTGTTTACTCGTACTTGAGAGGTTCCACCACTGTTGAGCTGCTTCTCCCCAACAATGAGCTCACTTCATTGAGTACACCAGGGGCTATAAATTTTGACATCAGTGAGCAGCACCTTTTAGGTAGTCATGGTACACTCAGCCCTATGATATTACACATGAACGAGAAAGCAGCAGCAAAGGCAGCTAAGTTTGATCAGGGATATTCCAGCAGAGCCACAGCCCATCTCTTTGGTCCTCCTCGCTATAAGTTTGAGCAATGCACCAGTGCCTTGCCTATTGGTCCCATTCGCCAAGCTCATGACCAGATTAGCACACTACAAAGGTGGAACAGAGCTCAAGATAGGACCATCTTCAAGCTCACCAGGAAGTGCAAGGAATTGAGGAAAACTGTGAAGAGACAAGCTGAAGCTTCAGCTAAATTCATGAGAAAGGTTGCTGATGTTCTGACTAGGGAAGCTGTAGCAGGCTGCAAGGCTGAAGATTTCGATCTTGAGACTTTCCTTGCACCCCTTCCTCTACCCCTTCTTGACCCAAATGTGCCACAAACCGAGAAGCAAGCCCTCCGTCGCTTGAGGAACCCCTACATTGCCCCTTCCGCGTCCGGGAACAAGTCACCATCCCTAAGCACCACTGATGATGAAGATGACTCTGAGGGTGAGGCGATGATGAAGATGACTCTGAGGGTGAGGCATCTGCCTCATCCCATGCTCCATGAGGTACTCCGATCATTGTATATATCATTCATCTTTGCATTTTGATTTCTTTTATTTCTTTTAGGCCCTTCTCTACATTTAACAACCACATAGACTGTGTGAATTAAGTGTGGGGGAGGTGTCAAGTTGCTAATAGTCTTATGTTTTATGTCATTTGCATGCACTTGTAGATAGTTATTGCATAGAAAAAACCAAAACAATTTGAAAAATTTGAAAAACACAAAAAGAATCATGTAGTTGCATTAGGATTGAGTCTAGATCATTCACTTGCATAAAAAAAAAAGAAAAAAATCATCATATAGGTTGCATCATGCATAAGGGGACAAGGATGATAGTTGCCTTGTAAAGATGCTCATGCTAAGTTCTTAAAGTGATAACCTTCATAATCACAGCAAGTAGCTTGAGCAATCTTAAGATAGCTTGTAAACTTTGTGCCTTGAAATCTCTTCCTAAAGCTTATTTGATTGATTGATGCTCTCTCTTTGAAGCTTGCTCCTGTCATATTTAGACTCTAAGTCTCTTGCTCATGGTCCCTTGTGTACTAAGTCATGGATAGAACACTTGAGTTGTCCCTCCCATTCTTTGCCTATCTTTTTGGACAAGCTCAAGTGGCACTCACACCCTAAAACCCTTACCTCCTTTCAAGCCTTCATTTTTTGTTGAGTGAGGCCTTCTTTGGAAAGCTTTACATGTGCATAATGTTGAGAGTATTGGGAACGACAATGCTTGGTCTCCATTTTAGCTAGATTAGACACTCATAATGTCTAGCTTCTAGGATGGGGGTGAGTGTTGTATGGTGTGATCTTGGGAAAGTGAAAGGTTTATGAAAGAAAAGGTTGACTCATGGGACTCTAAAGTTATAAGTGATTAGGTCTAGAAGGGATAAGAGAAATGAAAGATTGTAAGCTCTAAGTTAGAAAATAAGTCTTGGCCCCCATATAAAAAAAAAGTGAAAAGGAATAATGGAAAGGGGGCTACAATGTTTAGAAAGAGCTGAAAAGAGTTTAAAATGTGAAAAATCCCTTGTTGACTTCATTAAGAAAGAGTTACAAATGAGAAAATATCTTGAGTATTTGGGGGGAAACTTTGGGTGAGAGATGTGAGTGGTATTTTGGCATTGGGAATAAGGATGTTACTTATGTATTTAGGGAAAGGGTAGAACAATGGAGATTGAGCATTGTATGCATGAGTTGAACCCTTTCTTAGATATATTATGTGCAATTTCAAGGCTACTTGTTTTGAGAGTGAACCACCCTTTGAAAGATCCCTTTGAACCTCTTGCTTCACTTGCATAAAACCTTCTTCCACCAAACCAAATGACTTGGACCATTTGACCATTTGCAAGATTTCTATTGAGTTTGCTTAATGATTGTAAGAGAGCAAGTGGATTTGTGGATTGTGGATTCATGATGAGTAAGTGTAGGGATCAAAAGAGTTGAGATAGGCCTTGAGAAGTTAGAGTTGGATTGAGTTTTTGCTCTAGCTAGTTGGTATGATTATGCAAGGTTATTAAGTTGAGAACTAAGAAGAGCATTCTTTTGGCTATGAGTCCCCTCCTTCAAACCTCTCCTCCTTAGTCCTTGCTAGTTTACTTGTGGACAAGTAAAGGACTAGTGTGGGGGAGTTGATGTCTTGCATATTTTCATTGTTTTAGCTTTCCATTTTGTGCATTTTATCCCTTCTAGATTAGGCATTAGGCATATTTAGGTTCATTTCGCATTCATAAGTCTTTATCAGGTCTTGGAGTGTGCTTTGGAGAATTTGAAGGTGTTTGGGGGTACTTTGTTACAAAAAAGGAAGGGTTAAAGATGTACATGGACGATGGCCATAAAGAAGTCTTTCTATGCTAAGATTTGGTGGAAACATGACATTTTGAGTTAGCTTTCCATTGGGAGTGGTTTCAAGCCATTTGAGGCCATATTGGAGGAGTTATGAGTATTTGAGTGAAGGCATGTCAGTACACCCGGGTCAGAACACTCGGCCTGACCAGCCCGCACGGAACGAGGGGATGATGCTGGACGATGCAGCTCCCGGACGGACGTACGCGACCTCGATAACCCGCACGTACTGACCACGGAAACAGACAGCGTACGCGGCTTAGAGCACCCGGACGAAGCTACCCGCGTACGATCACCAACCCACCAGACGTCCACACCCGACTGGACGCCACCGGCGTGCGAGCCTACCCGATCGCCCACACCCGAGGAAGACGACCCGCACGGCCCGACTGTGGAGAACGGCCAGGATCAGGATGCGGCCGATCACACCCGATCTCCCTCACCCGCGTACCACTCCAGTACACTCTAGCAGACGACACCCGACCTTGGCACACGCGGCCTGAAGCACCCGCACGGCCTGCTCACCCGACTTGGAGGACGCGGCTTGAAGCACCCGCACGGCCTGCACACCCGACTGGAAGGATGCGGCCTGAAGGACCCGCACGTCCTGCTTCCTGCTGGACACGGAAAGCACGCGGCCTAGAGCACCCGGGGAGGACAACCCGAGCAGTCGGACAAGCCCGACGAGCATCCTCATACGCGGGTGGCCATACCCGTCCTGGTGGAAGCCTATCCGACCAGGGTATCCGAGCTTCTTCCTTTTGGAGCATTTTGATTGGCTTAGACCATTAATCTTCTAAGGGCTTTTTAGTCATTTTACTTTTATGTGTTTAGGGCTTTTAAGCCTACTATAAATACTCTCATTAACCCAAGTTTGGGACTTATGTTATTTATGATCTAAGAACAAAAACCTTTTGAGTAAAGCTTCATCTTTGATTTATTATCTCATCTCATCTTGTGTTCTTGATTGTTTATTTTATCTCCTTTCTTTCTCTATATGTTTAAGCTTAAATCTCTCATGGGTTTAAGAGTAAGCATGTGGATTAGTGAGTAGATCCATCTTAGATCCATGGGTTAGGGTGATTGAGAATGATTAAGTGTAGATCCAAGGTGCTTAGTGTTAGATCTATCATTTCCTTGCATTGATTTGGTGTTCTTAAAGCTATATTTGAGTTGGCCTCTCAAACATAGAGCTATAGGCATTTCATGCCCGGAAGGTGTTCTATGAAATGCCTGAACCAACTCATCTATGCTTTTAGCTTGCTTTGCCTAAGGGATTAGTTGTCAAAGAGGCTAGGATTGCTATTAGACTCATTCTCCATGTTTGCTTTGATCATTACAGCCAAAGGGATTTGGTGTACTTGGGTGATCATAGCAAAAGAGCATTCATCTAGGGATAGAGCTTGCTTAGTTTTGTTGTTTAGGCATAAGGAGTTAGATTGATTGAAAAGTTAGCATCTTCGATTGAATCTTAATCATTTGATATCAAGTCCCTACACCCATGGGTCTCATTCTCCTCATACGAAAGAAAGTTTTACTTTTTTGTTGCATTTTACTTATTGTCTTAGTTTAATCATCATCCCCCTTAATGATTGCATTTAGATTAAGCATAGACTTGCATTCCCTCTGTTTCATGGTCACTTAGGACTGGTTCGACAATCTTATATACTACATATTTGATTAGAACTCTTAGAAAGGTTCTTTCATCAATTAGTTGTCAAAGAAGCTAGGATTGCTATTAGACTCATTCTCCATGTTTGCTTTGATCATTACAGCCAAAGGGATTTGGTGTACTTGGGTGATCATTGCAAAAGAGCATTCATCTAGGGATAGAGCTTGCTTAGTTATGTTGTCTAGGCATAAGGAATTAGATTGATTGAAGAGTTGGCTTCTTGGATTGAACCTTGATCACCCAAAGTCAATTCCCTTGTCCCAAGAATCCCCTTGCCTCATTGATAAAGAAAGTTCAATCTTTTATTGCATTTTTAAGATTGTCTTAGTTTCATAATCATCTTCTCATCATGGTTGCACTTAGATTAAGCATAGGCTTGCATTCCCTTTGCATTAGAATCTCTTAGAATTGGATTGACATCTTGTATTCTACAACATTTGATTAGGACCCTAGAAAAGTCCTTTCATCAAATTAGCGCCGTTGCCAAGTTCTAAGTTGATTTTGACATTGGGATTTAGTCATTTGCTTGAGACTAAGTCATTTTTATTTTTTTTATTTTCTTGTGATATTGGTTCTCTTGCTTCTTCTATCTTTGACTTTCAGGTGTATGATCACAAGAAGCAGAGGGGCACCTAACTTGGTTCCTACTGTTGAAGAGATTGCTGCACTTGAGAGGGAGATAGCAAGACAAAGAAGAGAAGTAGAGCAACAGGCTCATCTTCAAAGGTTGGGGTTTGAGATGGAGAATCTGCCTCAAGATGGTGATGTCCTAGGGGGCAATGGAGAATCCACCACGCCAGCCACATCACCAACCACGCCAAGCAAGAGCCATTGGAGCCTATGACCAACCTCACATTCATGGTCATAGATTAAGAATCAGAGCACCAGCTGTGGAGAACAACAACTTTGAGATCAAATCAGGGCTGCTCAATGGGATAGAGAACAACAAGTTTCATGGCTTAGCTATGGAGGATCCACTAGATCACTTGGATCAATTTGACAAGTATTGTGGTTTGTCCAAGACCAATGGACTCTCTGAAGATGCTTTCAAACTCAGGCTGTTTCCTTTCTCTCTAGGAGACAAAGCTCATCAGTGGGAGAAGGCTCTTCCAAGTGACTCTATCATCACTTGGAATGATTGCAAGAGGGTATTCCTAGAGAAGTTCTTCTCTTCCTCAAGGACAGCTAAGATCAGAAATGAAATCTCTGGTTTTCAACAAAAAAATCTTGAGAGCTTCAGTGAAGCATGGGAGAGGTTCAAAGGCTATTGGTCTCAGTGTCCACATCATGGCTTCACCAAAGAGAGCTTGCTTAGCACCTTCTGTAGAGGAGCTCTACCACAGTGCAGAAATAGGCTTGATACTGCTAGCAATGGTTTTTTCTTGGGAAGAACTGAAGAGGATGCTGAAGAACTAGCAGAGAACATGGCCAAGAGTGACTCAGTTTATAGTGAGGAGCATGATAGAGCCCATAGAAGTGATGACCAGCACACAAGGAAGGAAATCAAGACCTTGCAAGAAAAGATAGATTTTCTTCTCTCCACCCAAGCTAAACAAGAGCAGCTGAATTTTGTGGGTGCTCCTAGTCAAGAGGTTCCTCCTACAATCAATGAGGTTGATGGTTTAGAAGGCCAAGAGGAGTTGTACTTCATCAATGCTAATGGCACATGGTATAGGAAGGAGCCAAACTTCCAATACCAAAACAACTATCAGCCAAGACCTCACTACAACAATCAACAAGGAGGCTACCAAACAAATCAGTCATCTCAACCTCAAGGAAGTTCTTCCCAAGCTCCAAGCTCAAATATGTAGTTCATGTTCAAGCAAATTTTAGAAGCTCAAGAGAAGAATGCTAGGAGCATTGGAGATGAGTTCAAGAACATCCATGCCAAGATTGATGGTGTAAGACCCGATCCTGGCCTCTCAGGCCAGCGGTCGATGCCTCACGTCGCTCGGTCCATACCCTGACCGAACCTCTAAAAATGTTTTCGCCCTTTATTCAAAACATCGCCCATAGGCGAGGGCTAACTCAGATCTAAGCTCAAGACTACCGTAGTCAATTCTTAGCTTAGATCAATTCAACACAGACGCAGCGGAATTTAAGGCTGTCTCTGCCCTTGGAAGTGGAATCCGGTCTTCCAACTTCTCTCCTGGCTATTTGTGTGTCTTCTATGGATGTAGAGGAAGCCCAGGGCGTGGCCAACAGTAATCAAAACTCACCAGAGGGTCGTTCTCAACTCCCCTCTTGATTGCCCTCAAATCTGCCCCTTTGCTGCCTTCACATCTCTCTCTCTGGTTTGGATTGTTTAATCCGACCTCCTAACCTTTTCTCTCTGTTTTTCTTTGTATTTCAGGGAGGAAGAAGGATCCCTGGCTTGCCTGCAAAGGCACGGACTTGCCTGCCTTTTTATGGAAGAGGAGGTGGTTATTTTCCAACCATTGCCCATAACTGCCCATAACTGCTCTTGGGCGGTTACTTCTTCTTTTAAAAATAACTCCTGCCTATGGCAGTTACCATATGTCCTGGGATTTTCAAACCACTCTTGGACATGTCCAATACAAGCCCAAACTGAATGACAAGCCACTGGCCCAATCCCAAGAGCCCACCGGCCCATCGCCACACATGGACCGCGCACATGGCCCGACCACTATCCGGACCCTGTCCAACTTCCCGAGACCCGAACACTCAGTCAAGCTGAGTTGAGCTGATTCCTATCTGATCCAGCTGAGTGAGCTAGTCCATCCAGCTCAGGGAGCTGATACACTCTTAGGGAGCTGACACACTCTACTTGAGCTCCAACCGAGCTCCGTTCAGATGGTTGAGCTTCTTCCTTGCATCTCCTAGCTGTCATACACTGCGTCCAGCTAGTTTTCTTCATCTTATTCAATACTTCTAAGTCTATTGGTCCATTTCCAGACCTAGACTTAGTTTCACATGATCCATTCTGATCATTCACTTCCTTACAGCTTGTTCACGATCAATTCCCATGATATGAACCAAAGCAGTCCCGTTTCTGTTGAAACGTCTATGTCCCATGTCAAGTTCCACGAACGGGGATATGACAGATGGAACTTATTCTGATCTCAACAACAAGTACATGCAACTTGCCTCTCACCTCAAAGCTTTGGAGAGCCAAGTTGCCTCCATGTCTTCATCCTCCAAGAATCCAATGGGATCTCTACCAGGAAAACCAGAGAAGAACCCTAAGGAGACTTGCAATGTTATCCTCTCCACTTCTTCAAGGATTGCGTTGAGTGATCATAAGAATGATGTTGATGAGATTGAGAGGCTAGTGCTTGGAAATCAGATTGAAAATGATAAGAGACTGGTTGTGGCTACAGCTGAAGCTAGAGTTGTGAAGAGAGCTGATAAGAAGGTTCAAGGAAAGATTCTGAAGATTGATGAGCCTACGGTTGAGACACAAGTTGAGAAGAGTGATAACCTCAAGCTGAAAGAAGTGAAGGAAGAAGACAATGAGGTTGAGCTATCACCCTATGATAAGCTCCCTTTCCCTAAAAGGTTCCTCACCAAAGCTCAGAAAAAAGTGGTCTCCAGATTCAGAAAAGACCTAAGTGATATTGGAGTCAAGCTTCCAGAGATCACCAATATGCTTGCTGCTCTTGTCCAAATGATGCTCATACAGGACATTCTCACCCACCAAGCTGAAGTGGCTGAGCTTTTGGACATCTCACTTCTGAAGATTGATCCACCAACCCCTCCAAAGTCCCTCCCTAAGCTTGAGTCTCAAGGGAAGTTCACCTTGTCTTGCTCTCTTGGTAAACTAACTATGGATGATGCTCTTATTGATAGTGGTGCTAGTGTGAATGTCATCTCCTTGGATATGGTGCAGAGTATTGGGATTGAAAGCATTGAACCAGATACTCCTCCTCTCACCTTTGGGAATTCCTCTTCTACAACCCCACTTGGCATAATCAAGGACTTCCCCTTGAAGATTGGATCCTGCACCATACCTATTGACCTCACTGTTTTGAAGATGGCATCTGAAGAGAGAGTCCCTTTGATCCTTGGCACTCCTTTCCTCACAACAGTTGGAGCTTGCATTGACTTTCCCAACAAGAAGGTCACCCTCATGCATGTCAACAAAGCTGTCTCCTACCCTCTCCAACCTCCAATGGAATCAGACTATTGTGGGACAATCACTCATGATGCATAAGCTGTTGAGAAGCCCCAAGATGAAGAGGTTGTTGGTAAGAAAGAAGGTCTTGCTGGAGAGTCTTCAAAAGAGTTTTGTGATGAGCACTTGGAAAGTGCTAAAATAGAGGGGATGAGTGGAGTCTCAAAAGCCACTCATGGCAAGAAGAAGATGATGAAAGAGCCTCATCCTCCACCTCTTGATTTGCTCCCACACACTCTCACTCTCCATCCAAAGAAGCTCAAGGATGGACTCATTGAGTACAAGATCAAGCACAAGGACAGATCCACACCATTCTCAAGTGCTAGAGCCATCATCACTCCTCAGCTCCAAGATGACCCAATCAAGCTTCAAGAGCTTCTCTCTCAGGTCCTCACCATCACTCTTGAAGGTGGGAAGGATCCTCCTTCTCACTAATCCAAGAGAAAAGGTAGTCAAGCTAGTGACTCAAAACAAGCTCACTTGGGAGGAAGTCCCATGGTTATCCTTGTATATAGCTTTGCAATTTCAAATTTCCTTTTAAGTTTTTAATAAAAGTGGTCAAGATTTTCAGGTTTAGCCAAGCACTAGAGGAGAGAAGAAAGGTGGTAAACCACCTAAGCCTTATGATTTCCATGTAGCAACCTCCTCTAGTGGCTATGAACCAAGCCAACTCCTAGTCCTAACACAAGCAACACGCCCAAATCTCCATATGTGGTATCACTCCAACCCTTCTTGTATATACATTTTCTTTTGTCTTGTTGGGGTATTTCTTTCCCTCTTACTCACACAGAGACTGTGTGATTTAAGTGTGGGGGAGGTACTGTTGGTGTCAAAATCGGTCACGATGGAATCAATGACTGAAAGTCTCTGGAAAGTATTCCTTAAAACAAAGTCTCGGATAATTTGAAAAGAAGTTATATGAGATTTTCTCAAATTAGAATATCCACTCTCTGGTGAGGTCAAAAACGGTTATCTCGAAATCTACAGCTAAAGATCCTTCCAAACTCAAAGATTTCCCGCACGATCGACTAACGGGGGAAAGATCGAACAACGGAAAACCCACGGACGGCAAGACGGCCTGGCGCCGGCGGCACGCGTCACGCGGGCCGGCCTGGCGCCGGCGGCACGCGTCACTCGGGCTGGCCTGGCGCCGACGGCACGTGTCGCGCGGGCTGGCCTGGCGCCGGCGGCACCCCGGCCTGGCGCCGGCGGCACTAGTTCCGCAAGCCGGCCTGGCGCCGGCGGCACCCCGGCCTGGCACCGGTCGACGGCCCTCGTCCTTGTCTCGGTTCCATCATGCTCGGTCTGATCCCATCTTGGCTTGTTTGGATCGATCCTCGTGAGTTTGGTACGATCACGGCTACTGAATGAACATCTTTCGATTCGGTTGGAATCGTCCTCGATGTTTTACGACAAAAACTAGAAGGATTGGATTTCTCGTAGAAGATATCGTATAAAACAAAGATCGATTAACTTGAACATCGATCCTTTAGGCTATACGGTTTATTTTACGAGAAAGATAGTCTTTTCGAGAAATCGTATAAAACGTTCAACAACTTAAGACAAGGCCACGGACTTACTTACGATTTTAAGAATTCAGGCCCAATCAGACTATGACGGTTTATCCAGTTTCCCGAACATCGGATAAACATCAAGTCACCGAAAAATAGGGGAAAACTCGAGGATAATTATGAAGATCGACGGAAATGGAATATTTCCTGAAGAGATAAACTTGGGCCCAAAGGCGAGGTCCATCATCCTAAGGCAAACTGACCTTAAAGTGAGTATATAAGGAGAGCAAGAGCAGAAGAGAAGGGGATCCGAAAATCCTAGAATCTAGACTTAGAGAACTTAGAACTTAGGCGGTTAGGCCAGCGAGGCAGGACTTAGAACGTCTGGCCGCCTCTCGTTCTAGCTTTATCTTCTCCGCAGACCCATGTTCCTCTCGGAAGGATCTAACAATTCTCTTACTCAGAGCTCCGCATATAGAAACCCTAGGCATTATCTTCGACATGCCTGTTTCTATGACAAACGCTCATACTAGACGAACCCGCCCAGACGGTTCGATCTCATGTTCAACTCTTTTTAACTGAACTACGTCCGACTTGATCCTCGAACGGGGTACGTAGGCAGCCTTTCTTAAGGTCCAGTCCCAAATCTTAACAAAACCTTCTCCGCATCTATTCGGTTACTTGTCGTTGACTGTCGCAGAGAATCCGGACCTTCAAGGAAAGTCGGGTTAACTTGGCTTTCCTCCGCAATCTTATTCATTAAAATCGACGCTGGGAGTTTCGGTTCCCACAGTTTGGCGCTAGAAGGAGGGGGGGGAGGACGGATTAAACTAATACTCTTACTCATACGGCCGCAAAGCGCTTGATCAAACTAATGTCCGGAAATATGAAAGAAAAAGTTGCAGTTTGCGTCAACGATGGTAAAAAAACTCCAGCAGCGACTGTTCCTACGGCCAACGCTTACGCAAAAGCCACGGTGCTCGAGCAAATCAAAAACCTAGCCGCGGCTTTCCGCCACAGGAAGAGCACGAAAACGAGCTCGCAATTTCTCTTTCTAAACAGAAAAGGCAACGATAAAATCTATCAAACCCCAAAAATTCGTCTTGTTACCAAGTTAGAGAAATCGCAACGAGCAAGGTTTCTACGAAAAACGTTTCTTTCGAGAACCTCTCGGAAAAATAAAACTTATTCTCCTCGAAACCTTGGGGAAACCCTATATTACTCGCGGAACAGAAGCACGGAAAATCGGTTCACCGATTCCCACTGCCATACTTCTTACAAACAACTCTCGAGGAACAAACGGGAAAACGAAAGGAGGTCGGAGCTTGATCTTACTAGGACGACTTGCCATAGGGTAAGATCAGTCTTCCCAGTCCGCCTTAGTAAGATCCCACTTTGTTCTCCTTTGTGTCTAGGTCAAAATGGCTTTTGTTTCATCTCAATCGGAGTTTCCGTTGAGATTTTACGAAGAGAACAAAGTCACTGTCCTGGCCACCTCGCCGTGGGCAAGGACAAACATTACCGAGGTCACCTCACCCTCCGACATGGCTACCTCGCCACAGGGCGAACTCACCTTCGTTATCCTTTGAGTCTAGATCAAAGTGGCTTTCGTTTCGTCTCTATCGGAGTTTCCGTTGAGATTTTACGAAGGGAACAAAATCACTCTCCCGGCCACCTCGCCCGTGGACGAGAACAACCATCACCAAGGTCACCTCGCCCATGGCCACCTCTCCTGTGGAAACCTCACTTTGCTCTCCTTTGAGTCTAGGTCAAGATGGTTTTCGTTTTGTCTCAATCGGAGCTTCCGTTGAGATTTTACGAAGAAAACAATGTCGCTGTCTCGACCACCTGGCCCATGAGAAGGATCTCTCTGTCCCGTCATAGGACGAGACCTGTCCTGTCTCAGTACCATGCATCTTTGCCTGAGTTTTCGTAACTCGATCTTTGAGTCCGTGAGCCCCGGGGATCGACGAAGGCGAGCAACAGCAGCATCGGCGGATGCGGGACACGGCACGGGCGGCTGGGCGCCTGGCGCCGGCGGCAGACCGACCACGCCGCGCCTGGCGCTGGCGGCAGACCAACCACGCCGCACCTGGCGCCGGCGGCAGGGCGCCTGGCGCCGGCGGCAGGGGGCCTGGCGCCGGCGGCAGGCTCGTCCTCTCCCGTCTGGCGCCGGCGGCAGGCCTGTCGTTTCCCGTCTGGCGCCGGCGGCAAGGGTCCTGGCGCCCGTCCGTGCAGTCGTCTCGTGATCTCGGGCAACGGCAACATCTTGATCCCTTAAACCCATGTTCGGATTGTTCGAGAAACACGACGATTCTTCCGCAAAGCCTTCTCGATTGTTTAACAAAGTTCATATTTTAAAATCAAGCTCGGCAATATTTTACGAAACACCATTCGTAAAGTCATACAAGATCATATGAAACGATAAGGACCTATTCAGTTCGCTCATAGCCTGACGAGCTAAGAGCCTCACTCGAGTGGCGTCTTGCCCAATGTCTCCATTTGTCTAAAGCACCCACCTTAGCCTTCTTCAAGTTATCGCCTACTTCTCCTCCCTTTGTTTCAACGATTCTGTAATGTTCCTCCGGACACATTGTCAATTTAACCAGCAGTACGAAGAAACGAGAACAGGAACTTGGGCGTTCATATCTCTCTTTCGCTCCGATATTCTCGTCAGAATTTCATCAAAAAACCGATTCTCGTTCGGTATCATAATTTTCAAAGTCCTTTGACGATGAACCGTTAAAAGTCACGAAACAAAGAGGAACGGGCAAGAGGCAGCCTTGAACGATCGATGAGACTAAGGCAGAACATGCAAACCGATCTAGTCTCTCGAAAAACCGAGACACGATCGCCCCACGTTGTAAAGGCATACTCATCCCGCTTCCTAAAAGAAAGAAAAAACGTACACAAGCCTTCGGAAGAACGGCTAACCCGTTTTCTTTCGTAAAAAGAAAAGGAAAGTAGGTACGTATAATCCCATCTTCGAAAACTTTTTGCTTCAGCATCAAGACAACGCTTTTGACAAAGCAAACTCTCGCAGCAATAAGATTCGTCTAAAAGACGCTAGCAGCATAGCCCAACCGTTACAAACATAGTCTTGAAAACTCTACGTCGTCTCTCGTCGCAAACTCGCGACTAGAAACGTGTACCAACGTCAAACTAATAGCACGACGGTGAACTACGAAAATAACGAAATAACCTTCGGTAGAACTCCATGAGTAGTTCGAAGCAGCTTTCGTCCAAAGGTCGAAATCATAGCGGAAACATCTCCCGTGTAATCCGCGGAAACATCGCTACTTTAATAATCTGCGATTTTCTATCTCCATGAAACCGGTCATCCATTACTTTCGTATAACAAGAACATATTAAAACAAAACAGCCTATGGAAAAAACATGATCGGTCTCATGCAAAACGATTTCGCAGTACGCAAAAGTGAATGAGGAAAACATAATCCGTGGTCGCGAATATCGCAAGTAATTTGTGAGAAACACTCTCCCGTTACCTTTGCGAAAACCCCCTCTTACATCACTTTTACGAAAAATCCTCTGTATGGTCGAGTCAATTCATACAAAGCAACTTTCGTAAAATAAGCATAATGGGTCCAACGAGTAACTGTCATAGACAGTTTTTGCTCCACAAGGTTTCTGGCTCCTGCTTTCACTCCCCGCGGTTACGTCCGAGCAGGAAATAATCACGCAGGCGAACCCGCACATGTCCTGCATCGATCCCTTAAACTTTTTCCCCCCGGATAAAATGAAACAATTTTCATGCAACAAAAAAGAATTTATACGAGCCATTTATCGTATAACTAAGACCTAAAGTGGAAGATCGTTTCTAAAAGCCATCAGCCATAACTCAGAAAACTCCGCTATGCTTGGCATGTCTATCTCGGCAAACGCTATTTGGCCCTCGGCCAACTACGCCCTTCCGTAAAGCCCGGACCTGAATTCGGCATCCCCATTAAGGACAATCGTAAACTAACATGACCTTAATAAGGGTCATGGTCTGATCGTTTACCAACAACTTCCTTGGCAATACGGCTGAATCTAGCCTCCATGCCAATCCAAAGCTACTGAGCGAGCACCGCTCCAATCACTTAACGGCTAAAAACAACAATCCACGATTTGTTCATAGAATGCCAAGTGACTATTACGCAAGAAATTTGTCGCATAACCCAGAATCGGAAATCATACGATAAACTCTTCAAACCAAAATTCAGTCCTAACAACCATATGGTTAACGGAAGATTTAAACTCATCGTCAATCGATTAAGTTCTATACGCCCCGTAAACACGGCATGAAAAGAAACACTCGTGACAAGGCTCCAAGAGTTATACGAGTCATCCTTAATATATACAAACAAATCCCGGAAGGCCAACACTTCACGAACCACTGTGAATGTAGACGCTTCTCCCTGGGTCAAACTTACGCGACCCCTTTGTCCTGCGTCCAAACCGAAACAACAGTTTCTGGCTGCGGAAATTCGCAAAACATCTCCAAAGCCCGCGAACATTTCAACCACGAAATGCGGCACATGGGAAACTCGACCTTCAGAACTGCGAGACGTTGCTAACGCTCGAAGGACATTCTTTTCCTCAAAACATACAAACACACCTCTAAACGGTAACATGCCTCTAAACTGGCATCATGTCGTTGCTGCTGATCACAACAAACGAACTCTAACGTCCTAAACAGACAAATAGCCGCCCTTCAAGGGGTAGGCTCTCTTGCATCCGACAAGGATAGACATAGCGCGCTATACAAGAAATCCAATTTTTGGTTTAGCTCTTCGTAAAGGAAGTAGCTCGACTCACGCCTAGACAAATCATATAAGCCGACAACAATTCGCGGATTTTAAACGGTACGAGTCAGGTTAAAATCGCAAACAGGCAAAACGAAAGCCGATTTGTCATCGCAAAGCCTCAGTCCGAGAGTAAACCTAGGTCTTGCCCTAAACCCAGCCACGCTGGATCTTGACATCTCACAGACATAGTATGGTATACGAGATCCAAAAATTTGTCTCTTCACTTAAGCCTATTCGTTTCACGAACTTTTCGCATAAATCGGTTAACCGCGGAAAATATCCCTTTATGCAAACAATAGGTACGGTGATCATCAGGGAACTAGGAATGAGACGACAACTCACACCCTCTTTCTCATACTTCGAAAAAACTGAAGTTCATAAAAAATCGAAAAACACATAATGGCCTCACAACGCCCACACCAAAACAAATACATCAACAGCATCATGCTCGAAAGTCTCTCATGACACATAACCAGACCATATAAGTCTCGCTGGAAAACAGATCACAAGGGTCTTAAACTCCAAAACGAACTACGGAAGGCTTGATCCCTACAACAAGGGTACGTAGGCAGCCTTCGAAAGGCGCAGCCCCAATCTTACCACTTTCAATGGAGCCTTTCAACCATTAATTCCGCCTATCTTACCTGACATGTCTTATCGCTCGCAAGAACATCACGAAGGTTTTAACGAGCTGGCGGGCTAACTGTTGGTGTCAAAATCGGTCACAACGGAATCAATGACTTAAAGTCTCTGGAAAGTATTTCTTAAAACAAAAAGTCTCGGATAATTTGAAAAGAAGTTATACGAGATTTTCTCAAATTAGAATATCCACTCTCTGGTGAGGTCTAAAACGGTTATCTCGAAATCTACGGCTAAAGATCCTTCCAAACTCAAAGATTTCCCGCACGATCGACTAACGGGGGAAAGATCGAACAACGGAAAACCCACGGACGGCAAGACGGCCTGGCGCCGGCGGCACGCGTCATGCGAGCTGGCCTGGCACCGGCGGCACGTGTCTCGCGGGCCGGCCTGGCGCCGGCGGCACGTGTCATGCGGGCTGGCCTGGCGCCGGCGGCACCCCGGCCTGGCGCCGGCGGCACGCGTCGCGCGGGCTGGCCTGGCGCTGGCGGCACCCCGGCCTGGCGCCGGCGGCACGCGTTCCGCAAGCCGACCTGGCGCCGGTCGCACCCCGGCCTGGCGCCGGTCGATGGCCCTCGTCCTGGCCTCGGTCCCATCATGCTCGGTCTGATCCCATCTTGGCTTGTTTGGATCGATCCTCGTGAGTTTGGTACGAGCAAGGCTACGGAATGAACATCTTTCGATTCGGTTGGAATCGTCTGCGATGTTTTACCACAAAAACTAGAAGGATTGGATTTCTCGTAGAAGATATCGTATAAAACATAGATCGATTAACTTGAACATCGATCCTTTAGGCTATACGGTTTATTTTACGAGAGAGATAGTCTTTTCGAGAAATCGTATAAAACGTTCAACGACTTAAGACAAGTCCACGGACTAACTTACGATTTTAAGAATTCAGGCCCAATCAGACTATGACGGTTTATCCAATTTCTTGTTTCGGGAAAGTAATGGATGACCGGTTTCATGGGGATAGAAAAATTGCAGATTGTCAAAGTAGCGATGTTTCCGCGGATTGCACGAGAGATGTTTCCGCTATGATTTCGACCTTTGGATGAAAGCTGCTTTGAATTACTCATCGAGTTTTACCGAAGGTTATTTCGTTATTTTCGTAGTTCACCATCGTGCTATTAGTCTGACGTTGGTACACGTTTCTAGTCGCGAGTTTGCGACGAGAGACGACGTAGAGTTTTCAAGACTATGTTTGTAACGGTTGGGCTCTGCCGTTAGCGTTTTTTAGACGAATCTTATTGCTGCGAGAGTTTGCTTTGTCAAAAGCGTTGTCTTGATACTGAAGCAAAAAGTTTTCGAAGATGGGATTATACGGGTATAGTATACGTACCTACTTCCCTTTTCTTTTTACGAAAGAATACGGGTTAGCCGTTCTTCCGAAGGCTTGTGTACGTTTTTTCTTTCTTTGAGGAAGCGGGATGAGTATGCTTTTAGAACGCGTGGCGATCGTTTCTCGGTTTTTCGAGAGACTAGATCGGTTTGCATGTTCTGCCTGGACAATCAAGGAACGATGGAACGAGACTGGAAATATTTCCTAAGACTTAGCTTGCTAGACTATCCACCTAGATCCTAAGTTCCTTCAATTCTACGGCAGTTTTCAAGATGTTTTTGTTCCTGTCCTACGAAGAATTAAAACCTTTACAAAAATTTTCGAGAAAATAGTCTTTTGAAGGTTTCGGCATTTCCAAAGGAATCCCATTTCCAAAGGAATAGTCGAGATGATTGGTGTTTAGAATAACCGTGATCGTACCAAACTCACAAAGATTGATCCAAACAAGCCAAGACCAGGACGAGGGCCGTCGACCGGCGCCAGGCCGGGGTGCCGCCGGTGCCAGGCCGGGGTGCCGCCGGCGCCAGGCCTGCCCGCGTGGCGGGTGCCGCCGGCGCCAGGCCGGGGTGCCACCGGCGCCAGGCCGGCTCGCGTGACGGGTGCCGCCGGCGCCAGGCGGGGTGCCGCCGGCGCCAGGCCGGCCCGCGTGACGGGTGCCGCCGGCGCCAGGCCGGCCCGCGTGACGCGTGCCGCCAGCGCCAGGCCGGCCCGCGTGACGCGTTCCGCCGGCGCCAGGCCGGCTCGCGTGACGCGTGCCGCTGGTGCCAGGCTGTCTTGCCGTCTGTGGTTTTTCCGTTGTTCTATCTTTCCCTCGTTAGTCGTTCGTGCAGGAAATCTTTGAGTTTGGGAGGATCTTTAGCCGCAGATTTCGAGATAATCGTTTCTAATCCAACGAGACTCCTCGAGTATCGGGATTGAGATGGACTTGGACTCATAGACTTTCCGTCTTCAAGGGTTTGAGCAATGAGGCTTCGGACTTTAGACGTTTTAAAGATGAACCTTTTAAACAATCGTGAAGGCTTTGCGGAAGAATCATCGTGTTTCTCGAACAATCCGAACATGGGTTTAAAGGATCAAGATGTTGCCGTTGCCCGAGATCATGAAACGACTGCACGGATGGGCGCCAGGACCCTTGCCACCGATGCTGCTGTTGCTCGCCTTCGTCGATCCCCGGGGCTCACGGACTCAAAGATCGAGTTACGAAAACTCAGGCAAAGATGCATGGTACTGAGACAGGACCTGTCTCATCCTATGACGGGACAGAGAGATCCTTCTCATGGGCGAGGTGGTCGAGACAGCGACATTGTTTTCTTCGTAAAATCTCAACGGAAGCTCCGATTGAGACGAAACGAAAACCATCTTGACCTAGACTCAAAGGAGAGCAAAGTGAGGTTTCCACAGGCGAGGTGGCCATGGGCGAGGTGACCTTGGTGATGGTTGTTCTCGTCCACGGCGAGGTCGCCGGGTCAGTGACTTTGTTCTCTTTGTAAAATCTCAACGGAAACTCCAATTGAGATGAAACGAAAGCCATTTTGACCTAGACACAAAGGAGAACAAAGTGGGCTCCTACTAAGGCAGACTGGGAAGACTGATCTTACCCTATGGCAAGTCGTCCTAGTAAGATTAAGCTCCGACCTCCTTTCTTTTTCCCGTTTATTCCTCGAGAGTTGTTTGTAAGAAGTATGGCAGTGGGAATCGGTGAACCGATTTGCCGTGCTTATGTTCTGCGAGTAATATAGGGTTTCCCCAAGGTTTTGAGGAGAATAAGTTTTATTTTTCCGAGAGGTTCTCGAAAGAAACATTTTTCGTAGAAACCTTGCTCGTTGCGATTTCTCTAACTTGGTAACAAGACGAATTTTTGGGGTTTGATAGATTTTATCGTTGCCCTTTCTGTTTAGATAGAGAAATTATGAGCTCGTTTTCGTGCTCTTCCTGTGGCGGAAAGCCGCGGCTAGGTTTTTGATTTGCTCGAGCACCGTGGCGTTTGCGTAAGCGTTGGCCGTAGGAACAGTCGCTGCTGGAGTTGTTTTACCATCGTTGACGCAAACTGCAACTTTTTCTTTCATATTTCCGGACATCGGTTCGATCAAGCACTTTTCCGGACGTATGAGTAAGAGTAATCCGTCCCCCCCTCCTTCTAGCGCCAAACTGTGGGAACCGAAATTCACATCGTTGATTTTAATGAATAAAAACGGAGGAAAGCCAAGTTTACCCGAATTTCCCTGAAGGTCCGGATTCTCTGCGACAGCCAACGAAAAGTGACCGAATAAATGCGGAAAAGGTTTTGTTAAGATTTGGGACTGGACCTTAAGAAAGGCTGCCTACGTACCCCTTTCGAGGATCAAGTCGGACGTAGTTCAGTTTAGAAAGAGTTGAACAAGAGATCGAACCGTCAGGGAGGGTTTGATCTAGTATGAGCGTTTGTCATAGAAACAGGCATGTCGAAGATAACGCCTAGGGTTTCTATGTGCGGAGCTCTGAAGTAAAAGAATTTTTCGATCCTTCCGAGAGGAGCGGAGATTTGCGAGCAGGAGGCGGCCAGACGTTCTGGGGCCTGGTTCGTCTAGTATGAGCGTTGGTCATAGAAACGGGCATGTCGAAGATAATGCCTAGGGTTTCTATGTGCGGAGCTCTGAGTAAAAGAATTGTTAGATCCTTCCGAGAGGAACAAGGGTCTGCGGAGAAGATAAAACTAGAACAAGAGGCGGCCAGACGTTCTAAGTCCTGCCTCGCTCGCCTAACCGCCTAAGTTCTAAGTTCTCTAAGCTAGCAGGAGTTCTCTAAGTCTAGATTCTTGGATTTTCGGATCTTCCTCTCCTCTGCTCTTGCTCTCCTTATATACTCACTCCTAGGTCGGTTTGCCTTAAGATGATGGACCTCACCTTTGGGCCCAAGCTTATCTCTTCAGGAAGTATTCCATTTTCGTCGATCTTCGTAATTATCCTCGAGTTTTCGGTAACTTGATGTTTATCCGATGTTTGGGAAATCGGATAAACCGTCATAGCCTGATTGGGCCTGAATTCTTGAAATCGTAAGTAAGTCCGTGGACTTGTCTTAAGTCGTTGAACGTTTTATACGATTTCTCGGAAAGACTATTTTTCTCGTAAAATAAACCGTATAGCCTAAAGGATCGATGTTCAAGTTAATCGACCTTATTTTATACGATATCTTCTACAAGAAATCCAATCCTTCTAGTTTTTGTCGTAAAACAACGAGGACGATTCCAATCGAGTCGAAGGATGTTTATTCCGTAGCCGTGATCGTCTCAAGCTCACGATGATTGATCCAAACAAGCCAAGATGGGATAAGACCGAACACGATGGGACCAAGACCAGGACGAGGGCCGTCGGCGCCAGGCCGGCCCGCGTAACGGGTGCCGCCGGCGCCAGGCCGGCCCGCGTGACGGGTGCCGCCGGCGCCAGGCCGGGGTGCCGCCGGCGCCAGGCCGGCCCGCGTGACGGGTGCCGCCGGCGCCAGGCCGGGGTGCCGCCGGCGCCAGGCCGGGGTGCCGCCTGCGCCAGGCTGAAGATCTCGGCGAGGGCTTCGATTTGATGTCTTGATCGTTTTCTGGTTCCTCATGGTTTGAGAGAATGACCTCTTCGAAGTTTCGAGGCAGATTCTTTTGTGTTTAGGGTTTTTGTGGTGATCGAATCTTGATGTCCTTGGGCGAGCGGACCGATCTTTCCGGGGACTCTCGTACGCGCACCAGAGAGTGGATATTCTAATTTGAGAAAATCTCGTATAACTTCTTTTCAAATTATCCGAGACTTTTTGTTTCAAGAAATACTTTCTAGAGACTTTCAGTCATTGATTCCGTCGTGACCGATTTTGACACCAACAAAGTCACCGAAAAATAGGGGAAAACTCGAGGATAATTATGAAGATCGACGGAAATGGAATATTTCCTGAAGAGATAAACATGGGCCCAAAGGCGAGGTCCATCATCCTAAGGCAAACCGACCTAGGAGGGAGTATATAAGTAGAGCAAGAGCAGAAGAGAAGGGGATCCGAAAATCCTAGAATCTAGACTTAGAGAACTTATAACTTAGGCGGTTAGGCGAGCGAGGCAGGACTTAGATCGTCTGGCCGCCTCTCTTTCTAGCTTTATCTTCTCCGCAGACCCTTGTTCCTCTCGGAAGGATCTAACAATTCTCTTACTCAGAGCTCCGCATATAGAAACACTAGGCATTATCTTCGACATGCCTGTTTCTATGACAAGTGCTCATACTAGACGAACCCGCCCAGACGGTTCGATCTCTTGTTCAACTCTTTTTAACTGAACTACGTCCGACTTGATCCTCGAAAGGGGTACGTAGGCAGCCTTTCTTAAGGTCCAGTCCCAAATCTTAACAAAACCTTCTCCGCATCTATTCGGTCACTTGTCGTTGGCTGTCGCAGAGAATCCGGACCTTCAAGGAAAGTCGGGTTAACTTGGCTTTCCTCCGCAATCTTATTCATTAAAATCGACGGTGTGAATTTCGGTTCCCACAGGTACCAGATAATTTATCATTTTTGCTTTGTGATTTTGAGTCTCATGCATTGCATTGTACATTCATAAGTGCATAGAAAATCAAAAAGAATTTAAATTTTTGAACCATGTAAATTGCATCACTTGCATCCTTAAGATTGAGTCTAGAGCATATAGGTTGCATTCATTTGCAGATGGAGCATTGCCTTGTAAAGAACACTTGTTTGCACTGAATTTGGCACCCTAGTTAAGCATATCAAGTAGCTTAAGCATCTTTTGAAAGGCTTGCATGCTTTGAGCCTTGAAAACTCTTCTTGAAACTTGCTTGCTTGCTTGATAATTGCATTGTTCGTGAAACCAGCTCCATCCTGAACTTAGACCTGAATGAACTTATTTCTCTTGCATATGGGCATTTGCATACTTGATCATGGATCTCATACACATTTGGGTTATCTTTTCCCATTGTACCACTCTATGTTAACCCAAATGGCACTTCCATACCCTTGAGCCCTATCCATTCTTTGAAGCCTACATTGATTTGCATGAGTGAGGCCTTTTCTGATAGTTTGTCATGTGCAAAATCTTGAGAGTATTGGGGGCGACATGGATTTGTTCTCATCTCTTGCTAGCATAGGGTCATCATTTGAGCTAGCTTCTAGGATGGTGAGTGGGGTTTTTGTTCCTTAATGGTCTAATTCTTGGGTTTGGAATGTAACAATGTTGAGATTGATGAACAAATGAGTATCATAAGAAAGAAGAACCATAGGGACCTAAAATAATAAGATAAGAAGCTCTTGATTGATGTTTTTGACCTTCCCCCTTCATGTATAAAAGAAAAAAAAAAAGAAAAAAAGAAAAGAAAAGAAAAAGAAAAGAAAAGAAAAAGAAAAAGAAAGATTCATTAAGATAGTGGGGAAGGAAAAACTTAAGAGTTAGAGCTTAGAATGTTAATAGAGGTCCTTAGAGGTTGATTCATGAGAAAGAAAATGTTCATTGGGTGAGTGATGTGAGTATGTTTTCATTTTGGGTTATGGGATGAATAAAGAGGGTGTAGATCTTGTAATCACTAAGGAATTGGGTAGAATGATGAGGATGGATCCATGTATACATGAATTGCTCCTAGTCTTAGATAAATTTTGCATAATGATCAAGCTACTTGATTCTTGAGTGATTGCCACCTTGAAATGATGCATTGAACCTTCCTTTTCATCCATGTTAGACCATTTGATCACCTAGCCAAATGATTGAGATCATGTGCCCATTTGTGAGACTTCACCTTGTGTGTGTGTGTGTGTGTGAATCAATGTGAGGGCTGGTTAAGAGAGCATGTTGGTTGATAGGCATTGCATCTTGTGTAGAGACATAAGAGTAATTGATAGGCCTTGTGAAGCTAGAGCATAATAAGAGAGTTTGCTCATGCTATTTGCTATGTTTCTTTAGGATGTCAGGTTGAGTGCTATGAGTGTTTCTTTTGGCTTTGCTCCCATCTTTATATTTCTCCTCCTTGTGTTTTGAAAAGTTTACTTGAGGACAAGTAAAGGTCTAGTGTGGGGGAGTTGATATCTAGCATATTTACATGTTTTTAGCATCCATATCTCATGCATTTTGATCATATAAGTTAGGCATTAGGCATCTTTAGGTCCATTTTGCATTCATTTGTCCTTATCAGGTGTTGGAGTATTCTTTGGTATGATTTGAGGTTTTTGAAAGCCTTATGGCCCAAAAAGAGATGAAGAATCAAGTTTGGCCATGAAAAGAGAAGTCAATCCATGATCTGGTCAAGACAAAGATGAGCATGGACGGAGGCCTTGGAGATATCTTCTAATGCTAATATTTGGTGGAGACACAGCATTTTGATTTAGCTTTCCAATGGAAGTGATTTCAAGTCATTTGGAGCCATATTTGAGAAGTTATGATCGATTCATTGGAAGCATGTCAAGACACCCGACCTAACCTACCCGCACGGGTTGGGCGAGAGATGATGGACGCCAGGGAGTGTACTCGGCCTCACACACCCGGGATGAGAACCCTGCACGGCTCCACACACCCAGCCTGGCATACGCAGCCTGAAGGACCCGCACGGCTCACATACGCGGCCTGAAGGCCCCGCACGGATCAACATGAGATACGCGGGTCGGCATACGCGGGTCGGGACTCGACCACCTTACCCGGTTATCGGCCAGTTTCTTCCTTTTCTTGGCTTCTGATTGGTCGAAAATCATGTGGCACCAAGGACCTTTTGGACTTTTCTCTTATGTTTTTAAGGGCTTTCAAGCCACCTATAAATACTCTTGTAATCTCATTAAGAGACTTAACTTCTTTTCTCTCAAAAACATAATAAGATCTTGAAGAAAGTTTTGATCTTTGATCCTTTTCATCTCATTTCTTTTGTGTTTAATAGATTATCTTCTTCTCTAATCATGTTTAGCTAATCATCATTGATTTCGAGGTTTTCCATGGCTATTAGTGAGTAGATCTATATAGGGTTCATGGGCTTGGGAGACTAAGGGTGATTAAGTATAGATCCAAGGTGCTTAGTGTTAGATATATCCTTTCCTTACATTGATTTGGTGTTCTTCATGCTATATTTGAGTTGGCCTCTCAAACATAGAGCTATATGCATTCCATGCCCGGAAGTTGTTCTATGAAATGCCTGAACCAACTCATCTATGCTTTTAGCTTGCTTTGCCTAAGGGATTAGTTGTCAAAGAAGCTAGGATTGCTATTAGACTCATTCTCCATGTTTGCTTTGATCATTACAGCCAAAGGGATTTGGTGTACTTGGGTGATCATTGCAAAAGAGCATTCATCTAGGGATAGAGCTTTCTTAGTTTTGTTGTCTAGGCATAAGGAATTAGATTGATTGAAGAGTTGGCATCTTGGATTGAACCTTGATCACCCAAAGTCAATTCCCTTGTCCCAAGAATCCCCTTGCCTCATTGAGAAAGAAAGTTCAATCTTTTATTGCATTTTTAATATTGTCTTAGTTTCATAATCATCTTCTCATCATGGTTGCACTTAGATTAAGCATAGGCTTGCATTCCCTTTGCATTAGAATCTCTTAGAATTGGATTGACATCTTGTATTCTACAACATTTGATTAGGACCCTAAAAAAGTCCTTTCATCACTCTATCCCTAGATGAATACTCATTCACTAACATATCTCAAGCATCTAATCCCTTAGGTTGAATAATATGAAAGCAATCAATAAGAACAAGTTTATTAGCTATCTTAACACCTTTAACAACTAATCCCTTAGGTAAAGGATGTTAAAAGCATTGGAGAATTGGTTCAGGCATTTCATCAAACACCTTCCGGGCTTGAAATGCTTATGGCTCTATTTTGAAGAGGCCAACTCAAAAATAACAATAAGAACACTCTACAAGCAAATATCAAAAAAGATCTACACTACAACATCTTAGTTCTACACCTAATCACCCTTAGTCTCCAAAGCCCATGAATCCTAGATAGATCAACTCACTAATAGACATGGATAACCTTAAAACCATGGATGATTCGGCTAAACATGATTAGAGATGAAGATAATCAAGCAAACACAAGAAAATAAGATGAAAAAGAATTCAAGATCCAAACTTTCTTCAAGATCTAAATGTATTTTTAAGAGAAAAGAAGTTGTTCTCACAAAGGAGATTACAAAAGTATTTATAGAAGGCTTGAAAGCCCTTAAAAACATAAAGACAATTGACCAAAATGGCCCTAGAATCATTAAATCTCGACCAGACCTCACAAAAATGCTCCGGGTAGATTGCTGGTCCCAACCCGAGCATCCTGACCCGCGCAGATCCATCCATCTGTTCGGCCGGCCGCACGGGTAAGCTGACCCGCACATACTGACCCACGTGTTTCCTTGCTTCCAGTCCGTCCAGCCCGCGCATGTCCAGCCTGCGCACGTCCAGTCCTGGTCCGTTCCTCGTCCCGCGCGGGTAAGGTGACCCGCGCATGTTTGGCCGCGCGTCCAGCCCTGTTCGTTCGTTGTTCCGTGCGGGTAAGGCGTGCCGTGCATGTCCGGCCGCACATCGGTCTATGTTCGATCTCTCCTCCGGACGCGCGGGTGAGCTGACCCGCGGCCCTTGACCCGCGTGGTTTCTTCGTCCAAGCTGTCCAGTCCGAGCCGTCCAGCCATGCGGGTGCTCCGTCCCGAGCGTTGATACGTGCTCAAATTACCCTAGAGTAACTTTACTCTCATCAAAAGAGGTCAAGCTATAGTACTTAGGGATCGAATCCACAGGGAGCTAGGGAACACACTAGATCTTATTGAAACAAAGCTAGGTCAAAGATTTCAAAGCAGTAAATAGCAAGTAAACTTAGAATTAGTGAGCAAGACAATTACTCAAGTGATTGACTTGGTGTTAAACAAATATGGTGAAGGTGTTAGACTAGGATTACTATTCAGGTTATCAGGATTATAATAGTATGAATGCTTCTATGAGATGCTTGCATGATATTAAAGAACCCAGCTATTACAATAACTTTAACTGTCGTCCTAGGTTATCTAATACTAGAACCGATGAAACACCCATTGGCGAGACATAGGAAGGCGTCAATCGACCTGCCATTGCACGTATCGATCGACAGTGCCTCGCGTCGATCGATGACTCTATAGGAGTATCGATTGATACGCTTCTAGTAAGCTTTAAGCACGATGGCTGATTAACAGTTCGCTTAAGGAGTTTGCCAAATCAGCTGTCGCTTGTTCCAGCAAATTCCTAAGCTCAAAGAAGATAGATCCAAGGATAATATCCACTATTATCATGTATAGGTTAGCTACTCCTATACAAGCATTAAGAGCAATCTTCTAAGATGAATATCACATGGTCAATTATTCATATTTGGGGCTAATCCCTCAAAACCTATTTGAATCCTAGATCTAACAAAGGTGTTTACTCAGACATGGCCAAGCAAAACATCATAACAGTAAAATAAAACTGCATAGATAGAATAGATAGAAAATAAAGGTGTTCAAGAAAACTCTCAATTGTAACTCTCTATCTCACAATACAATAGAAAAGAAACTCTCAAAAGACTCTCTCTGAAAGAAACTCTTAAGAACCAAAAGACCTAGAACTATGAAACTTTGAAAGCTGTAAACTCTCTAAAAACTCTTGCTTCTACCAAAACACTTAGGCAAAGCATAAATACATAAAATTAGGTTAAAACTCATCAGGGGTATCTTGGTAAATTGGATGAAGTCTTGGGCTTCAAGTCGACTGTGACCAAACTGGGCTTTTTTGTTGAATATCGAACGATTACACTGAAGGTGTATTAATCGACGCGTCTCTCTCCGTGTCGACCTTGAATGGTCGATATGGTCATCTCGAGATGAATCTCTTAAATGCTCCAAAATGCTCCAAAATACTCCTGAACCTGTAAATATGTATTCTAGACAACAAAATAGGTTAAATGTATCATATACCATGACTAAAATCAGGTCGAATTCATGGTATATCAACTCCCCCAGACTTAACCTTTTGCTTGTCCTCAAGCAAAAACAACTGGCAGTCTTTCTGGAAAAGTTTTGAAGACAGCAGGGACTCAAAAAGTTTAAAAATTCTATTTTCATATCTTCCTAGTAGTGCAAGCCAAGTCAAGATCATTCTAACTACAGAAGCACATTATACCATCTCCTAGTATAGCAACCAATTTCTCATAGTCAACAACTTAATCAATCCTGTCTGATATTCTCCTATACTAACCTCATTTCTTGCATAAAATAAAAGTGTAGGCTTTACCTTGGGAGTATCGATCAAAGGACACATGGGTTTCAATTTCAATGAACATTGGTGCTCAAACAAGTTTCTGAATCCCTTTCTTCCCACTTTCTCTCTTTTCTGAATCCTTATAGTTTCAATTTCAATGAACATTGGTGCTGATGCAGTCCATCTTGTTCATCTCATTGACTTTCTTCTTTTTAGCTCTCTTTTTTTTTGACAAAGTGTAGCGAATAATGGGGTCACAGGAGACACTCCTATCCCTCGTTTCCATAATGTGTGATCATTCCTTTCAAAATTAGAATAATGGGGTCACAGGAGACACTCATATCCCTCTGCATCTTCCACTAAATCATCTCAATTTTTTAAATCTAGGATGCTTGAAGAGAGAGAGAGAAGGGAACCAAAAACATACAGACTTTTACCTTCCAGATTTGCAGAAGGAACCCAATCTAATGTATACCAAGCCCCAAGACAAGCAGGTAATGTCAGTATTAGGTTGGAGGTCAGCTTTGGTTCCTTCAAACACTCTTAGTAGGTGCGAACATAGTAGACAGGCTGATCCACTTTAGTATCTTAGTACTTCTGCAATCAATGAATCTAAGACTGGTCTAAAAAGTGTTTAAATGATAAGTAATAAACAAGATAAGATCATTGTCCCTTTCTTGACTCAATAAAATTCTTAAATAAGACTCAAAATAGTAGATTAATAATAGAGAATCACTAATAATTCCCCCAGACTTAAATTACACTATCCCGAGTGTAAAACAGTCGGAGTTAATAGAAAACTATAGTATAAAGGCGAAATTTAACAAGTTAGAACGTTATACCTGACCGATATCATATCGATCGATGAAGATGACAGCGTGTCGATCGTGGCGGATGTAGGCCTGTCGATCGATGTCAACTTGGTCGCGTCAGTCGATAGAGATGGTAAACGTCTACTCAGAACTTTTTTTTTATATAAAAACGAAAATAAATGCTAGTAATGCATAAAGTAAATGAGATTAACTAATAGTTGGTTGCCTCCCACTCAGCCTTTGTTATAGTCATTTAGCTTGACTTTGGAGGTTAAATGGCTTAGTTGGTGTGGAAGAAGTTGTTTGCTGGTGTGCAAACATCCTCTTGTTTTGTGGACTGAGTATTAGTGAGGCTTCTTGTGGCATCATCTGACTTGGTCCATCTCTTTTTCATATCCTCTAACTCATCGTTCAACAAGTGTAGCCTCCTCTCAAAGTTCTCAATGTTGAACTGCTGCTTTTTAAGCTGATCATAAGAATTCCTTGATGGCTCTGGCAGTTCTTCATGTATTGAAGGTAGCACACCCAATGTGTCCGTTATGGTTGCATGTCGGACTGATGGTGTATCAGTATCGATCGATGCTGTAGCATTGATGTCGATCGATGTCGTAGTGCCCTCATCGATCGATGTATGGGATGGCATATCAGTCGATGTGAAGGGTGAAGGGCGAGTTGCAAGTTCTCTGAATAGCCTTGATCTCCTTGTCTATTCCTTATGTCCTTGATTGAAGAGTAGCAATGCTGCTGTCGAAAGGGAAATAGATGTCATCAAACTTCCTGTAGTATTCATTCTCTGAATAATCTAGGATTCATAGATCTCAGCTATCATCTTGTCAACTTCTCTCTTGGTGTAGGTGGCTCTTCTTCTTTAAGTGGCTGGGTAATTTGTTGTGTCTGACCAGCTTCTCTTCTTACTCTTATAAGTATCATAAGCTCTAGCTCCATACTTTGGTTTGTAGTGGAATTCTGTATTCCATCCATCGTGCGTGCTTCTCATCATATCGATCGATGTGGTGTTGTCCAGGTCGATCGATTGTTGCCTCTTCTGCTTGTTGCGGAGTAGATGCATTCTTCTTTGCATCAATTCAAAGCTCTTTGCTATCCAGTTGAGGTTGGTGGTGAGGCGGCACTGGAACATATCAAGACTATTCTGTACAGCTTGTTCTTCCCATCTGTTGTCTGTCTTGATGATGTTGAGTAGCTCTATTTTCATGGAAGTGTATTGTTCCTGAAGATCGGTATAGATCAACGTGTGGTTGTCATTGTCGATCGATTGTTGATGGTTCTCTGCTGGTGCTTGATCAGGATCGATCGATGTGCTGGTAGGCATGTCGGTCGATGGAGATGTCTCTTGTTGAAAATCAAGCTGATTCTGAATCGTGTCCATCTCCTGCTGTAAAGCATCCATTCGTGCTTCGAGTGCATTCATATCATCACTCATCGGATAGTAGGAACTACCAAATCGTTCTTCATAAGAACACAACTTCTCTTCCAGTCATGTAAAGCGCGTATCGATCGATTGCTTGATGTTGGTGTCGATCAATCTAGGGTAAGATGCATCGGTCGATGGTATCCATCGATCATCGGTCGATGTCAGAGGGTTCTAGGGCTTCCAGGCTGAAGCTCCTTGTGGTTGCGGCCTCATAGTGGTGATATCATCTGCAAGCTCCTTCATGGTCTTGGTCAACCATGTAATCTTGTCATTGAGTGGATGGTAGACACTGTCAAGTTTGCACTTGAAATCATTCATTGAATCATACTGAATGGTGTAGATATCATTGATCTTCTCATCCATCTCTGCTCTGCTGTAAGGATCTGGATCTTGAGGTGTAGCTTGAGTAAATAGGTTTCCTTGTCCATTGGCCATGGCAAGAATATCTGTGATGTCTTCCTTGGATACTTGTAGGAGACGTCCATCCATAGCTCTTGCATTGCCTTCTGGATCTCTGAAAATACCAAACTCTTCAGGGGTTAGATATCAATAACCTAAATTATCATTATGTAAATCGAATGGTAAGGGTGGAGTATCGATCGATGCATTAAAATGCTCATCGATCAATGTCGTGGTGTGCAGCTGCTAGTGAAGATTGCAGCTGGATTCTTCTCCATGTTGCTGAGGGGTGGAAGTTTTCTGATGCATCTTGTCTTCTTCTATGGTTTGTGATCTTTTTTTACCCGTGGCTTCTTTTATAGGAGAAATCATCAACCAAATTTCCAAATTTGAGATTTCCATTTTTCTCAAAATTGGTTTCATGCATATTGATTGATACGTCATGACGTATGTCGATCGATTCTTCTTCTTTCTGCCCTCGTCTTAGACCGGTATCGATCGATGCTGATGTTGTTGCGTCGATCGATTTGTGTAGTATGTTTCCGTATGATCTGGATCCATATCTAGTAAGAACTCCTTGGTGGTCTGTGGCTGGTTCTTCCTTGCGGTTCTCACTAAATTCTTCCACATATTGGGAAGGTGTAGTAGCTTCTAGGGCAAAGATCGGATAGCAGTAAGCTGGCCAATCGTCTTGCGTCTTCGAAACTTTTGTATCGATCGATGTGTAGTAACTGGTGTCGATCGATTTCCCTGTGTCTGATCTTGGAATCGGTTTGAGACTGGTGTCATCCTTGTAGGCTGATGGTCTTGTTGGAATGAACTCGTAAGGGACATAGTTGATGGGTTTTGCATCTCTATTAATGAAAGAGTACTCAATCTCTCTTTCTTCCCAATAGTCTTCATCATACTCATCATCTCTTGTATCCATTGGAAGGTTGTATTGCTCAGCTTCTCTGCGGATATATGAATATGGTATGTTCCTGTTGTAGTGCTCATCATACTCTTCTTCTCTGCGATTGAATGAGTATCCAACATCTCTTTCTCTTATATAGTCCTCATCATACTCATCATCTTGTTTCTCTACTGCATATGTAGGCTGGTAGTAGTCTGATTCCCAATTCCCATCTAAGTAATCACCTGGAAAGTGATCAACTTCGTACATAGGTGTACTATCAATCGATGTGGAGTGAAAACTGTTGCTTGTATCGATCGATGTGATGACTGAACGGTCGATCGATGTCGTATCAGTTAGATCGATCGATGTGTCGGTATTGGTGTCGATCGATTCCGAGTACTCTGTCTCGTACTCCTATACACAGTAGCATGTTGCTACGAGTTTTGCTTCATCTGGAGGCTGGTTGCAGGACATCTTTGGCTTGACAACTCTAACTGGATCATAGTAAATCTCTGGGTTGATGAGTGTCAAACACATCTGGCTTGTGTACAAATTGCAGACGGCTCCCACAGTAGCTAGGAATGCTCTTCCAAGTAGTAAAGAAGAATTCCAATTTAACTTGATGTCTAGGACATGAAAGTCAACTGGAACTAGGGTATTACCAATCTGTACCTCAAGATCTCTGATGATTCCCAATGAACTTTTTCTAGAACAATCTTCAAAGTAGAATGATTCTTTGGAAGGTTCCTCCTTCAGACCTAATTGGTCTGCCATAACCTTTGGTAGGATGCTGACTGATGCTCCTATATCACATAGTGCATGTGAGAATTCAATACGTTGCACTATGCATGAAATAATGAACTCTCCAGGGTCACTCTTCTTCTTCAATGTGATCTTCTTCACATCCTCTATGGTTTGATTGAACATCTTTTCAATATCAGCTTCTGTTACTCTGGTTTCTCGAAGAACATCTACAATCTGTGTGTGAAGTATGACTCCTCTCTCTGCTGGAGTACTAAGAACTCTTTTCTTGAAGTTTTCCAACTCCTTTGCATTAGCTTCCCTTTTAAAGTGCTTAGGAATCTTCTCTTTCCTTTTTCTTTGGGTTCTCTTTGCACTTTCCTTTTCTATCTCCATAGGCTCTGATGTATCTTCAGCTTCTTCTTGTGGGTTGTCTGTAGGTTTGGGTCGGCCTCTGAGTGCATAGAGTTGGGTTGCATCTATCCTTGGTAGTTGCACTCGCTGTATGATGGTTGTATATTGATCGATTTCTGAAGTAGCAGGTCGATCGATTTCTGGTTGGCTTGGGCGATTGATGTCATCCTCGTGAGATCGATCGGTGAAAGGGTGGAGTGGGTTTGGGTGCCTTGCGGCGAACTCTGTGTGTGTCATAATCAGGACTGGTTTGTTTGCAGCCGTAGACTCTGTAGACTGTGTCGATTGATGTGGAATTTCAAACATCGATCGATAATCATCTTCCCATGTCGATCGATGATCATCGTCTGAAGTCGGTCGACACCAGTGAGAACTGCCGATACTCTTGGAGCTCTCAACTGCAAAGTCTTCTTCTTGGGGTAACTCATGCTTGTCCACTTGCCAGAATCATCTACTGTGATGGCATTGATGTGGTGCCTGATGAGATCTTCCTCTCTCCCTTTTATAAAGGCTTCTTGCCTCATAATAGCTTCTGCTGTTTGGATCACCTGTGTCTCTAGCTTCTTCACATGGGTGCTAAGGGTGTCAAACTTCACATTCAGACTATTATAAGCAGCATCTATCTTTCCATTAAAATCCACAGTAAGCCTCTGCTGACCCTCTAGAACTGAATCAAGCATTGCTTCAATCTTGCTCTCCTGAGTAAGTTGTAGTGGATTATGGTAGAAAGAATTGTTGAGATTCTTGTTGTTGTTGTAGTTGATGTTGCTAAAGGGTTTCTGACAATGTGAATTCTGATTGTAGTTGCTTCTCTGACTGTTGCCATAGAAGTTCATGTTTCCATTCTGATTTCCAAACCTCTGAAATCCTCCTATGTAATTCACTTCTTCTTCATATCTCTCCTCATCAGTCTCTATAGCTTCTACATCTTCTACAATGCTAACCTGCTTCTTTAGAAGCTTGTTGACACTGTCCAATTTGGCTCTCACATCGTCCAACTGCTCCTTCCCAAGGGCATTGGCCGATTTTCTTCTCTCATAATCAGTGTTCTTGGTGATGTTGCTAGTTGTCAAGTTCTCAATAAGCCTCACAGCCGCTCTTGGATTCCTGATGGTGAAGTTTCCTTCACTAGCTGTGTCTAGTGCTGTCTGCTAGGCCAGATCTAAACCTCTGAAGAAAGTGCTGAGTAGCTGCACTTCATTGAATCCATGGTGTGGGCAATCTCTCCGATAAGACTTGAAAGGAACCCAACAATGTCTGAAAGGCTCTGTAGGCTTCTGCATGAATGTAGCAATCTTGCTTCTCAACTCTTTTGCGCGTGTCTCATCAAAGAAATTAATCAAGAAAGCATTCTTGATATCATCCCATGACGTAAGAGATCCTGGTGGTAGTTGAAAAGCTTGCAAAGTAGGTAGTCAGCTGGGACTCCATTGGCTTTGATAGCAGATATAAGATCCTCGTACTTCTCTAGATGGTCCATAGGATACTCATTAGATGCTCCACTGTAGGGTGTCTGTCCAACAAGTGTGTAGTATTGAGGCTTCACCTCAAAATCAGTCCTATGTATGTCTGGAGGACGGATAACAGATCTGTTGGCGTAGTATTGATCTGGACGGTTGTAATCAGCCATTGATCTATTTCTGTTGGCTTCTTCTGCAGCTCGAGCATTGGCTGCAGCAGTCTCAGCTTCTGGATCAGAGATTGCAGCCCCCTGATCATTAATTCTCTGACCTGCTGCATTACGCAGGTGACCTTCTTGGTCACGCAGGTTACCTTCATTGTCTTGCATAAGTATCAGTGTTGCGACCATGTTTTGCGGCTCGGTATCGATCGATAAGCGGATAGCGGTATCGGTCGATGTCGGATGAAAGATGTTGGTTGACGGGTACTGAAAAGTATCGGTCGATGTGGATGAACGAGTATCGGTCGATATTGGATGAATGAGATTGGTTGATTTCGGTGAACGGTTATCGGTCGACAGTGTTTGAGACTTTGTAGACGGTTGTTGATGAATATCGGTTGATGCACAACCTGGTGTATCGATCGATGTGGAACGAATCTGTTTGGGGATTGAACGTTCCAAAGCAGCTGGATCAGTAGAAAAAAGTTCCTTGTTCTTTTTGCTTCTGGTTATGCTGGGCATGCACCTGAAAAGAAAAGAAATTTTTTATCAGTATCAAGTAGTAAAGTAAAAGAAAACCTATACTTAAATAAAATCTAATGGCGATCAAAGCTCCCCGGCAACGGCGCCAAATTTGACACATGCTCAAATTACCCTAGAGCAACTTTACTCTCATCAAAAGAGGTCAGGCTGTAGTACATAGGGATCGAATCCACAAGGAGTTAGGGAACACACTAGATCTTATTGAAACAATGCTAGGTCAAAGATTTCAAAGCAGTAAATAGCAAGTAAACTTAGAATTGGTGAGCAAGACAATTACTCAAGTGATTGATTTGGTGTTAAACAAATATGGTGAAGGTGTTAGACTAGGATTACTATTTAGGTTATCAGGATTATAATAGTATGAATGCTTATATGAGATGCTTGCATGATATTAAAGAACCCAGCTATTACAATAACTTTAACTGTCGTCCTAGGTTATCTAATACTAGAACCGATGAAACTCCCATTGGTGAGACATAGGAAGGCGTCGATCGACCTGCCATTGCTCGTATCGATCGACAGTGCCTTGCGTCGATCGATGACTCTATAGGAATATCGATCGATACGCTTCTAGTAAGCTTTATGCACGATGGCTGATTAACAGTTCGCTTAAGGAGTTTGCCAAATCAGCTGTCGCTTGTTCCAGCAAATTCCTAAGCTCAAAGAAGATAGATCCAAGGATAATATCCACTATTATCATGTATAGGTTAGCTACTCCTATACAAGCATTAAGAGCAATCTTCTAAGATGAATATCACATGGTCAATTATTCATATTTGGGGCTAATCCCTCAAAACCTATTTGAATCCTAGATCTAACAAAGGTGTTTACTCAGACATGGCCAAGCAAAACATCATAACAGTAAAATAAAACTGCATAGATAGAATAGATAGAAAATAAAGGTGTTCAAGAAAGCTCCCAATTGTAACTCTCTCTCTCACAAAACAATAGAAAAGAAACTCTCAAAAGACTCTCTCTGAAAGAAACTGTCAAGAACCAAAAGACCTAGAACTAGGAAACTTTGAAAGTTGTAAACTCTCTAAAAACTCTTTCCTCTGCCAAAACACTTAGGCAAAGCATAAATACTTAAAATTAGGTTAAAACTCGTCAGGGGTATCTTGGTAAATCGGATGAAGTCTTGGGCTTCAATTCGGCTGTGACCAAACTGGGCTTTTGTGTGTTGAATATCGATCAATTACACTGAAGGTGTACCGATCGACACGTCTCTCTCCGTGTCGACCTTGAACGGTCGATATGGTCATCTCGGGATGAATCTTTAAAATGCTCCAAAATGCTCCAAAAACATCATCTTTTCTCCAATTGCTCCTGAACCTGTAAATATGTATTCTAGACTCCAAAATAGGTTATATGTATCCTAAATCTATCATATACCATGAATAAAATCAGGTCAAATTCATGGTATATCAAGCGCCTGACCCGCGGCCGTCTCGTCAAAGTCTCTCGTCCGGATCATGATCCGTCCAAAGGTAAGGCATGTCCTGGTCGTTGGTCCGGTTTGTCAAACCTTGGCCAAACTCCATTCTTAACTTCTTTTTGGATCACAATGCTCCCAAACACCTAAAATCACCCCCTGGCACACTCCAGCACCTGATAAGGATAATGAATGCAAAATGAGCCTAAAGATGCCTAATGCCTAACCTATATGATCAAAATGCATAAGAAATGAATGCTAAAAACATGTAAATATGCAAGATATCACAACTTCGATTGATACCGGTTCAAGACGCGGACGTGACGATGAAGAATCGATCGACATACATCACGACGTATCGATCGATATGAGTTAAACCGACATTGAGAAAAATGGAAATCTCAAAATTGGAAATTTGGTAGATGATTACTACTATAAAAGGATCCATGGGGTAGAAGCAGTTTCACAAAACCTACAAGCAGACAAGATGCATCAGCCCATTTCCAACCTTAAGCCATATGGAGAAGAACTCAGTTGCAATCCTCACCATCAGCTACACAACAAGAAATCAATCGACGAGCATTCTACCGCATCGATCGATACTCAACCCTTACCATTCAATTCACATAATGATAATAAACTCGATTATGAATATCTAACACCTGATGAGTTTGGTATTTTCATGGATCCAGAAGGCAATGCAATAACTATGGATGGCCGTATCCTAACAGTATCCAAAGAAGACATTGCAGACATTCTTGCAGATGCTTGCTCAAATTACGCTAGAGCAACCTTACTCTCATCAAAAGAGGTCAAGTTGTAGTACTTTGGGATCAAATCCACAGGGAGCTAGGGAACACACTAGATCTTATTGTAACTAAGCTAGGTTGGAGATTTCAAACCAGTAAATTGCAAGTAAACTTAAAACTGGTGAGCAAGACAATTACTCAAGGGATTAATTAGGGGTGTTTAACAGATATGATGAAGGCTTTAGACTTAGGATTTCTATTCAGGTTATCATGATTATAATAGTATGAATGCCTATGTGAGATGCTTGCATGATATTATAGAACCCAACGGTAAGAATAACCGTACCACTGTCGTTTTCTGGGTTATCTATTACTAGAACCAATGATTCACTACAGGCGCAGGTCATAATCAGGAAGGCATCGATCGACCTGCTCTCGCACGTATCTATCGACATAGCCTCGTGTCAATCGATAGATGTCTCTATAGGAGAATCGATCGATGTGCCTCTAGTAAGCTTTAAGTGCGGGTTGATAACAGTTCACAAGATATTTGCTAGACCATATTGTCGCTTGCGCCTAGTAAATTCTGACTCAAAGAAGATAGATCCAAGGATAATATCCACTGTCATCATGTATAGGTTAGCTACTCCTATACAAGCATTAAGAACAATCTTCTAAGATGAATATCACATGCTCAAGTATTCATATTTGGGGCTAATCCCTCAAAACCTATTTTAATCCTAAATCTAACAAAGGTGTTTACTCAGACATAGCCAAGCAAAACATCATAACAATTAAATATAACTGCATAGATAGAATAGATAGAAAATAAAGGTGTTCAAGAAAGCTCTCAATTGTAACTCTCTCTCTCACAAAACAATGGTATGAAAAACCTTTAGGTAGGAATTATGTCTAAAAAAAACTTCTCTTTTGCCAAAACACTTAGGCAAAGCATAAATACTTAAAATTAGGTTAAAACTCGTCAGGGGTATCTCTGTAAATATATGAAGTCTTGGGCTTCAAGTCGGCTGTGACCAAACTGGGCTTCTCTGTGTTTAATATCGATCAATACCACTGAAGGTGTATCGATCGACGCGTCTCTCTCCGTGTCGACCTTGAGTGGTCGATATTGTCATCTCGGGTGAAATCTCTAAAGTGCTCCAAAATGCTCCAAAAACACCATCTTTCCTCCAATTGCTTCTGAACCTGTAAATATGCTATCTAGACTCCAAAATGGATTAAATATATCCTAAAACTATCATATACCATGACTAAAATCGGGTCAAATTCATGGTATATCAACTCCCCCAGACTTACCCTTTTGCTTGTCCTCAAGCAAAAACAACTGGTAGTCAAACAAACACAACTGGTAGTCTCTCTGGAAAAGATTTGAAAACAGCAAGGACTCAAAAAGTTTAAAGAACTTAGTCATATCTTTCTAGTAGTGCAAGCCAAGTCATAATCATCCTAACTACAATAGCACATTATACCATATCCTAGTATAGCAACCAAGTTCTCCTAGTTAACAACTCAACTAATCCTGTCTGATAATCCCCTCTACTAACATCATTTCTTGCATAAAATAAAAGTGTAGGCTTTACCTTGGGAGTATTGATCAAATGACACATGGATTCTTACTCAAACAAGTTTCTGAACACACAGGTAGTCTTCTCTGATCCCTTTCTTCCCTCTTTCTCTCTTCTCCGAATCCTTATAGTTTCAATTTCAATGAACAGTGATGCTGATGCAGTCCATCTTGTTCATCGTATTGACTTTTTTGCTTTAGTAGCTCTTATTTGGACAAAGTGTAGCGAATAATGGGGTCACAGGAGACACTCCTACCCCTCGTTTCCACAATGTGTGATCATTCCTTTCTGAATTAGAATACTGGGGTCATAGGAGACACTCCTACCCCTCTGCATCTTCCAGGAAATCATCTCAATCTTTTATATCTAGGGTGCTTGAAGAGAGAGAGAGAGAAGGGAACCAGAAACACACAGACTTTTACCTTCCAGACTTGCAGGAGGAACCCGATCCAATGTATACCAAGCCCCAAGACAAGCAGGTAATGTCAGTATTAGGTTGGAGGTCAGCTTTGGTTCCTTCAAACACTCTCAGTAGGTGCAAACATAGTAGACAGGTTGATCCACTTTAATATCTCTAGTACATTTGTAATCAGTGAATCTAGACTTGTCAAGAAAGTGGTTAAATGACAAGCAATAAATCTAAATAAGATCATTGTTCCCTTCTTGACTCAATAAAAAAATTTTAAAAACATTTTTCAATAAGACTCAAACTAGTAGATAATCATTAGTAATCCCCCCCCCCCAGACTTAAATTACACTGTCCCCAGTATAAAATAGTTGGAGTTCATAAAAACCATAATATAAATGCGAAATTATACAAGTTAGAACGTTATACCTGACTGATACCATATCGATCGATGTAGATGAAAGCGTGTCGATCATGGCGGATGTAGTGGTGTCGATTGATGTTGACTTGGTCACGTCGGTCGATAGAGATGGTAAACGTCTACTCGGATCTTTTTTTTTTTGACCTGCATAAATGAAAACGAAAATAAATACTAGTAATTAATAAAATAGATGATATTACCTAATAGTGGGTTACCTCCCACTCAGCGCTTTGTTATAGTCATTTAGCTTGACTTTGGAGGTTGAATGGCTTAGTTGGTGTGAAAGAAGTTGATTGCTGGTGTACAAACATCCTCTTTTTCTGTGGACTGAGTTGTAGTGAAGCTTCTTGTGGCATCATCTGATCTGGTCCATCTCTTTTGCATATCGGCTAACTCATCTGTCAGCAATTGTAGCCTCCTCTCAAGGTTCTCGATGTTGAACTGATGCTTTCCAAGCTTATTATAAGCATATGCTGATGGCTCTGATAGTTCCTCATGTGTTGATAGTAGCACACCCAGTCCATCCATGATGGTTTCCCGTTGGACTGATGGTGTATCAGTATTGATCGATGCTGTAGCTTCAATGCCGATCGATTTCGTAGTGCCCTCGTCGATCGATGCATTTTTTGGCATATCGGTCGATGTGTAGGGTGAAGAGCAAGTTGCAAGTTGTAACTGAATAGCCTTGATCTCCTTATCTATCCTCTCCGTCCATGAATGCAGAGTTTCAATGCTGCTGTTTAAGGGAAAATAGATGTCATCAAACTTCCCGTAGTATTCATCCTCTGAATATTGTAAGGCTTCATAGATCTCAGCTATCATCTTGTCAACTTCTTTCTTGGTGTAGGTGGCTTTTCTTCGTTGAGTGGCTGGATCCTCTGTTGTGTCTGTCCAGCTTCTCTTCTTTCTCTGGTAAGTATCATAAGCTTTAACTCCATACTTTGGTCTGTAATGGAATCTGTATGCCATCCATTGTGCTCGCTTGTCTCCATATCGATCGATGTGGTGTCTTCTGTGTCGATCGATGGTGACTGCTTCTGGTTGTTGCGGAGCAAATCCAATTCTTTCTGCATTAACTCATCTCTCTTGGCTATCCAGTTGAAGTTGGTGTTGAGGCTGCAGTAGAAAACATCAAGTTTCTCCTTTAAGGATTGTTCTTCCCATTTGTTATCTGTCTTGATGGTTTTGAGTATCTCCTCTTTCATAGAATTGTATTGTGCTGTAATGCTGGTGTAGATCGATGTGGAGTTGCTGTTGTCGAGTGCTCTTGGTTCTCTGCTGGTGCTTGCTGATGATCGATCGATCTGTGAGTTGTCATGTCGATCGATGGAGATGTCTTCAGGTGAAAATCGAGTTGGTTCTGAATTGTGTCCATCTCTTGCTGCAAAGCATCCATTCTTGTTTCGAGTGCATTCATGTCTTCACTCATGGGGTAGTAGGAACTACCAAATCTTTCTTCAAAAGAATATAACTGCTCTTCCAGTCTTGTAAAGCGTATATCGATCGATTGCTCAATGGTGGTATCGATCGATCTTGGATGAACTGCATCGGTCGATGGTATCAAACTAGCATCGGTCGATGTGTGGTGTAGAAACTCGTTGGATGTCGAAGGTTTCCTGGGCTTTCTTGCTGAAATTCCTTGTGGTTTCTGCCTCATTATGGTGGTAACGTTGTCTGCAAGATTCTCCATGGTCTTGGTCAACCATGTAATCTTGTCATTGAGTGGATGGTAGACACTATCAAGTTTGCACTTGAAATCATTCATTGAATCATACTGAACGGTGTAGATATCCTTGAGCCTCTCATCCATCTCTGCTCTGCTGTAAGGATTTGGATCTGAAGGTGTAGCTAGAGTGAATCCTTCCCGATGCTCTGGTAAGTGATGTTAGGAGTTTTCAAGGCTCCTTAACCAAATGTTATAGTATAGAAAGATTGTCGAACCAATCCTAGATGATTCTAAAGCAAAGGGAATGCAAGTTCATGCTTAAGCTAAGTCCAATCAATATTGCGAAGTGAAGTGAACTAAGAACTAAGCTAAAAATGCAATAAAGTAATGATCTTTCTTTCTCAATATGAAGCAAGAGGACTCATGGGGCTAGGCATTTGATCTTGGGTGATGTATATACAATCTAAGGGTGGCAAGCAATCAATCAAACACTCTCCTTATGCCTAAACAACAAAACTAGGCAAGCTCTATCCCTAGATGAATGCTCTGTTGCAAGAATCACCCAAGTACATCAAATCTTTTTGACAGTAATGATCAAGGCAAACATGGAGAACAAGTCTAATAGCAATCTTAGCTCCTTTAACAACTAATCCCTTAGGTAAAGCAAGCTAAAAGCATTGAAGAGGTGGGTTCAGGTATTTCATTGAACACCTTTCGGGCGGAAATGCATACGGATCTATTTTGATATGGTTTAGACCAAAATAGCATTGAGAACTCCTTAACAAGCAAGGAAACAAGCAGATCTAACACTAAACACCCTATATTTTCACTAATCATCCTTAATCACCCTAGCCCATGAATCCTAGATTAATCTACTCACTAATAGACATGGATAACCTAAAAACCAAGGATGATTCAAGGTTAAACATGATTATAGAGTAAGATAATCACACAAAAACAAAGAATAAAGATGAAAAAGGATTCATGATCCGAACTTCCTTCAAGATCCAAAATTTATTTTTTTTAGAGAAAAAGAGATAAATCCCAAATTGAGAGATACAAGAGTATTTATATGAGGCTTGAAAGCCCTTAAAACATCAAGAGAAAAGACTAAAATGGCCCTTGGAACACTTAGAATTCGACAAAAGAGGTTTGGAAAAACAGCCCAGGTAAGAGGAATGGAGGCTGACCCGCGCTGATCACCCAGCGGTGATTCCTTGATCTCGTCCTGATCACCAGCCGCGCGGGTGATGATTCCCGTGCTGATCACCCCCAGTGATTCCTTGATCTCGTCCTGATCACCAGCCGCGCTGGTGATGATTCCCGCGTCATTCTCCCCTAGGTCAGGCTCGTCCAGGGTTGATATGCCTCTAGTAAATTGGTCATAACTCCCCCCAATATAGTTCCAAATGACTTGAAACAACTTC
>CM031935.1:31830968-31885013 GCA_018703725.1 Brassica juncea
CTCCATAGTTCTGCAGGTGTACTTGGTGAGTTCCTAGTATAGCTCTCCGTCTGGGAGCAATCCCCTCTTGAAGGCCGAGACTGCCGTAGGGATACTACATTCAGGGATCGCCACTTTCTCCTGGTTGAAGCGAGCTATGTAGCTGCGTAAGGGTTCCGACCGATGCTGGAGGATCTCATAGAGGTTGTCCGATGTTGGGGTCAAAAACGGTTATCTCGAAATCTGCAGCTAAGGAACTTCCGGAAACTCAAAAGATTTCCCGCAAACGACTTACGAGGGAAAGATCGAACAAACGAAAAAACCCACAGACGGCAAGGCGGCCTGGCGCCGGCGGCACGCGGGACGCGGGCTGGCCTGGCGACGGCGGCACCCGGCCTGGCGCCGGCGGCACGCGGGACGCGGGCTGGCCTGGCGCCGGCGGAACCCCGGCCTGGCGCCAGCGGCACGCGGGACGCGGGCTGGCGCCGGCGGCACCCCGGCCTGGCGCCGGCGGCACCCCGGCCTGGCGCTGGCGGCACCCCGGCCTGGCGCCGGCGGCACGCGGGACGCGGGCTGGCCTAGCGCCGGCGGCACCCGTCACGCGGGCCGGCCTGGCGCCGGCGGCACCCCGGCCTGGCGCCGGCGGCACGCGGGACGCGGGCTGGCCTGGCGTCGGCGGCACGCGGGACACGGCCTGGCCTGGCGCCGGCGGCACGCGGGACGCGGGCTGGCCTGGCGCCGGCGGCACCCCGGCCTGGCGCCGGCGGCACCCGGCCTGGCGCCGGCGGCACCCGTCACGCGGGCCGGCCTGGCGCCGGCGGCACCCCGGCCTGGCACCGGCGGCACCCGTCGCGCGGGTCGGCCTGGCGTCGGTCCGCGGCCCTCGTCCCGGTCTCGGTCCTATCGTGTCCGGTTCGATCCCGCCTTAGCTTGTTCGGATCAGCCCTCGTGAGTTTGGTCCAATCAGGCTATGGCGGTTTATCCGATTTCCCGAAACATCGGATAAACATCAAGTCATCGAAAGATAGCGGAAAACTCGGAGATAATTACGAAGACCGACGAAAATGGAACATTTCCGGAAGAGATAAGCTTGAGCCCAAAGGCGAGGCCCATCACCCTAAGGCAAACCGACCTAGAAGTGGGTATATAAGGAGAGCAAGAGCAGAAGAGAAAGGCATCCCGAAAATCCGAGAATTAGACTTAGAGCGTCCTGCTAGCTTAGAAAAACTAGGGTTTAGGTGGTTAGACTAGCGGAGCAAGGCTTAGGACGTTTGGCTGCCTGCAACTCTATATTTTTCTTTAATCGCAAATCTCTCTGTCTTTCGGAGAATCCTTGTACTCGTCTCTTTCATCTAATAAAACGCCTTCGGGCAAGTATTTCAAACTCTTATTTTTATCTATTGAACTTTATCGATTTCGTGTTGCAACGCAGAGAATCCGGACCTTCAAGGAAAGTCGTGTTTACTTGGCTTTCCTCCGCAATCTTATTTATCGAAAATTGACGGTGTGAATTTCGGTTCCCACAGTTTGGCGCTAGAAGGAGGGGGGGACGGATTCTCTAACTCGAAAACCATCGATCGATCAAATTTCAGTATGACTTCTTCGTCAGCCCGCAACATCGTTTCTTTCGAGGATCGAGCAACGGCCCGTACGGTCAAACCTCACAACGATCTCCTCGTAATAGAACTCACGATCCAGGACATTGACGTAGCAAGGGTATTGGTCGACACCGGGTGCTCGGCCAATATTATCTACAAAAGCACCCTCGAGAGGATGGGCGTCGACCTAGGCATCCTTACGGATGACCCCAGCCCAGTATTCGGACTCTCGGGAGAAATTATGACCCTCGGCTCAACTAACCTCCTAGTCAAAGCCGGGAGCATCGCCAAGAACACGGAATTCCTAGTGATCGATAGTCCAACATCCTACAATGCGATAGTTGGAACTCCCTGGCTAAACTCCATGAGAGCGATCCCATCAACATTCCACCTATGCCTCAAGTTCCCAACGCCTTTCGGGGTCGAGACAATACATGGTAGTCACGGAGCAGCGCAGATCTACCTCGCTACCGAACTAAAACGGAAAAACTCTGAAATCGAAACCTCTCGGAAAAAGCAAACGATTCACAACTCGCCGGAAACCTTCTGGCAGTCCCAAAGAGCCGAGGCCCTGGAAGGGAAGCGTGAACCAACCTGCGAACCGGTGGTCTCAATCTGTCTCGACGATTCTTTCCCGGAACGGTGTGTCGAGATCGGAGCTAACCTCCGCGAACCAATGAAAGCAGAGCTCATCGCGTGCCTCAAAAAGAACCTCAGTACGTTCGCGTGGGCTGCGGAGGATATGCCGGGAATCGACATTAGTGTAACATGTCACGAACTTAATATCGACCCAACTCACAAACCCGTAAAACAAAAGAGACGAAAGTTGGGACCTGAGCGTGCCACCGCAGTCAATGAGGAAGTCGAAAGACTCCTCAAAGTTGGGTCGATAACAGAAGTCAGGTATCCGGACTGGCTCGCCAACCCCGTCGTGGTAAAAAAGAAAAACGGCAAATGGCGGGTCTGTGTTGATTTCACGGATCTGAATAAAGCCTGTCCAAAGGATTGCTTCCCGCTCCCACACATTGACCGACTGGTCGAAGCAACCGCGGGAAACAAGCTTCTGTCATTCATGGACGCTTTTTCCGGATACAATCAGATCATGATGAATCCCGACGACCGCGAAAAAACTGCGTTCATCACAGACCGCTGAACGTATTGCTATAAGGTAATGCCTTTCGGTCTTAAAAACGCAGGTTCAACATATCAGCGACTCGTCAACAAAATGTTTGCCGAACAACTCGGCAAAACTATGGAAGTATACATCGATGATATGCTCATAAAATCTCTTGACGAACACGATCATATAGCCCACCTAGAGGAATGTTTTGCACGACTCAACCAGCATAACATGAAACTCAACCCGGCAAAATGTAGATTCGCAGTGGCATCGGGAGAATTCCTCGGATACCTCGTAACGTATCGCGGAATCGAGGCCAACCCTAAACAAATCGACGCGCTGATAGAAATGGCCTCCCCGAGAACCAAGCGAGAAGTCCAGAGGCTAACCGGAAGAGTCGCGGCTTTGAACCGTTTCATCTCGCGCTCCACGGATAAGTGCCTACCGTTTTACGAGACATTGAAGGGAAACAAGAAGTTCGAATGGTCCGAACAATGTGAAAAAGCTTTCCAACAATTGAAACATTACCTGGCCACTCCACCAGTCCTCGCCAAACCGGTGGAAGGTGAACCTCTTTTCCTCTATATCGCAGTTTCCGCAACAGCGGTCAGTGATGTCTTGATACGAGAAGAACGCGGCGAACAAAAACCAATCTTTTACGTAAGCAAGACGTTACTGGATGCGGAAACTCGATACCCTCTAATGGAAAAATTAGCATTCGCTTTCATAACCTCGGCAAGAAAACTAAGACCATACTTCCAGTCTCACACTATAGTGGTCCTCACCACGTTCCCGCTGCGGATAATCCTGCATAGTCCAAGTCAATCCGGTAGGCTCGCAAAATGGGCAATCGAACTAAGTGAGTACGACGTCGAATATCGCCCAAGGACGTGTGCAAAGTCCCAAGTACTTGCGGATTTCTTGGTAGAATTACCCACTAGAAACATGACTAACGAGGAACCAAACTCAACTTGGGTCCTCCACGTCGACGGATCTTCGTCCAAACAAGGATCCGGAATCGGAATACGGCTCACCTCTCCTAACGGGGAAATCCTAGAACAGTCTTTCCGATTGGCTTTTCATGCTTCAAACAATGAGGCAGAATACGAAGCACTCATCGCAGGCTTGCGGCTGGCCCATGGGTTAAATATCCGTAATATTCACGCTTACTGCGATTCTCAGTTAGTCGCCAATCAATACAGCGGAGAATATGAGGCAAGAGACGAAAGGATGGACGCATATCTGAAACTCGTCCAAGAACTGGCTCGAAATTTCGACCAGGAACTGGCTCGAAATTTCGACCAGTTCGCCCTGACCAGAATTCCTCGCTCGGAAAACGCCCAGGCCGACGCCTTGGCTGCCCTCGCCTCAAGCTCAGATCCAGGGCTCCAAAGAGTAATGCCGGTCGAATTCATCGAGCATCCGAGCATCGAACCACCAGTGGTCGTCAATCTAATCCAGGACGAGATTGAAGATGCGGAAGAAGTCGAGGATCAGCCGGAAGCGGATGTGAACCCGACCGAGTACGGCTGCGACAGCCCTTGGTTAGAACCAATCCGAGCCTATATCGTGGATGGAACCTTACCCACCGAAAAATGGGCGGCTCGTAAAGTAAAAACCCAAGCGGCACGGTATGTCACGATAGAGGGAGAAATTTATAAGTGGTGTTTCTCTGGTCCTCTCATGGCATGCGCAGAAGGGGAAAGAGCGAGAAGAATCATGAAGGAGGTCCATTCTGGATCATGCGGAAATCATTCTGGCGGAAGATCTCTCGCGGTTAAAATCAAACGCCACGGTTATTATTGGCCAACCATGGTAAAAGACTGCGAGAAATTCGCTGGGAAGTGCGAAAAATGCCAAAGGCATGCTCCGACAATCCATCAACCTGCGGAGATCCTCTCCTCAATCTCGTCCCCCTATCCTTTCATGCGATGGTCCATGGACATCGTCGGACCTATGCACCCATCAAAACAAAAGCGCTTCCTCCTAGTCCTTACGGATTTCTTTTCCAAATGGGTAGAAGCAGAATCCTACGCAAGTATCAAGGACACACAAGTCGAGAACTTCGTCTGGAAACATATCATAACTAGACATGGGGTCCCGTACGAAATCGCAACAGATAATGGATCTCAATTTATCTCTACTCGATTCGAAGCATTCTGCGAAAAATGGAAAATACGACTTACAAAGTCAACTCCCAGATATCCGCAATGCAATGGACAGGCAGAAACCATCAACAAAACCGTCCTTGACGGACTCAAGAAACGCCTAGACGCCAAAAAGGGGCGATGGGCAGAGGAGCTCGAAGGAGTTCTTTGGTCGCATCGTACAACCCCAAGACGGGCTACGGGTGAAACTCCATTCGCCCTCGTTTACGGAACGGAATGTATGATCCCCGCGGAAGTAGAATTCTCCGGAGTACGGAGAAGATTCCTCCCCGAAAGAGAGGATTTAAACGACGCTATGATGCTGGACAATCTCGATCTCATCAATGAGCGCCACGACCAGGCACTCATTCGAATCCAGAATTACCAGCACGCTGCCGCAAGGTACTACAACTCAAACGTACGCCATCGCAGGTTCAAAGAAGGCGATTTAGTCTTACGCAAAGTCTTCCAAAACACTGCCGAACGAAACGCAGGAAAACTGGGAGCAAACTGGGAAGGACCGTACAAAATCATCAAAGTAGTCCGACCAGGCTCATACCAAATCGCAAACATGCAAGACGTCAAAATCCCGAGAACTTGGAATGCGATGCATCTCAAAAAATACTACCACTAAACGATAAAACGTGGTACAAAAGAACTACGAGATGGCTTGATCCCTAGACAAGGGTACGTAGGCAACTCGCCGATCGGCGGATTCAGCTATCCCCCCAATTTAAAAAAGGGGGGGAGTGGGTACGTATACTCGTATACTCCCACAAATTTCGAAGACTCTAAAATTTTCGAAACTTTTTCACGACTTTTTCAAAATCAGCCGAAACGGCTACAACAGCGGATCTAGTGTCCACTAAGCGATTATCACATCCAAAAACAAATCCCGAATGGCCAACACTTCACGAAGCACTGTGAATGTGGACGCTTCTCCCTGGGTCAAACTTACGCGACCCCTTGGTCCCGCGTCCAAAACGGAAACGACAGTTTTCTGGCTGCGAACATTCGCAAAAGACATCCCCAAAGCCCGCAAACGTTTCAACACGAGATGCGGCATAAGGAAAAATCAACCTTCAGCACTGCGAGACGTCGCTAACGCTTGAAGGACATTTTTTTCCGCAAAACATTGCAGACGAAATCTTCGTCTCTGAACATACAAACGCACCTCAAAACGGTATCATTTCGTTGTTGCTGATCACAACAAACGAACTCTAACGTCCTAAACAGACAAATAGCCACCCTTCAAGGGATAGGCTCTCTTACATCCGACAAGGATAAACATAGCGCGCTATACAAGAAATCCAAAATTTTGGTCTAGCTCTTCGTAAGGGAAGTAGCTCGACTCACGCCAAAACAAATCATATAAGCCGACAACAATTCGCGGATTTTAAACGGTACGAGTCAGGTTAAAATCGCAAACAGGCAAAACGAAAGCCGATTTGTCATCGCAAAGCCTCAGTCCGAGAGTAAACCTAGGTCTTTCCCTAAACCCAGCCACGCTGGATCTTGACATCTCACAGACATAGTATGGTATACGAGATCCAAAAATTTGTCTCTTCACTTAAGCCTATTCGTTTCACGAGTTTTTCGCGTAAATCGGTAAACCGCGAAAAATCTCGCTTTATGCAGACAATAGGTACGGTGATCATCGGGGAACTAGGAATGAGACGACAACTCACACCCTCTTTCTCATACTTCGAAAAAACTGAAGTTCATAAATAATCGAAAACGTTTCATAGATTGAGACTGCTGAAATTCAAACAAAACCCCAAAAAAGGGGCAGGGATTCGAAGCCACCAACGGCCAGTCCCGGTAAATACATCATGGCCTCCTAAACGGCCGAAACACATAAAAAACAAAATCCCAGAAGGGATCGATAAACCTAGACGCTCCCAGGAGCGTCATCTTCATCCTCACTTGCGACAGGGACAGCCTCGCCGTCGCCTTCCTCAGTCGCATCGCCACTACCCGCCTCGTCCGCGCCACCCTCGCAATCTTCTCCCACGCGCTCCCGATCTTCTGAGTTTTCGGAGGTCGGAGCTAGGGTGAATTCGGCTTGCAGACCGGCGAGGATCGAATCAAAATCTCCCTCGGTGGCCGCCCACTCTCCTTTACAGGACGATAATCTGGCTTCCTCCAAGTCCAAAGACGGGGCCTCATTACCTCGAAGCAACTCGAGCTCATTCAGACTCCCCTCGAACCCCGCTAAAGCCAAGTCCCTCTTACGGACAGCTATCAAGGACTCAAACAGGATGGCCATCCTCGTCAGACGACCATAGAAGTCGTCGCTGGCTTCGGCAACCTCCGAGGATCTACGGGCGTTCATCTCCTCGTGAGCCTGAACCTTCTCCTGAAGACGGCGGACTTCCGAGGATTTACTCCTCTTCTCTTTCTTCACCTTGAGTAACGAACTCGCGGTCTTCCCAAGGTCGCGCTCAAGATCGCTGATACGAACCTCAAGCTGGGACGTCTGGGCGGCATGGGTGTCCTCGACAGTCTGCAATGCGGCCTTAGTACGCTTCACCGCTTCCTGCGACGACTCCAGTTCTTTCGATAGACGAATGACTTCCGACCCGCACTCGCCAAGCATTCCGTCGATCAGAGACACAAACTGTCCGCAAAAAGGAAAAAGTAAGTATCATCGCAAAAAAAAAAAAAAAAAAAAAAAAAAAAAAAAAACCGTGCAAGAATTACGGACAAAATCGAACCTTGGAACGATGACGCGCCAACGGCTCTGAGAGGTCGCTTTCCTCGCTCTTCGCACCCCGCTTCTTTTTCGCTCCGGACGCCGCGCCAGCTCTTGCCCTTCCCTTGGGCAGCGGCGCGGCACCAACCGCTGGCAGTCCCAAGACGAGTTCCCTCTTCGCCGGGGGAAGAGGTGCAGATTCTATCGCGTCATCTCTTCCGGAGATCACGATCGGGGCAGTCGAAGAACCCGATGGATGGATCTGAACATCGAAAGTCTGTTCAGGAACAATAACCCCTTCTGTAGACGGGAGGGCATCGGATGGGACTTCGGAGCTAGGAACCAAAGGAGCAGGCAAAGGAGTTGGAGCCGCGGAAGGAACATCGGGCGTCTCAGTCCTCGCCCGCTTTGAGCCTTTCGCAGCACTACGCCGGGATAGCTTAGCCTTGAAAGAATCAAACCCATCAGTCAGGGACGGAATAGCCTCTTGAACGGCCTGAACGGCGGGAGCTTGACTGGCCGGAACCGACGGAGCTTGGCCGGCTTCGCCCATCTCAACATCAGAACCACTCTTTTCAACTTGGGATGAAGACATTTTCTTTCATGAGAGAGAAGAAGAGAGAATTTGGAAAGATGTGAAGAATGAGAAGGGAGGGTTGGCTACTTATAAGAAAAAAAGAGGAGAAGACACAGGTTCTCTGCGGAAAAATCCTTAGCCGAAGATTTCGATTTTCAAAAAATTCAGATCACTCGCCCGCAAAATCGTCTCCGACCTTACGGGCTGGGGGGCTAACTGTTGGGGTCAAAAACGGTTATCTCGAAATCTGCGGCTAAGGACCTTCCCAAAACTCAAAAGATTTCCCGCAAACGACTGACGAGGGAAAGATCGAACAAACGAAAAAACCCACAGACGGCAAGGCGGCCTGGCGCCGGCGTTACCCGGCCTGGCGCCGGCGGGACGCGGGCTGGCCTGGCGCCGGCGGCACCCCGGCCTGGCGCCGGCGGCACGCGGGACGCGGGCTGGCCTGGAGCCGGCTGCACCCGGCCTGGCGCCGGCGGCACGTGGGACGCGGGCTGGCCTGGCGCCGGCGGCAACCCGGCCTGGCGCCTGGCGGCACGCGGGACGCAGGCTGGCGCCGGCGGCACCCCGGCCTGGCGCCGGCAGCACGCGGGACGCGGGCTGGCCTGGCGCCGGCGGCACCCCGGCCTGGCGCCGGCGGCAAGCGGGACGCGGGCTGGCTTGGCGCCGGCGGCACCCGGCCCTGGCGCCGGCGGCACCCGTCACGCGGGCTGGCCTGGCGCCGGCGGCACCCGTCACGCGGGCCGGCCTGGCGCCGGTGGCACCCGTCACGCGGGCCGGCCTGGCGCCGGCGGCACCCGTCACGCGGGCCGGCCTGGCGCCGGCGGCACCCGTCACGCGGGCCGGCCTGGCGCCGGCGGCACCCCGGCCTGGCGCCGGCGGCAAGCGGGACGCGGGCTGGCCTGGCGCCGGCGGCACGCGGGACACGGGCTGGCCTGGCGCCGGCGGCACCCTGGTCTGGCGCCGGCGGCACCCGTCACGCGGGCCGACCTGGCGCCGGCGGCACCCCGGCCTGGCGCCGGCGGCCCCCGTCGCGCGGGTCGGCCTGGCGTCGGTCCGCGGCCCTCGTCCCGGTCTCGGTCCTATCGTGTCCGGTTCGATCCCGCCTTAGCTTGTTCGGATCAGCCCTCGTGAGTTTGGTCCAATCAGGCTATGGCGGTTTATCCGATTTCCCGAAACATCGGATAAACATCAAGTCATCGAAAGATAGCGGAAAACTCGGAGATAATTAAGAAGACCGACGAAAATGGAACATTTCCGGAAGAGATAAGCTTGAGCCCAAAGGCGAGGCCCATCACCCTAAGGCAAACCGACCTAGAAGTGGGTATATATGGAGAGCAAGAGCAGAAGAGAAAGGCATCCCGAAAATCCGAGAATTAGACTTAGAGCATCCTGCTAGCTTAGAAAAACTAGGGTTTAGGTGGTTAGACTAGCGGAGCAAGGCTTAGGACGTTTGGCTGCCTGCAACTCTATATTTTTCTTTAATCGCAAATCTCTCTGTCTTTCGGAGAATCCTTGTACTCGTCTCTTTCATCTAATAATACGCCTTCGGGCAAGTATTTCAAACTCTTATTTTTATCTATTGAACTTTATCGATTTCGTGTGGCAACGCAGAGAATCCGGACCTTCAAGGAAAGTCGGGTTTACTTGGCTTTCCTCCGCAATCTTATTTATCGAAAATTGACGGTGTGAATTTCGGTTCCCACATCCGATGTCTTCTCTAGGTCCCGACTGCTCGCGAACTGTTCCACGAATTTGTCGCTAAGGACCGCGAAAGAGGATATTGACCTAGAGGGCAGGTTGATGCACCACTGGAGTGCGGGTCCGATCAGGGTGGAACCAAACCCCTTGCACATGGTAGCTTCACGTGATTCCCTTGGGAGTGCTACTGCTAGCATTCTTTGTTTGTAATGGGTGATGTGACCGTCCGGGTCTCCGGTTCCATCATACATCTTGATGTTTGGAAAAGAGAACTTTCTCAGCATTTCTATCAGGGCGACCTCATCCGCGAATGGAGATTCTGCGTAGGAGTTGGGGTTGCTCTTCCGGATTGGAGGAGCTACTACGGGGAGTCTCTCCACCAAGGACTGTATATCATTGAACTTCTCGGTGAACATCTGTTCCAGATAGGCGTTGGAGGCGGATTTTGCTGCTGCTGCTTTGTCGGGTGCTTCCTCATCAGGTTCCAGCTCTGAATCGCTGTCTTCTATACCGTGGATCCGGGCGTTCCTGACCTCGCCCCGGTTTGCGTTGTTTTTGTTGGGTGCCGTCTGCAGAAGGGTTGTGTCTCCTCCCGCGTTAGGCGTCTCCAAAGTGGGCATAGACCGGACTAGAGTTCGGAAGCGGCGCTTCTTGTTGCTGACCGTGTCGAGGAGATGATTATCATCTCGGAGAGAGACGTTTTCGGCCTCGAGTTGGCTGAGTTTTTCTGCGCTTTGCTCCAGCTGCTTGGAGTGCTTATCTAGCTGACTTGTTAGACCCTGAACCTCCGAGAGGATCTCGGGGTTTTCCGTGGCGTTTTCCTGAGCTCGGTGTAGCTCGGTTACTTGATTCTGCAGACTGTCGAGCCGTCTTTGAAGCTCGGTTTCTCTCTGGGTAGCTTCGGGTAGCTCGTCGTGTCCATCTGTCGTCACCATCACGTAGTTTGGATTACCCCCTCCTTCTAGAGCCAAACTGTTAGGGGATTTTTGTGTAATTCCTTTTTGAGTACTACAGAACGATGGATGAGTTGTTATTTTGAGAGTATTCAGAGAGATTTGTCGAGAATGACATGATTTATATGTAAAAAGACGTTTTATTAGAGACTAAAGCAGAAACTACAATAGATTGGTGTATGAACCCTAGTCTAGGCGCCTAGCTCTATTCTCTTAGTCTCTGGATGTCCATCCCCTGCTTTAGGGTTTTGTTTCGCATTATATAGTCGTCCTTAGGCTGGTCTTAGTCGATCTGAGTAAGAGGAATTCTTCCATATTCGGAAATATGGAAGGTTCTCTTTGTCGGAAGTTTTCCATTTTCCCGGGGGGAAGGGGTAGTTCTTGAGTTCCTGAGTTCCTTTCAATGAGGACCCGGGGTACTGATGTCTTGCATATTTGCATGTTTTTAGCATCCATCTCTTGTGCATTTTGATCATATAAGTTAGGCATTAGGAATCTTTAGGTTCATATTGCATTCATATGTCCTTCTTAGGTGTTAGAACGAGCTAAGGAGTGATTGGAGGTGTTTGGGAGCTTTGTGATTCAAAAAGAGGTGAAGAATCATGATCAAGACCATACCTTGGACGAGACCAGGATGGACGGGACGCGAGATGGATCAGGAACACTTACCCGGGTGTTCGTTCGGACGAAAGATGGATGGCCGGTGCGCGGCTGGATATGCTCGGGACTGAGCACCCGCGGGGGACAGCTCGGACAGACAGCCAGGGGATGGACTGATGCACGGGGACGAGTGCGCGAGGAGCCTTACCCGTGCGGGACAAGGGCAGGACGAGCTGATGCGCGGCTTGATCTGCGTGAAGGCTGGTACCCGCGCGGCCTGGAGAGCTGGACGGTTGCGCGGCCTGGAGTGCTCGGCCTCACTTACCTGGGCGGGACAAGACGTGGACGGACAGGACGGTGCGCGGGCTGAGGTGCTTGGGTCAGTACACCCGCGCGGGACAGGCCAGCATCCGGATGATTCTGCTCGGGTCGGGACGCGCAGCCTGGCAAGGCCAGAGCCACCCTGAGCGTTTTTTGACGCTCTTCTCCTATTGGTCGAAGCCCATTTGATTCCAGGGACCTTTTAGTATTTTTCTATGATGTTTTTAGGGCTTCTAAGCCTTGTATAAATACTCTTATATCTCCCAATTTGGGACTTGTCTCTTTTTCTCTCAAAATCACTTTTGGATCTTGAATAAAGTTTGAATCTTGGATCCTTTTTCTTCTTTTATTCTTGTGTTCTTGACCATCTGTTGCTCTCTAACATGGTTAACCTTGAATTCATCATGGTTTTAAGGGAAATCATGTCTATTAGAGAGTAGATCATCTTAGGGTTCATGGGCTTGGGAGATTTAGGGTGATTAAGTGTAGATCTAAGGTGTTTTGGTGTACATCTATCTTTTTCTTGCTTGATTGAGTGTTCTTATTGTTATTTGGAGTTGGCCTCTTCAAAATAGAGCTATAAGCATTTCATGCCTGAAAGGTGTTCTATGAAATGCCTGAACCAACTCTTCAATGCTTTTAACATTCTTTACCAAAGAAATTTGTTGTTAAAGGTGTTAAGATAGCTAATGGACTTGTTCTTAATGATTTCTTTCATATTATTCAACCTAAGAGATTAGATGCTTGAGATATGTTAGTGAATGAGCATTCATCTGGAGATAGAGCTTGCTTAGAATTGTGTCTAGGCTTAAGGTTGATAGATTGAATGTTGCTGCCACCTTTAGATTGAAACTTGATCACCCAAGGTCAATTCCCTTGCCCCATGAGTCCTATTGCTTCATATAGAAAGAGTGATCATTACTTTATTGCATTTTAGTTTAGTTTTAGTTCATTTCACTCCACTCTATTGATTGCACTTAGATTAAGCATAGACTTGCATTCCCTTTGCATTGAAATCACCTAGGATTGGTTCGACAATCTTTTATACTACATCATTTGTTAAGGAGCCTTGAAAACGCCTAGCATCAAATTGGCGCGGTTGCCAAGTTCTAGTTTGATTTTGACATTGGGATTTAGTCACTTGCTTGAGACTAAGTCTTGTTACTTCTAGTTACTAATTTCCTTTCAAGTGGTTGTTCTTTTGCAAGGTACATTCACAAGAGAGGAAGATCATGTCTCTTGACTTGGAATCAATGTTCAAGGCTATTTTAGAGAGTCAAGAAAGAATGATATCTAGAAGCTCCACTTATTGTGACAGAGCTTATGAGCCAACCACCCAATTGGAGTACCAACCACATGGAAACCTTGGTCAAGAAAGCCAATATGGATATGGTGAGATATACCAACGTTGGGCTTTAGAGTATGAAGAACAAGAAGTCAAATCCCCTCAAGCCTCCAATGAAGAAAACATCACCAACATGCTTGCGAAGTTGTTGGAGAATCAAGAAAGAGGAAGGCTTGAGATACACAGGCAAATGAGTTCTCTTTCCACCAAGGTAGATGTTCAAGGCAAGACTCTTAGCTCAAGGATGGATCAAACTATAACACATGTGAAGTCTATCACCAACAACCTTTCTCACATCATTGAAGATCAAGAAGAAAGCATCATTTCCCTTTACAACACCAGCACTTATGAAGAGCATACCATGGATATCAAAATTGATGTTGAAGAGGATGTTCAACTCAAGGATGGATTTCAACAAGAAGCTGAAGACTCTATACATGAGCTTGAATTACTCCTTGGATGCATGGTAGATGAAAATCTTGGGCAAAGATATGAAGAGCAAGTTGAACCAACAACATACAAGAGTTGTTCAACAAGAAGCAAGGATGAAGAAGTAAGCTTGGTTGGAAGAATCTTTGAAGATCTTTGTGATGATGGTTTGGTTGTTGAATGCATAGAGGAGATAAGAAGGCTTTCACTACATGGGTAAGGATCCTAGACACACCAGCCTTCACTAGCCAGAGGAAGGAAAGTCAAGCTAGTGACTCAAAACAAGCTCACTTGGGAGGAAGTCCCATGGCTATCCTTTGAGCGGGCACCCGATGGTGGAGTCAAAGGGGTGGCTATATATGAGGCTTATCTGGAAGCTGGCGTGAGGAGTGGCGTTCCTTCTCTTGTTGCTGAGGTATCTTCATACTTTGGTTTTTGCCCCTCTCAGCTTACTCCGCTGTCTTGGAGAACTTTGATGGCCATACAGGTCCTCGGGGAATTGCGCGGTTTCCATATTGGCGTGCATGAGGTCTTGTACTCCTATTGTTTTGCTCCCTTGGCAAACAAGCCCGGGTTTTACTTCCTGAGAGCCCGTGAAGGTGCTCCTTTGGTCGGGGAGCCCTCGAGAGGTGCTGGAGAAAATTATCCTTTCGGAGATAACTGGGACAACCGATACGTGTTCATGAGGATCCAGGAACCAATTCGTTACCCGAATTTCTGGCGTATTGTAGGTAAATATTTTGATTCTCGGCTTCTGTTTTACTCGAGCTCCTGTGCTTTCTAACTCTTGGTTTTGCAGATGTATCCCGCCCTGTGTCCTTTCCTGGGGAGGCTGTGGCGAAACTAGTGATGGAGATCCCTTTACAGTTTCAATGGGAGAGCTTCTTGGTAAGCAAGGAGGATTTGCGTCATAGTCGTATCTGGGGCAAGGTCTTCCTACTTCTCGTCTTTGTTTTTGCCATGTTATCGACTTCTCATTCTTTGACTTTCCCTAGGGAGTGTTGTGGGGCTTCCTTTATCTGCTGTCTTCCAGAATTACCAAGGGGTGAAGGCGAAGAGAAGGCGTTCTTCCTTCAATCTTCCACCAAGACTGGCTAGGGCTGCTGCTTCGGCGTCTGGTCCTTCCCCTCTTCCTTCAGTCGATGCTATGACTAGAGTTGACTATAGCCTTTCAAAGGATATTCATCAGATGTTGCTCACTGAGGTATTTTCTCTTCGCGGCCAGGTTCAAGATATGATGGCTCACATTGATCGGCTGATTCAGCAAGTGAGTGTGGCAACCAGATGGGAACTCATGAAGGAATGGCTGGAGGAGAGAACGGGGTGCTGGAACCCTGGGGAACAGTACCAGCGATACTTGTCTTTGTTTGGCCGGCCGTCGATGGAGCCCGGACGTCCTACGATTCCTACGTCTACAGGATTGTGGACCTTGGCGGAATTGCCCTTTTAGACTTTTTCCTTTGTTGCTGGTTTTTATTGAGTTGAATTTCCTTCTTCGAATAATGTAGCTTTGATGATTTTCCTTTAATGCATCTTTTTTACCAAAACGTCCTTGTATGCTTCGAATAGTAAGATCACCTTTTGTCAAAGTTAGACTTTATTTCTGACACTAAGGGTATGTCCTGGGGTCGGAAATTTATCGGGATGTCGGAATATTTTGTTTTTTTTTGAGAAATCGGGAGTTCGTTTTAGGAGCTCGGAATCCCGTGGGGAACTCGGAAGTTCATTTGAAGACTCGGAAGTCCGTGGGGGAACTCGGAAGTTCATTTGGGGACTCGGAAGTCCATCAGGAATCGGAAGTTCTTTTGAGGATTCGGAAGTCCGTGGGGAACTCAGAAGTTCTTTTGAGGACTCGGAAGTCCGTGGGAAACTCGGAAGTTCTTTTGAGGACTCGGAAGTTCATTTGTTTGTAATAACCCTGGAGTTCTTACGTTTGAGCCCGAAATTCATAAGAACTTTGGAGTTCATAGGAATCCGGAGTTTTTTTTTTGGTTTCGCAGGGACCGTATTCCGTCCACCTAGGCAGGACTACTACCAATACTTATTGGGACCTCGCATTCTACCGCTCGCAAGCTGGTCACTATCGGATCCCGTGCTGCATTCTGCTTCTGCAGGAAGCCACTGTCAGACTTAGAGGTGCTGGTTATGGATCCGGAAATCCAAGTGCCAGGCTTTTCTGCTTTCCATGTCTGGTCAAGCAGGAGTTTATGATTGCTCCCTGTGGGTAACAGTACTTTTGCAATATGCAATTTCCCTGAATTTAACCCTGAGGTGTTACAGTATTCTTGCCTTTGCGGCCCCTATATATTTGTGGCTCGAGGCCTATACCAGGGTTATAGGTAGTGTTGACAAGCATACTCGGGTTTGCGCGGACCCATTCCTGCCTTAAGTCTCATACCTGTTGTTTTCTATGTGGACGTACCACGTATCGGCGAGGCTTGGCTGGGATCGGAGGTTTCATGGAACCTGATCAAGCCATATATGCCCCTTTAAGGATGAAGGTTTTTCTGCCATCTTTATAGTCGGAACTATTTTATTATGTCAGCTTTGTCCGTGGACATTTAGCATACATAGAAATGAGAAACCATAATGCTTGAATATAGAATGGTAATGTTGATTATAGTCCAGAGACTTTATTAAAAATGATATGCTTTGAGGTGTAGGGCAATCCAGCAATTTGGTAGTGTTTTACCTTTGTTATCTTGCAGCATGTAGGCTCCCGCTCCTCGCACTTCGATCACCTTGTAGGGTCCTTTCGACCCGGGGGTGAGTTTCCCAGTCCCGTTTTCAGGTACTCGTCGTAGAACCCAGTCTCCTCATTGGAAGGTGCGGGTTCTGACCTTCTTGTCGTAGTTCCTGGCGACATCTTGCTGGTAAGACCAATTCCTAAGCCTGGCGGCTTCTCTCTTTTCGTCAAGCAGGTCGAGGCTTAAAGACATTAGTTCGTCGTTCTCCTCTTGGGAGATAGGGCTTGAGACGGTTGTTGATGTCTTGCATATTTACATGTTTTTAGCTATCATATCTTATGCATTTTTGCTCATTTATATTAGGCATTAGGCATCTTTAGGCTCATTTTGCATTCATAAGTCCCTATTAGGTGTTGGAGCACACTTTGGAGATATTGAAGATGTTTGGGAGTTTTGTGATGAAAAAGAGGGGTTTAAAGATGAACATGGACAGAGGCCTTAGGAATACCTTCTGATGCTAAGATTTGGTGGAGGCATGGCAGTTTGAGTTAGATTTCCAATGGAAGTGATTTCAAGACATTTGGAGTCATATTGGAGAAGTTATGATCAATTGAGTGGAAGCATGTCAAGCCACCCGGGTGAGCACACCCGAGGCCAACCATCAAACCTCGCCTGGACAAGCGCAGGACGCGGCCAGGACGACCCGGGGACAAGCACCCGCACGTCCTGATTGTGCTGAAAGCCTAGAACGGACGCGGTCAGCACCACCCGAGCACGAGAACCCGCACGGGACGAGGCACCCGGACATGACCACTCGTCCATCATTACCCGTGTGCTTTCATCCACGACCCGTCCAGCACCACCCGGACGATAGCACCCGCACGGGATGAGCGATGGGAGAACGGACCAGGACACCCGGACGTCCCACAGTCCCTCCTACCCGCGTACCAGCCTGCACACCCGACCAGTACCACCCGAGGACAAGGACCCGCACGTCCTGATTCTGGATGAGCCCCGGACGCGGACGTTCCACCCGGCCACACACACCCGCGCGTCCTGCTAGCTGCTGAACACTCACCACGCGGCCGAACACACCCGGCCTAGAGAGACCGCAAGGCCTGGACGCCGGACGAGCAGGACGCACCCGGCCTGGACATACCCGGCCTGGACAAGGACTAGCTGACCCGGGTGGCTCAGTTTCTTCCTTTCTCCTTGCTTCTCATTGGTCGAAAATCACATGGCCAAGGGCATTTTAGTATTTTTGTTTTATGTTTCCAAGGGCTTTCAAGCCTATGTATAAATACTCTTGTGATCTCATTAAGAGATCTAACTTCTTTTCTCTCAAAAACATAATAAGAACTTGAAGAAAGTTTGGATCTTTGATCCTTTTTACATCATTTCTTGTGTGTTTAATAGAATATCTCTTTCTCTAATCATGTTTAGCCTTGAATCACCATTGATTTTGAGGTTTTCCATGGCTATTAGTGAGTAGATCTATCTAGGGTTCATGGGCTTGGGAGACTAAGGGTGATTAGGAGTAGATCCAAGGTGCTTAGTGTTAGATCTATCATCTCCTTGCATTGATTTGGTGTTCTTCTTGCTATATTTGGGTTGGCCTCTCAAACATAGAGCCATAGGCATTTCATGCCCGGAAGGTATTCTATGAAATGCCTGAACCAACTCATCTATGCTTTTAGCTTGCTATGCCTAAGGGATTAGTTGTCAAAGGAGCTAGGATTGCTATTAGACTCATTCTCCATGTTTGCTTTGATCATTACAGCCAAAGGGATTTGGTGTACTTGGGTGATCATGGCAAAAGAGCATTCATCTAGGGATAGAGCTTGCTTAGTTTTGTTGTCTAGGCATAAGGAATTAGATTGATTGAAAAGTTGGCATCTTGGATTGAATCTTGATCACCCAAAGTCAGTTCCCTTGTCCCAAGAACCCCCTTGCCTCATTGAGAAAGAAAGTTCAATCTTTTATTGCATTTTTAATATTGTATTAGTTTCATAATCATCCTCTCATCTTGATTGCACTTAGATTAAGCATGAACTTGCATTTCCTTTGCATTAGAATCTCTTAGAATTGGATTGACATCTTGTATTCTACAACATTTGATTAGGACCTGAAAAGGCATGTCATCAGTTGTCCTTACTTGTGTTTCCGTGGGAGTTATGGCTTCAGCACCGTAGACTAGTGAGAACGGAGTCTCTGATGTTGTTGTTTTAGGGGTAGTCCGATGGGCCCAGAGGACTCCGTGCAGTTCTTCAGCCCAATTTCCATGGGAACCTTCTAGTCGCTTCTTCAGCATGTTGACCAAGGTCTTTTTTGTAGACTCCGCTTGTCCATTGGACTGAGGATGTCTGGGCGTGGCGAAGGTCAGCTTTATGCCCCAGTCCTTGCAGAATTTTATGAAGTTATGGCTGGTAAACTGAGGTCCGTTCTCGGTGACGATTTCCTGCGGGACCCCGAAACGAGTGATCACATTTGTCCACAGGAACTTCCGTATCTGTAGGTCAGTGATCTTGCTGAGTGCTTCTGCTTCGATCCATTTCTAGAAGCAGTCAGTGACGACTAAGAGGAAAACCTTTTGACCCTGTGCCGTAGGGAATTTCCCCACAATATCCATGCCCCATTTTTGGATGGGCCATAGGGAGCTTATAGACTTGAGGTGTTCCGGTGGAAGCTTGCAGATCGGGGCATGTCTCTGGCATTGATCGCAGTGCTTGGCCTGCTTGTTGGCGTCCTTGGCCATCGTAGGCCAGTAGTACCCAAACATCTTTGCTCTCAGTACCAGGCTCCTTCCACTAGAATGAGATCCGCAGTCTCCTTGATGGAGTTCCATGATAATTCTGGCCGCTTCTCGGGGTGTGACGCATCGAAGGTATGGACCGGAGAAGGATCTTTGGAATAACTTCCCTTGAGAGATGCAATACCTGGCAGCTTGCTTCTTGATCTTCCTACTTTCGTTGTGGTCTTCTAGGAGAATATCGTCTTCTAGGTACCGTATTATGGGAGTCATCCATGTCTCGTCCTCTTTTATGGCGGATACTTTTTCGTGTTGCGATTCTTCTAGGGTAGCCGGCCAATGTAGTACGATCAGGGGGATGCTCATCTGCCTCATAGTCTCTAGGGCGGATCCTAGGTTGGCCAAGGTGTCGGCCTGTGAGTTCTGTTCCCTTGGGATCTGAGTGAGGACGCAGCTCTTAAATTTCTTGATGAGGCGTCGAGCGACTGCCAGGTATTGGATCTTGCTGTCATCCTTGGCCTGATATTCTCCTTGCACCTGGTTGATTATTAGCTGAGAATCGCTGTAGACCTGAATGTTCTCCGCGTCCATTTGTTGGGCTAAAGTCAAGCCGGGGATCAGGGCCTCGTACTCGCTTTCGTTGTTGGTGGCTCTGAAGTTGCACCTTACAGCTCGTGAAGCCGTGTTTCCTGTAGGTGAAGTGAGGACTATTCCTACTCCGGCTCCTCTAACATTGCTGGACCCGTCTACGTGTAGGATCCATACTCCTTCCGTGGTCGCCTTACCTCGGAGGAGGTCCTCCCGTTTTAGATCCAGGGGCATGCTGGGAGAGAACTCAGCCACAAAGTCCGCTAAAACCTGGGACTTTATAGCGGTGGCTAGTCGGAAGATTACATCGTATTCCCCTAACACCACCGCCCATTTGGCAAGGCGCCCGCAGATTTCTGGTTTATGGAGTACCAACTTTATCGGGAAGAAGGTGACGACCACGATCGGGTGAGCCTGGAAATAGGGTGGCAGCTTCCTAGCGGCTACCATTAAGTCCAGAGCCAATTTCTCCAGGTGACTGTAACGGGTTTCTGCGTCGAGGAGAGCCTTACTCACGTAGTATAACGGTAGTTGTTTATTATCTTCTTCCCGTACCAGGACGGCACTTAGCGCGTGCTCAGAAACGGCGAGGTATAGTACTAGAACTTCTCCGAGCAGTGGCTTGGATAAGAGAGGGGGGGGGGTCGTAAGATAAACCTTGAGTTCTTGAAGGGCCGCTTCGCATTTCTCGGTCCATAGGAAGTCTTTTGGATTCTTGATGGTCTCGAAGAAGGCGTGGGACTTGTCAGAGAGCCTGGAGATGAATCTGCTGAGAGCCGCCATTCTTCCGGTTAGTTTTTGGTCTTCCTTGATGTTCCTCCGGGGAGGAATTGATTGAATAGCTCTGATCTGGTCTGGATTAGCTTCGATGCCCTGGTGGGTCACAATGTACCCGAGGAACTTTCCGGAGCTAACGCCCAATGAGCATTTGGCAGGATTGAGCTTCATATGATACTTTCAGAGAGTTGAGAAAGCCTGCTGTAGGTGTGAGATGTGGTCCTCGGCCTCTAAGGACTTAACCAGCATGTCATCAATGTATACTTACATTGTCTGTCCGATCTGGTCTGTGAACATCGTATTCACCTATCTTTGGTAGGTTGACCCAGCGTTCTTCAGGCCAAAGGGCATGACCTTGTAGCAATAGATTTCCCTTGAAGTCATGAACGAAGTTTTTTCTTGATCCTCGGGGTGCATGATAATTTGGTTATAGCCAGAGAATGCGTCCATAAAGCTCATGAGCTGATGTCATGCCGTGGTGATATACCATGGATTTTACCTGTTTTACTCATGGTATATGAGTATTTTTATTACTATTATCTATTTTTTGGAGTCTATTAGGTATGTTTTCAGACTCAGGAGCATTTTGGAGAAAAGTGATGTTTTAGGTGCCTTTTTGGAGATTAAAGAAGAGTTTACCCGAGATCAGACCAAAGGTCATTATCCAGAGTTACACATCGATCGATGCACATTCCGTGCTATCGATCGACACACATTTTCCAAAGGACGATACATTGAGATCATAATCGATCGATGTACACACTGTACTATCGATCGATATCGAGCGGCGAAAGAAGACAAGTTGGACTTGGCCGAACTTGAATCCCACGACATAATATTTTTACAAGATTGCCCCTGACGAGTTTTTAACCTAATGAACTCATATTTATATGTGCCTAAGTGTTTTGGCACAAAATAAGTTTTTTACAAGTTTTAAGAAGTTTTTACCTAAGAGTTTCTTTTTACCTTCATCTTTTCTACTCATTTCTTTACCATTGTTTCATTACTTTGCAATTTCTAAATAAAGTTCTATTCAGTTCTAGAGGAGAGATCCAAAGAGATTTGTGATTGGAACTTAAGTGTTCACTCCTCTAATAGATCTATGAACTCATATTATTACCTTGTTACTATGAATCACTTAGCCATGTATGAGTATATTCATTTGTTAGATTTAGGGTTTGAATAGGATATGAGGGATTAGCCCCAGCCTATTTCTGCTATAGTTGTGATATTTATTGTTAGGATTGTTCACTAATGCTTTTTCTAGATTAGCTACCTAGAACATGAACTTGGATTGCATTATTCATTCAATACAATTCCTGATAACATCCTAAACATGCTATGACCCTCTTGAGACAAGCGAAACCTGATCTAAGATCATGGTGAGCACTGTATCAACTCGCGCATAAGTTCTGCTTAGGGCCGTATCGATCGATACTCCTATAGAGTAATCGATTGACGTAGATAGAGGTGTATCGGTCGATATTCCTATCGAATAATCGATCGATACTGTCGGCGATATAGCTGACCGCAAACACTATTTAGCATCTAAGTAATAGATGGTCTAAATATTGTGAGAGCTGATGGATTCATTTAATAGTGTTGAGCTCGGACATATCATGCAAGCAACTTGTTAGCATTTATAGTACTTATAATCCTGAATTCCTGAATACCTACCATGAATCTAACTACTTTTCTTTATTGTCTTAAACCAAAACCTTTCAACTGAGTAATCTTACCATTACTCAAAAACCTGCAATTTACTTTAAACTATGTTCAACCTAGCATAGTCACTAAGATTGCATCTTATTTGTACACTAGCTCTTTGTGGATTCGATCCCTAAGTACTACAACTGAACCTCTTATTTGAGAGAGTAAAGTCACTCCTTAGGGTAATTTGAGTGATATCAAATTTGGCGCCGTTGCCGGGGAGCTTTGATACAATAGGATTTAATCTGATTAGGTCTAGGTTATTTTTACTTCAAATTGTTTTCTGACACAAATTTTTTCTTGTCTTTTCAGGTACATGCCCAGCAATACCAGAAGTATCAAGGCATCTCAACTTTTGTTCTCAGAAGACCCTGCTAGCTTGGAACGTTCAATCCGCAAGGAAATCCATTCCGCATCAATCGACATCAACAACTGTCTGTCAACCGATACCGACGCACCACTGTTGACCGAGACACCGTCTTCATCGACCAATACTCGCACCTTCCTGTCGACCAACACTACTTCACCGTACATTCCATCCGACATCAATCGATATCCCTAACCTTATATCGATCAATACTGTTCCGCGAGTCATGGTTGCGCCGATTATTCTCACATGAGATGAGAATGGAGACTTGCATGACTAAGAAGGTCACCTTCGTAATGAAGAAGGTCAGAAGCTCAATGCTCAGAATGAAGTAATCCCTGATCCAGAAACTGCACCTACAGGAACTACTCAACCTGTAGGAGAGGCTGCTCGAACACTAGCTGACTACAACCGTCCAGATCAGTTCTACACCAACAGATTAGCCATTCATCCCCCTGCTATTCAGAGAGGCGATTTCGAGCTCAAGCCGCAGTACTACACCCTTGTGGAACAGACACCCTACTGTGGGCTGTCCAATGAGCATCCATGGACAATCTGGAGAGGTTCGAGGATCTCATATCTGCTATCAAAGCTAATGGAGTCCCCGTGGACTACCTTCTCTGTAAGATCTTCAAGCACTCTTTATCTGGAGAAGCTTTACAATGGCTTAAGCAGCTACCACCAGGATCTCTTACATCCTGGAGCGACATCAAAAACGCATTTTTGCGTAACTTCTTTGATGATGCGCATGCTGAAGACTTAAGGAGAAAAATTGCCACACTCAACCATGAGCCTGAAGAGTCATTCAAGGACACCTGGATCAGATTCAAGTCTTACCAGCGAGATTGTCCACCCCATGGATTCAACAAGGTGCAACTGCTCTGCACTTTCTTCAGAGGCATCGCGCTGAAATATCAGATGGCTCTGGATACTGCGAGTGAAGGCAATTTCACCACAAGGAATCCTGAAGATGCTGTAAAGCTAATAGTCAACTTAGCATCCAACAACAGCACGAAGAACATTGTAAAAGCAAGATCTGCAGCGTTCCCTGGAAAGGAACAGATAAATGAGGTACATGCTACACTTGACAATGTTCAGAAGCTGCTAAACAAGTAAATCTGCTCAATAGAGGATGCAGAAGCTGATGAAGAAGATGACTACATAGAAGCAGAAGTCAACTGGATCAATGGAACTGGATTTCAGAGATCTGGAAACTAAGGAAACAGAAACTTCTCAGGTTAGAGAGGCAACTTCAACAGCAGCAACCCCAACAACAACAGGAGTTATGGAAACTCATCTTACATGAAGCCACCCACACCAACCCCAGAAGGAAAGCTAGAAGACTTGCTCAGCAAAGTTCTTGAAAGCCAGCAGCAGTTAGAGGTGAACTTCAATGGAAAGATCGATGCTGTCTACACCACCTTGAACACAAAGCTTGATGCTTTGAGCACTCATGTGAAGAAACTAGAGACTCAAGTGATTCAGACAGGAGAAGCTGTTAAGAAGCAGGAAGCCTTAGGAAAAGGGACTGGAGAAGAAGCAACAGGCCACAACGTCAATGCTATCATAGAAGACGATTTTTGGAGAGTGGTGAAGCATGAGAAGCTGCAAGAGGGAGACTTCCAGATCGAAAGTTCCATGCGTATTGGCGGGAACCATTGGTATCGACCGATGTCCGGACATGACTATCGATCGATGTACGCCAACTCAAATCGAACGATGGACTCAGACGAGCATCGACCGATGGATCTTGAAGAATCCACTCACGAGTGCAACGCCGTAAAGATACTTACTCACGAGGAGTTCGCAGCAAAGCACCCATATCCACCCAGCCCTTACAACATCGATCGACAGAAGGATAAGGAAATCGATTGACATACTCCAGAACCTATCGATCGATATTCAGTTATCACACGCCGAGTGCAACTTCCCAAAATAGATGTTGCGCGACTTAATGCACTCAGGGAGCAATCTAAACCCTCCAAAAGCCCACCAGAAGTTATCTTGAAGAAACCCACGGATACCCTAGAACCCATGGAGTTACAACAAGAAACCAAAGGCCGTACTCTCAGAAAAAGGAAAGAGAAGGTTCCTAAGCACCTTAAAAGGGGAGTTAACGAGAAAGAATTAGAAAGCTTCAGAAAAAGAGTTCTAAGAATACCTAAGGAGAAACCGTTCGAAGAAGCATACTACACACACAGATTGTGGATGTTTTTCAGAGAGACAAAGGAGACAGAAGAAGATATCAGAAGGATGTTCAATCAGGTCAGAGAAACCATGATCAGGAGGATCAAACTTGAGAAGAAGGGTGATCCAGGGAAGTTCGTTGTTCCTTTGCTCAGTCCATGGGATCAATTTCCCACGTGCCCTATGTGACACAGGATCTGGAGGTAGCATCCTACTCAAGCTGATAGCAGACCATCTAGGTCTGAAGATAGAACGCACAGATGAATCATTCATCTTCGTGGATTGCTCTCAGCAAAACTCTGGAGGCATCATCAGAAACCTGGAGGTTAACATAGGAGAAACCCTAGTTCTGGTAGACTTCCATGTCTTGGACGTCAAGGTAACCCTACCTACTTCTTTGCTACTTGGAAGAGCCTTCCTAGCCACAGTTGGAGCTGTCTGCAACAATCAGACAAACAAACTGTGCCTAACCCTGATCAATCCTACGATCTACTATGATCCGGTACGAGTCATCAAGGTTCCTGAGAAGATCCAAGATGGCTCAGACCTCGTAGTTGTTTGCTATTGTGGAGATGAATACGATTCACAAGACGCATACGAGACAGAGTACGATGAATCGATCGATAGTGGCACTGTCTCATCGATCAATTCTCGTATACAGACATCGATCGACAGACATACATGGTCATCGATCGATTGGCGATTCAACCAGATCGAGGAGGAGTTTCCAGACGGTGACTTCGAAGTAAACGAGTGGGAGAACGACTACTACATTCCTCCACATGATGTAGATGCTACTCACATTGAGGAGTATACTGATGATTACGAGGAGGAGAGAGCTATAGAGTATCACAACCTTCCAGAAGATGAACATCGACTTCTCCACCACAACCTCAGAATCAACACATCGATCGATAGGACCTTCTCCCCATCGATCGATACTACTTGCCTCGTATCATTCGATAACACAGTCAACAACAAGCGAGACGGAGACTACTCAATCGGGAGCTGGGCAAGCGATTACCACCATGAGAGCTTCGCAGTCGAGACCGCGACGCCAACATACATCACTCAGCCCGAAGAAGTCTCATCGATCAACATGGCACCATCACAATCGACCGATAGGCCTGAAAAACCATCGACCGATCCCGTACCTTTGCCATCGACCGATACATTCATCAAACCATCCCAGGTAACAAATTCACATGTACCTGATTTTGGTAATTTAACCCCGGATGAGTTTGGTATTTTCCGGGATTCAAAAGGCTTTCCACGCTCAATGGATGGACGAACGCTCCACATATCCAGAGAGGACATTGCAGACGTCCTACAGTTAGCCAACGGATCCCAAAACCTATTCCAGCAGCAACGCTACGGACCAGACCACCATCATCAGCACCAGGAGGCAGACACAACAGCCGAGCCAAAGGAAGCTGAGGATAATCATCTCAACACGAAGGACCCAGATTTTCAACGGACATCGATCGATATGGAGTACAAGACATCGATCGATAGGCGTCCTGAAATCGGAAAGAGAGCTTTTCGATATGGAGTTCGAAAAATCTTTTGGGAGCAGAGAGATGAGTATGGGGTCTACAGGGACGAGAAAGGGTTTGCTAGAGGAATAGATGGCGACGTCATCAGAGTTTCTAAAGACGACATCAAGAAACTGCTTCAAAGGACTTCAATGGACGAGCGCTCCTACATCTGTTTACCAGAGCACGCCAGTTCATTTACAAGAAGAGATTTGGTGCACGAAACCTACACCAAAGATGAGATCAAGTAGATGTTCACTGGTCTACTTGGAGAACATAAGTGGGAAAAACTCTCCACAGAAAAGAGTTTAGAGGATGCTACAGACAAGCTTCGCAGCGAGATGAACTGGATGTTCAGTGCACACCAGACATTAAGCAAGAAGGTTAAACTTCTTGAGCTGGAACTTGAAGATCTTCGCAACACCCAGAACCACGGCCAGACAAGTGCAATATCGATCAATGGAGTAACATCCACATCGATCGATATGAACACTACACCGTGGACCACCTACTCAAAACGTGAGGTCGATGAGTTACTGTTGGGGTCAAAAACGGTTATCTCGAAATCAACGGCTAAAGATCCTTCCAAACTCAAAGATTTCCCGCACGAACGGTCAACGGAGGAAGGATCGGGCAACGGAGAACCCACGGGCGGCAGAGAATCCCTAGCGCCGGCGGCAGGCGAGACGGAGCCGGCCTGGCGCAGGCGGCAAGCCCCCTGGCGCCGGCGGCAAGCGCGACGTAGCCGGCCTGGCGCCGGCGGCAAGCCCCCTGGCGCCGGCGGCAGAGGCGACGCAGCCGGCCTGGCTGCCGGCGGCAAGCGCGACGCAGCCGGCCTGGCGCCGGCGGCAAGCGCGACGCAGCCGGCCTGGCGCCGGCGGCAGGTCCCCTGGCGCCGGTCAACGGTCCTCGTCCTGGTCTCGGTCCTCGTCCTGGTCTCGGTCCCATCATGCTCGGTCTGATCCTATCTTGGCTTGCTTAGATCAATCCTCGTGGGTTTGATACGATCACGGCTACGGAATTAACATCTCTCGATTCGACTCGATTGGAATCATCCTCGTTGTTTTACGACAAAAATTAGAAAGGTTGGATTTCTCGTAGAGGATATCGTGTAAAACAAGATCGATTAACTCGAACATCGATCCTTTAGGCTATACAGTTTATTTTACGAGAAAGATAGTCTTTCCGAGAAATCGTGTAAAACGTTCAACGACTTAAGACAAGTCCACGGACTTACTTATGATTTTAAGAATTCAGGCCCAATCAGACTATGACGGTTTATCCAATTTCCCGAACATCGGATAAACATCAAGTAACCGAAAAATAGGGGAAAACTCGAGGATATTACGAAGATCGACGAAAATGGAATATTTCCTGAAGAGATAAATTTGGGCCCAAAGGCGAGGTCCATCATCCTAAGGCAAACCGACCTAGAAGTGAGTATATAAGGAGAGCAAGAGCAGAGGAGAAGGGGATCCGAAAATTAGACGTAAAGCACTTTGCTAGCTTAGAAGAATTAGGGTTTTGGTGGTTAGACTAGCAGAGCGAGGCTTAGGACGTTTGGCTGCCTACGACTCTATCTTTTTCTTTAATCGCAAATTTCTATGTCTTTCGGAGAATCCTTGTATTCATATCTTTCGTTTAATAAAACGCCTTCGAGCAAATATCACAATTTTTATTTTTGTCATCTGTTAACTTTCTCGATAAACTGTGGCAACGCAGAGAATCCGGACCTTCAAGGAAAGTCGGGTTAACTTGGCTTTCCTCCGCAATCTTATTCATTAAAATCGACAGTGCGAATTTTTGTTCCCACAGTTTCTCGGAGATATCTTGAAGGAACTGAAGAAAGCAGAAGATCGTTTCAGCAGCAAACTCCCCAAAACCTGTGAACCTATCTTCCACAACCTAGGGGATCTAAGCATCTGCACCGAAGAAATGAAGAGATATATCCGCCTTATCAATGAGGCGCATGCAGATATGAACCCCGCGGCACCTTGCAATCCTTTTGGAGGATTGACTCGTCTAAAAGTAGCTGAGAGGAAACTTTCTGACATACACTTCTTAGTAGACAAAGAAGTGGAGGAACTCGCACTACGCATGGACACTATTCAGCAGGAGGCTGAGAAGTTCCAACGTCAACTCGATTATCAGGCTGCATCAATCGCATCGATCGATGAGTACAACCTCACATCGATCGATAGGCGAATGACTGAAATCGACGGACAGATGAAGCTCTTTGCCGAGAAGCTTCACGAGAATCTACAGAAGCACATATCGACCTATGAACAACATGTTGCATCGATCGATATACAAACTTCCGAAATCTGCACCAGAGCTGACTTTGATAAGTTAGCTGATGAAGTCTACACGGCACTTACGAGCGTGGATGATTCGCAAGACAGACGTCTAGATCAGACGTATTTCCCGCTAAGCAACAAAGTTGGCAGAATGAAATCTAGCATAGAAGGGATGCAGAAAGGAATCAGAGCCATTCAGAGGCAGCTTGCGAGTAGACCTGCACCCTTAGCATCGATCGACAGAAGAACCAGCGCATCGATCGACGAACCTCAACAGACATCGACCGACAATTTAACAAAGGAATCGATCGATACCAGCTCTATCCACGACAAAATGATCCAACACCTTGATTCAATGCAAACGGAGTGATCTTTCAGAACATGCCTATGAGAAATTAGGATGGCACGAACTCAGCATTGAAGGTCATGCAGAAAGGATTCAAAGGATCAATGATGAGTTAATTGAGATAAAAAAGAAACGAACCAGAGAATATGAAGCCACAAGAAGCTTATTTGACTCATGGTTCGGTGAGAAGAACGATACAGAGGATACTTGTTTCCCAACAAGTACCTGGACTTCACCTCAGTAGCTCATTCCATCCAGGGTCAAGCTAGATGACTATAATCAAAGCGCTGAATGGGAGGCAACCCACAGTTAGGTAATTTTTCATTTAGTTTTTATCTTCAGGATTTTATTTTTCGTATTTGTTTTTCTTTGTAGTTACGACTAGAAGATTACCACTGAAATCGACCGACATGACACTGTTGATATCGATCGACATATGATGTCTTGCATATTTTCATCCATTTAGCCATCTTTTTATTGCATTCTTTGAGTTGTAGGCTAAGGTTTAGGCATGTTTAGGATCATTTTGCATTCATTTGTCCTTATCAGGTGTTGGAGTATGCTTTAGTGTGATTTGAGGTGTTTGGAAGCCTTATGGCCCCAAAAGAGATGAAGAATCAAGTTTGGCCATGAAAAGAGAAGTCAAATCCATGATCTGGTCAAGACAAAGATGAGCATGGAGAGAGGCCTTAGATATGTTCCCTGCTGCTAAGATTTTGTGGAGACACAGAAAATTGAGTTAGCTTTCCAATGGAAGTGGTTTCAAGTCATTTGGATCTGTATTGGATGAGTTATGATCAATTCACTTGAAGCATGTCAGGCTGGCCGGGTGGATCAATCCGGGTTCAAGCAGCCGGCCGGGAAAAGAGTAGCAGGATGGAAGTGGTCCGGGATGACTGAGCCTTGGAGAGGTACCCGGTCGTTTGAGTGGTTCTGGAGGAGACCAGACCGAGTAGACAAGTCCGGGAAGGGACACCCGATCGGGAAGAAGCCAGCAGGACGAGCAGGAAGAGAGTGGACCGGGTGGGACGTCCGGCTTGGAACACCCGGTCGGGAAGAGATGGATCAAGGCGTCCGGATGGCCGGGTAGGAGGAACCGGGGTACTGAACCCGGACGGGCTGGAGAACGACGAAGACAAGCTTGGACCGGGTTGTCAGGACCGGGTTAGGGCATGTGGTTTACCCCTGACCAAAAATCCAAGCTTTATTCCCATTGGTGGAGACCCATTTGGCTCAAGGACTTTTTAGTAATTTTGTTTTATGTTTCTAGGGCTTTTAAGCCAAGTATAAGTACTCATGTTATCCCTAATTTGGGACTTATGTTATTTTCTATCTAAGAACACAAAAGCCTTTGAGTAAAGTTTCATCTTTGAATCATAATCTCATCTCATCTTTGTGTTCTTGATTGCTTGATTTCATCTCCTTTCTTTCTCTACATGTTTAAGCTTGAATCTCTCATGGGTTTAAGAGTAAGCATGTGGATTAGTGAGTAGATCCATTTAAGATCCATGGGTTAGGGTGATTGAGAGTGATTAAGTGTAGATCCAAGGTGCTTAGTGTTAGATCTATCCTTTCATTGCATTGATTTGGTGTTCTTAATGCTATATTTGGGTTGGCCTCTCAAACATAGAGCCATAGGCATTTCATGCCCGAAAGGTGTTCTATGAAATGCCTGAACCAACTCATCTATGTTTTTAACTTGCTTTGCCTAATAGATTAGTTGTCAAAGAAGCTAGGATTGCTATTAGACTCATTCTTTGTGCTTGCTTTGATCATTACAGCCAAAGAGATTTGGTGTACTTGGGTGATCATTGCAAAAAAGCATCCATCTAGAGATAGAGCTTTCTTAGTTTTGTTGTCTAGGCATAAGGAATTAGATTGATTGAAAAGTTGGCATCTTTGATTGAATCTTAATCATTTGAGATCAAGTCCATATACTCATGGGTCTCATTCTCCTCATAAGAAAGAAAGTTTTACATTTTGTTGCATTTTGCTTATTGTCAGTTTAATAATCATCCTCTTTAATGATTGCATTTAGATAAAGCATAGACTTGCATTTCCTTTGCTTTGTAGTCACTTAGAACTGGTTCGACAATCTTATATACTACATCATTTGATTAGGACCTTAGAAAAGTCCTTTCATCAAATTGGCGCCGTTGCCAAATTCTATGTTGATTGTTACATTGGGATTTAGTCACTTGCTTGAGACAAAATCATTTTTCTTTTCTTCTGATATTGATTCTCCTTTTGCCTCTTCCTTTGATTTTCAGTTGTATGAACACAAGAAACAGGGGTGTAACTAACCTGGTTCCCACTGTTGAAGAGATAGCTACACTTGAGAGGGAAATATCAAGAAGGAGAAGAGAAGAAGAGCAACAGGCTCACATTCAGAGGTTGGGGTTTGAGATAGATGATCACCAACATCAACCTCAAGATGGCAATGGTCAAGGAGCTGACAACCTTGGACCAGAGCGCCAGCAACAACAACACCCACAGCGGCCAGCTAGAGCTATTGGCACCTATGACCGTCCTCACATTCATGGCAATAGGACGGGCATCCGCGCACCAGCTGTGGAAGCTAACAACTTTGAGATCAAGTCAGGGTTGTTGAGTGTGATTGAGAATAACAAGTACCATGGCTTGGCTGTAGAAGACCCATTTGATAACTTGTACAAGTTTGATAGCTTTTGTGGCTTGTCCAAGACCAATGGTGTGACAGAAGATGCCTTCAAGCTCAAGTTGTTTCCTTTCTCTCTAGGAGACAAGGCACGCCAATGGGAGAAATCTCTACCTAGTGACTCCATCACTACTTGGGATGATTGCAAGAAAGCTTTCTTGGAGAAGTTCTTCTCTACATCAAGGACAGCCAAGCTGAGGAATGAGATCTCTAGCTTCCAGCAGAGAATTCGGAAAGCTTTAGTGAAGCATGGGAGAGGTTCAAGGGATATCAAGCTAAGTGCCCACACCATGGCTTCTCAAAGGAGAGTTTGCTGAGCACATTCTACAGAGGTGCCCTTCCTGAGTTTAGAGCAAGATTGGATACAGCAAGAAATGGTTTCTTCCTGGGCAGGTCTGAAGAAGATGCTGAGGAGCTGGTTGACAACATGGTGAAGAGTGACTCAGTTTACAGTGGAGAGCATGACAGAGCTGATAGAACAACCAGAGCTGATGACAACCAGACCAAGAAGGAAATCAAATCCTTGCAAGAGAAGATAGACTTGCTGATTGCTAACCAAGCCAAAAAGGAGCAGATCAACTTTGTGGGTGGTCCTAGTCAAGAAACTTCTCCTAAGGTTAATGAAGTTGATGGGTTAGAAGGGTAAGAAGAGCTTTGTTTCATCAACAACAATGGTACTTGGTACAGGAAGGAGCCTAACTTTCAGTACAACAACTACCAGCAAAGGTCTTATCCCAACAACCAGCAAGGAGGCTATCAACCCAAGCAAAACACTCAGCAAGGGAACTACCAGCCTAGGCAGAATCCTCTTCCTGGTTTTACCAATCAAGGCAACCAGCCTACTCAAGCTAAAGGTAGCTCCTCCCAAGCTAAAGCTCCAGATTCATCTATGGAAGCTATGTTCAAACAAATATTGGAAGGTCAAGCTAGAACAGCCAAGGACATTGGCCATGAGTTCAAGACTGTCACTCCAAGATTGATAGCAGCTATACTGAGCTAAACAACAAGATAAGAGCTTTGGAGAATCAGTTTGCTTCTATGAACTCTCAGCCAAGTCACCAACAAGGAACACTACCAGGAAAGGCTGAGCAAAACCCCAAGGAGCCAATGAAGGCAATCACTTTGAGAAGTGGTAGAGAGTTACCTCCAAGAGCTCTCCCCAAGGATGGTGAGACACTAAGTGGGGGGGGGGGGGGTGGCCATCAACATTGATGATGATGTTTTGATTGTAGATGAGAAGGTTGATGAGGAGATCCTAGAAAAGATTGTTAAAGCTAAGGGTAAAGGAAAGGTTGGAGAAGAGAAGAAAACACTAAAGCATGGTGAAGTTGCCACTCCAACAAAAGAGTCTTCTTTTGTTCCTCCTCTCTATGAACCAAAGCTGCCATTTCCTGGAAGATTCAAGAAGCAACTTTTGGAGAAGTACAAAGCACTCTTGGAGAAGCAAATGAGTGAAGCTCAAGTCACAATGCCCATCATTGATGCCTTCATGCTTGTCCCTCAATACAGCAAGTTCTTGAAGGATGCTGTGGCTGCCAAGAAGAAGGAAATGGAAGGCATGATGGTTCTTACTCATGAGTGCAGTGCCATCATCCAGAGATTGACAATCCCTAAGAAGCTAGAGGATCCAGGCTGCTTTACCCTACCTTGTGCCATTGGTCCTTTGATGTTTGAGAGATGTCTATGTGATTTGGGAGCTAGTGTCAGTCTCATGCCTCTATCTGTTGCTAAGAAGCTTGGGTTCAGCCAACACAAGAAGTGCAAACTCTCTTTGGTGCTTGCTGATCGCTCAGTCAAATTCCCTATTGGTATCCTTGAAGACCTCCCTGTGATGGTGGGAAATTGTGAGATCCCTACTGATTTTGTTGTGCTTGAGATGGGTGAAGAAGCTAGAGACCCCTTGATCCTTGGAAGACCATTCTTAGCCACAGCAGGAGCCCTTATCAATGTGAAGGAAGGCAAGATTGATCTTCATTTGGGGAAAGAGCACACTCTCCATTTTGACATCAATGAGGTAGTGAAGAGGTCAACTGTGCAAGGCCAAGTGTTTTACATAGAGGAGATGGAAGCTCTTGCTGATGAACTTCTTGAGGAATTGGCACTTGAAGAGTTGGCAATAAGGGACCCTTTCCAGCATGCTTTGACAGTGGATAAAGAGGTCCAAGTGGTTGAGAACCAAGAGAGTGATGCTATTGTGGCCATGCTGGATTCTCGCAAGAAGATTGATAATAAAGGCCAGTATGAGGAGCTCACACAAGAGGTGCACCAAACTGCCACAGCCACTCAACAAGAGGACACCCAACAAGATGATTGGAGTGAGCTCAAGGCACCAAAGGTGGAGCTAAAACCTCTTCCCCATGGTGTAAGGTACGCATTTCTAGGCCCTAATGAGTCATATCCTGTCATTGTGAGTAGTGAACTTACTGAACTTGAACTTTCTCAACTTTTAAATGCACTTAAAAAGTTTAGAAAGGCAATTGGGTACTCACTAGATGATATTAAGGGGATATCACCTTCTTTGTGCATGGATAGGATACATCTAGAGGATTAATCAATGACTTCTATAGAGCATCAAAGAAGGTTGAATCCTAACCTGAAGGATGTTGTAAAGAAGGAGATTCTTAAGCTCTTAGATGCTGGTGTTATCTACCCTATTTCAGATTCTAAATGGGTATCTCGTCTGCATGTAGTTCCAAAGAAAGTTGGTATCACTTTGGTTAAAAATGAAAAGAATGAATTGATACCAACTAGAACCATAACTGGCCATAGGATGTGTATTGATTATAGAAAGCTCAACTCTGCATCTAGAAAGGATCATTTTCCATTGCCATTCATTGATCAAATGCTTGAGAGACTTGCAAACCATCCTTTCTATTGCTTTCGTGATGGGTATTCAGGGTTCTTCCAAATCCCCATACATCCCAATGATCAAGAGAAGACAACATTCACATGCCCCTATGGCACCTTTGCTTATCGAAGGATGCCATTTGGGTTATGTAATGCTCCAGCAATCTTTCAAAGGTGCATGATGTCTATCTTCTCGGATCTCATTGAGGATATAGTGGAGGTATTCATGGATGATTTCTCTGTCTACGGATCTTCGTTTTCTGCTTGTTTGTCCAACTTGTGCAGGGTCCTACAGAGATGTGAAGACACCAACCTTGTTCTGAATTGGGAGAAGTGTCACTTCATGGTCAAAGAGGGGATTGTGCTTGGGCATAAGATTTCAGAAAAAGGCATTGAAGTGGACAAGGCTAAGATTGAGGTGATGGTCAGCTTGCCACCACCAAAGACAGTGAAAGACATCAGGAGCTTCCTTGGCCATGCTGGGTTCTATAGAAGATTCATCAAGGACTTCTCAAAGATTGCTAGACCAATGACCAAGTTGCTGTGCAAGGAGGCCACTTTCAGCTTTGATGAAGATTGTCTTGAGGCTTTCAAGAGGATAAAGGGTGAACTTGTTAGCGCTCCCATTGTGCAGCCACCTGATTGGGACCTCCCTTTTGAGATAATGTGTGATGCTAGTGACTTTTCTGTTGGGGCTGTCCTGGGGCAGAAGAAGGATGGCAAGACTCATGTGATTTATTATGCTAGCCAAACCCTGAATGGTGCACAAATGAAAGATGCCACAACTGAGAAGGAAATGCTGGCCATTGTCTTCGCCTTTGAAAAATTCAGAAGCTACCTGGTGGGTTCCAAGGTCATTGTGTATACTGACCATGCAGCTTTGAGACATCTCCTAGCAAAGAAGGATGCCAAGCCAAGACTACTAAGGTGGATTCTTTTTCTTCAAGAGTTTGACTTGGAGATTAGAGACAAGCCAGGGATTGAGAATGGAGTTGCTGATCACTTGTCCAGGCTGAGGATTGAAGGTGGAATCCCTATTGATGAGGGACTTAGACAAGAGCATGTCATGGCTATCATGTCAGTGGTGGCAGTTATTGAGACTAGAAAGAAGATTGAAGAGGTTAAGGCAGCTGAAGAGAAGGGACCTTGGTATGCTGATTTGGTTAACTACTTAGCCACTGGGAAGGAGCCATTGGATCTTGCGGGGTATGAGAAAAAGAAGTTCTACAAAGACTTGAAGAGATACTATTGGGATGAACCATACCTCTACATCCTATGCAAAGATCAGATCTATAGAAGAGTGGTGGCTGAAGAAGAAGTTGAAGGAATCCTCTCACATTGCCATGGATCTTCCTATGGAGGCCATTTTGCTACATTCAAGACTGTCTCAAAGGTGCTACAAGCTGGATTTTGGTGGCCACACATGTTCAGGGGCACACAAGACTTCATTTCAAGATGTTACTCTTGCTAAAGGAGGGGGAACATTACCAAGAGGAATTAGATGCCTCAAAACCCAATCCATGAAGTGGAAGTGTTTGATGTTTGGGGGATTGACTTCATGGGACCCTTTCCTTCTTCTTATGGTAACAAATACATCTTGGTGGCTGTCGACTATGTATCAAAGTGGGTGGAAGCAATAGCAAGTCCCACAAATGATTCAAGAGTGGTGGTCAAAATGTTCAAGAGCAATATCTTCCCAAGGTTTGGAGTACCAAGAGTGGTCATAAGTGATGGAGGTTCACACTTCATCAACAAGGTATTGGAGGGTCTTCTCAAGAAGAATGGAGTGAAACACAAGGTTGCAACACCCTATCACCCTCAAACAAGTGGCCAAGTGGAGGTCTCCAACAAGCAAATCAAGGGAATCTTGGAGAAGGTTGTGGGAACCAAGAGGAAAGATTGGTCAGACAAGCTTAATGATGCTCTTTGGGCATATAGAACAGCCTTTAAGACTCCTCCAGGCACTACTTCTTTCAACCTTGTCTATGGGAAATCTTGCCATTTGCCAGTTGAACTTGAATACAAGGCATTGTGGGCTGTGAAGCTTCTAAATTTTGACATCAAGAGTGCAAAGGAGAAGAGGCTTCTTCAACTCAATAAACTGGATGAGATAAGGATGGATGCCTTTGAGAATTCAAGGATTTACAAGGAAAAGACTAAGGCCTTTCATGACAGGCACATCCTCAAGAGAGAGTTCAATGCAGGAGATCATGTGCTTCTTTACAACTCTAGACTGAAGTTATTTCCAGGAAAGCTTAAGTCAAGGTGGTCTGCTCCATTTGTGATCAAAGAAAAAGAAGTGAGTCCTTATGGAGCCATTGTGTTATGGGATAAGCAGGGTAATGACTTCACAGTAAATGGCCAGAGAATCAAGGAATACATGGCCACAATACCAAAGGAGGATGGGACATCAACCCCACTCTCTGATGCTCCCCTTGCCTAACCTCAAAGGAGGCAAAGTCAAGCTAGTGACTTTAAACAAGCTCACTTGGGAGGAAGTCCCATGGTTATCCTTGTAAATATTGCATTAGGATTTGTTCTTTTTCAACAATAAATCACTTGGAGAATGGTGAGAGCTTGGGAATGGGTTGGATAAAGTTTTGAGATGGAGGTTTGGACCGGGGTCGCCTACCCGGTTGTGAAGCGTACTGGAACGGACAGGGGTGTGGTGTTCGGGTGGGAGCACCCGGTCGTGAAGCGTACTGGAACGGACGACCAGGGACAGGCGTCCGGGTGCAGGGTCCCGGTCGGGAAGACGGTGGAGCAGGACCGGGGTGGCCTGTCCGGGTAATGGCACCCAGTCGGACTGCTTCCACACACCAGGATCCGCAAACTGACCCGATGGAGCCCCACGACCCGCGCACGACCCGGCCACGACCCAGGTAAGTGTTTCTATCCATAAACCGACCCAAACCTATCTAAAACCGACCCAGAACCCATCCACTCGACCCAGAACCTCCTTAAAGCCCTAATCCACCCTCTCTCTCCTCATTTCATCTTCTTCCTCACATCAAAATCCTCTCTAGCCTCCAAGAACCAAAATCACCATAACTTTGTCAAATCTCAACCAAATCACACAATTCTTTTTCCCACATCCAAGCCTTCTTCCCCTAGGTCTAATTCCTTGAATCTTTTCATCTTTATCCTTCATCCAAAGAAAGGTATGCTATCTTTAAGTTCAAATTCGTAACCCTCATGAACCCTAAAATATTGAACTTGAAAGTTGAGCTTTTTCTTGCTAGATTCTTGTATATTAGACTAGGGAAAGCTTATATATCATGCTGGGTAGTTGATTTCATGGTGGAATTGAGATTAATTTGAACTTTGAAAAATTAGGGTTCATGAGATTTGGGGGTTTTTCATAAAGTGCTTGTTTTAGGTTGTTCTTGGGTTAGATTGGATTCTAGGTTGCTGGAGAACTTCAATTTAGGCTAATTCAAGCTTGATTGTGTTTGATTAAGGGGTTTTGATTCTTAGAGATTCTTGTTGCTCATAAAAAAAAAATTATGAGAATGAGAATTCTCTAGGATGTTCTAAAGTCCCTTTTGCTTAAAGCTTGTTTCTTATGAGTAATTGATCATTGGAATTGAAATTCTTATGCTTTTGATCATGTTTCTCATCTTGAGAGGTTTTTCCTTCTTAAGCTCACTCTTTTCCAAGGTTTAAAGTTTCAGGTACCAATGGGGCGAAAGAGTGAAGCTGATATAGAAGTTGAGAAGCAAGAGCGTGCAGGAAAACACACTGCTCAGTTTGGGAAATCTTTGGGTTCACAGCCTGGTTCAGAAGAGGAGCGCCGCCAGCAAGCTTTGGCAAGGCTAAGGAAGAAAGCACAAGCCAAGAAAGATGGGAAGAGAGTTGTTGCTGATAAGGGTGTGGCTGATGGTGCTCACAAGCAAGCCAAGAGGGATGGAAAGAGATCAGCTGTTGGGGACTGATATACCATGGATTTTATCCATTTTTACCCATGGTATATGAGTGTTTTTACTACTATTATCTATGTTTTGGAGTCTATTTGGTATGTTTTCAGGTTCAGAAGCATTTTGGAGAAAAGTGATGTTTTAGGTGCCTTTTTGGAGCTTAAAGAAGAGTTCACCCGTGATCAAGACCAGAGGTCGACACCAGAGTCACATATCGATCAATGCACACTCTCTGCTATCAATCGACACACATTAGCCGAAGAACGATACATCGAGACTATAATCGATCGATGTACACCCTGTAATATCGATCGATACTGAGGCGGCAGAAAGACAAGTTGGACATGGCCGAACTTGAAGCCCAAGATATCACATTTTACAAGAATGCCCCTGATGAATTTTTAAACCTAATGAACTCATATACTTATATGCCTAAGTGTTTTGACAAGAGATACAAGCCTTTTTTTACAATACAAGTTTTATAAAAGTTTTATACAAGTTTCTTCTTCTTCTATTTATTTCTTTTTACTTCTTTATTTGTTAAACAAAGGTTACAAAATTCTAGACCTAGAGGAGAGATCCAAAGATATTTGTGATTGGAACCTAAGTGTTCACCCTCTAATAGGTCTATGAACTTCTATTATTACCTTGTTGCTATGAACTACTTAGCTATGTCTGAGTAGATTCATTTGTTAGATTTAGGGTTTAAATAGGATATGAGGGATTAGCCCCAACCTATAATTGCTATAGTTGTGAAATTTATTGATAGGATTGTTCACTAATGCTTTTTCTAGCTTAGCTACCTAGAACATGAACTTGGATTGCATTTTTTATTACATGCAATACCTGACAACATCCTAAACATGCTATGACCCTCTTGAGATATGCGAAAGCTGATCTAAGATCATGGTGAGCATTGTATCAACTCGCGCATAAAGCTTGCTTAGAGCCGTATCGATCGATACTCCAATAGAGTAATCGATCGACGTAGCTAGAGGTGTATCGGTCGATATTCCTATCGAAACATTGATCGATACCATCGACAGAGTAGCCGACCGCAACACCATTTAGCATCTAAGTAATAGATGGTCTAAATAATGCGAGAGCTGATCGATTCATTTAATAAGTGTTGAGCTCTGACATATCATGCAAGCAACTTGTTAGCCTTTATAGTATTTATGATCCTGAATTCCTGAATACTTACCCTGAATCTAACTACTTTTCTTTACTGTTTCAAAACCAAATCCTTTCAACTGAGTAATCTTATCCTTACTTAGCAAACCTGCACTTTACTTTAAACTATTTTCAACCTAGCATAGTCATTAAGATTGCATCTTATTTGTACACTAGCTCTCTGTGGATTCGATCCCTAAGTACTACAACTGAACCTCTTATTTTAGAGAGTAAAGTCACTCCTCAGGGTAATTTAAGTGATATCAAATTTGGCGCCGTTGTCGGGGAGCTTTGATACAATAGGATCTAATCTGATTAGGTCCAGGTTATTTTAATTTTTATTTTAATTTGTTTTCTGACACAAATCTTTTTTTTCTTGTCTTTTCTGGTACATGCCCAGCAGCACCAAAAGCAACAAGGAATCCCAACTTTTGTTCTCAGAAGACCCTGCTAGCTTGGAACGTTCCATTCGCAAGGAAACCCGTTCCGCATCGATCGACGCCATCAACTGCCTGTCGACCGATACTGACGCACCCCTGCCGACCGAGACACCGTCTGCGTCGACCGATACTCGCACCTTCACGTCAACCGACACTACTTCACCGTCGACTGACATCTTTCATCCGACATCGATCGATACCCCTAACAGTATATCGATCGATATTACTCCGCGAGTCATGGTTGCGCCTATTATTCTCACACGAGATGAGAATGGAGACTTGCGTGACCAAGAAGGTCACCTTCGTAATGAAGCAGGTCAGAAACTCAACACTCAGAATGAAGTAATCCCTGAGCCAGAAACTGCACCTACAGGAGCTGTTCAACCTGAAGAAGAGGCTGCTCGAACACTAGCTCACTACAACCGTCCAGATCAGTTCTACACCAACAGATCAGCCATTCGTCCCCCTGCTATTCAGAGAGGCGATTTCGAGCTCAAGCCGCAGTACTACACCCTTCGAGGATCTCATATCTGCTATCAAAGCTAATGGGGTCCCTATGGACTACCTTCTCTGTAAGCTCTTCAAACACTCTTTATCTGGAGGAGCTTTACAGTGGCTTAAGCAGCTACCACCAGGATCTCTTACATCCTGGAGCGACATCAAAAACGCATTTTTGCGTAACTTCTTTGATGATGCGCGCGCTGAAGACTTAAGGAGGAAAATTGCCACATTTAATCAGGAGCCTGGAGAGTCATTCAAGGATACCTGGATCAGATTCAATTCTTACCAGCGAGACTGCCCACACCATGGATTCAACAAAGTGCAGCTGCTCTGCACTTTCTTCAGAGGCATCGCACTGAAATATCAGATGGCTCTAGACACTGCGAGTGAAGGCAACTTCACCACAAGGAATCCTGAAGATGCTGTGAAGCTAATAGACAACCTAGTATCCAGCAACAGCACAAAGAACATTGTAAGAACAAGATCTGCAGCGTTCCTTGGAAAGGAACATATAAATGAGGTACAAGCTACACTTAGCAATGTTCAGAAACTGCTAAACAAGCAAATCTGCTCAGTAGAGGATGCAGAAGCTGATGAAGAAGATGACTACATAGAAGCAGAAGTCAACTGGATCAGTGGAACCGGATTTCAGAGATCTGGAAACCAAGGAAACAGAAACTTCACAGGACAGAGAGGAAACTTCAACAGCAGCAACCCCAACAACAACAGGAGTTATGGAAACTCATCTTACATGAAGCCACCCACACCAACCCCAGAAGGAAAGCTAGAAGACATGCTCAGCAAAGTTCTTGAAAGCCAGCAGCAGTTAGAGGTGAACTTCAATGGAAAGATCGACGCTGTCTACACCACTTTGAACACAAAGCTTGATGCTTTGAGTACCCATGTCAAGAAACTAGAGACTCAAGTGATTCAGACAGGAGAAGCTATTAAGAAGCAGGAACCTTTAGGAAAAGGGACTGGAGAAGAAACAACAGGCCACAACGTCAATGCTATCATAGAGGATGATTTTTGGAGAGTGGTAAAGCAAGAGAAGCTGTAAGAGGGAGACTTCCAGATCGAAAACCACTGGAATCGATCGATGTCAAGACATCCACATCGATCGATGTACGCCAACACCAATCGATCGATGGAACCAGACGAGCATCGACCGAGGGACCTTGAAAGATCCACCAACGAGTGCAACACCGTGAAGATACTTACTCACGAGGAGTTCCCAGCAAAGCACCCACATCCGCCCAGTCCTTACAACATCGACCGACAGGACAGACGTCCCATCGATCGACCGATTCATAAAGAAATCGATCGACACACTCCAGAACCTGTCGATCGATATTCAGTTATCACACGCCAAGTGCAACTTCCCTAGATAGATATTGCACGACTTAATGCACTCCGGGAGCAATCTAAGCCTTCCAGAAACCCACCAACCGCCATAATGAAGAAACCCACGGATATTATTGATCCAATGGAGATTGAAAAGGAAAAAGATGGCAGAGTTCTCAGAAAAAGGAAAGAGAAGGTTCCTAAACACCTTAAAAGAGCAGTTAATGAGAAAGAGTTGGCAAGTTTCAGAAAGAGACTTCTAAGGATACCTACAGAGAAACCCTTTGAAGAAGCCTACTTTTCACACAGATTGTGGATGTTTTTCAGGGAAACTAAGGAGATAGAAGAAGACATCAAGAGGATGTTCAACCAAGTCAGAGAAAGTATGAAGAAGAGGATCAAACTAGAGAAGAAGGGTGATCCAGGAAAGTTTGTTGTTCCTTGCTCAGTACAGGAGATCAACTTCCCACGTGCCCTATGTGACACAGGATCTGGAGTTAGCATCTTAACCAAGGTGATAGCAGACCATCTAGGTCTGACGATAGAGTCTACTGAAGAATCGTTCATCTTTGTGGATTGTTCTCAGCAGAACTCTGGAGGAATTGTGAGAAACCTTGAGGTCACCATAGGAGAAGCCCTAATTCCAGTAGACTTCCATGTCTTGGACGTCAAGATAACCCTACCCACTTCTTTGCTACTTGGAAGAGACTTCCTAGCCACAGTTGGAGCAGTCTGCAACCTTCAGACAAACAAACTGTGCCTAACCCTGATCAACCCTACGGTCTACTATGATCCAGTACGAGTCATCAAGATCCCTCAGAAGATCCAAGACGGCTCAGACCTTGTAGCTGTTTGCTATTGTGGAGATGAATACGTCTCACAAGGCGAATACGAGACAGAGACCGCAGAATCGATCGATAGTAGCACTGTCTCATCGATCATCTCTGGTGAACCGACATCGATCGACAGCCACACATGGTCATCGATCGATTCACTATTCAATCAGATCGAGGAGGAGTTTCCAGAAGGTGATTTCGAAATAAACACGTGGGAGAACGACTACTACATCCCACCACATACTGCAAATACTACTCATATTGAGGAGTATACTGATGATTACGAGGAGGAGAGAGCTATAGAATGTCACAACCTTCGAGAAGATGAAGATCGACTTCTCCACCACAACCTCAGAATCACGACATCGATCGACAGGGCCTTCTCCCCATCGATCGATACTACTTGCCTCGCATCATTCGACAACACAGTCAACAACACGCGAGACGGAGACTACTCAATCGGGAGCTGGGCACGCGACTACCAGTACGAGAGCTTCGCGGTCGAGACCGCCACACCAACATACATCACCCAACCCAAAGAAGTCTCATCGATCGACACGGCACCAGCACAATCGACCGATAGGCCTGAACAACCATCGACCGATTCAGAACTAGTGCCATCGACCGATACATACACCCAACCATCCCAGGTAACAAATTCAAATGTATTTAATTTCGGTAATCTAATCCCGGATGAGTTTGGTATTTTCAGGGATTCACAAGGCTTTGCACACTCAATGGATGGACGAACACTCCACATATCCAGAGAAGACATTGCAGACGTCCTACAATTAGCCAACGAATCCCAAAACCTATTCCAGCAACAACTCTACGGACCAGACCACCAATATCAGCACCAGGAGGCAGACACAACAACCAAGCCAAAGGAAGCTGAGGATAACCATCTCAACAGAAAGGATCCATATCTTCAACGGAAATCGATCGATACAGAGTGTGTTGCATTGATCGATAAGTGTCCCGAATTCGGAAAGAGAGCCTTTCGATATGGAGTTCGAAAATTCTTTTGGGAGCAGAGAGATGAGTATGGGGTCTACAGAGACGAGAATGGCTTTGCTAGAGGAATAGATGGTGACGTCATCAGTATTTCTAAAGATGACATCAAGAAACTGCTCCAAAGAACTTCAATGGACGAGCGCTCCTACATCTGTCTACCAGAGCACGCTAGTTCATTTACAAGAAGAGAATTGGTGCAAGAAACCTACACCAAAGACGAGATCAACGAGATGTTCACCGGTTTACTTGGAGAACGCAAATGGGAAAAGCTCTCCATGGAAAAGAGTTTAGAAGAGGCCACAGACAAGCTTCGCAGTGAGATGAACTTGATGTTCAGTGCAGACCAGGGATTACTCAAGAAAGTTCAACGTCTTGAGCTGGAACTTGAAGATCTTCGCAACGCACAGAACCATAGCCAGAAAAGATCAATATCGATCGACGGAGTAGCATCCACATCGATCAATACGGAGCCCACACCATTGACCACTTACTCAAACCATGAGGTTGATGAGTCTCTTGGAGATATCTGGAAAGAATTGAAGAAACCAGAAGCTCGTCTCAGCAGCAAACAAACCAACACCTGTGAACTTATCTTCCACAACCTAGCAGATCTAAGCATCTGCACAGAAGAGATGAAGAGATCTATCCGCCTCATCAATGAAGCACATGCAGATATGAACCCCGCTGCACCTTGCAATCCTTTTGGAGGATTGACTCGTCTGAAAGCAGTTGAGAGGAAAATTTCTGATATACACTTCTTAGTAGACAAAGAAGTGGAGGAACTCGCACTACGAATAGATACTATGCATCAGGAGGCTGAGAAGTTCCAACGTAAACTTGGTTATCAGGCTGCATCGATTGCATCGATCGACGAGCTCAACCTCACATCGATCGATAGGAGATTGACTGAAATCGACGGCAAGATGAAGCTCTTTGCAGAGAAGCTTCACGAGAATCTGCAGAAGCAAAAATCGACCGATGAACAACCTAATGCATCGATCGATATACAGACTTCAGAGATCTGTACCAAAGCCGATTTGGATAAATTAGCTGATGAAGTCTACACGGCAATAACAAGCGTGGATGATTCACAAGATAGACGTCTAGACCAAACGTATTTCCCGCTTGTTAACGAGGTTGGAAGCATGGAATCTAGCATAGAAGGGATGCAGAAAGCAATCAAAGCCATTCAGAGGCAGCTTGCGAGCAGACCTGCACCTTTAGAATCGATCGACAGAAGGTCCAGCGCATCGATCGATGGAATTCAACAGCCATCGACCAACATTTCAACAAAGGAATCGATCGATACCAGATCCATCCACGACAAAATGATCCAACGCCTTGATTCAATGCAAGCGGAGCTCAGAGATCTTTCAGAACATGCCTACAGGAAATTAGGATGGCACAAGTTCAGCATTGAAGGTAATGAAGAAAGGATTCAAAGGATCACTGATGAGTTGATTGAGATCAAGAAGAAACGAACCAGAGAATATGAAGCCACAAGAACCCTATTTGACGCATGGTTCGGCGAGAAGAAAGATACAGAGGATACTTGTTTCTCAACAAGTACCTGGACTTCATCTCATATTATTGGCTTACCAAGGGATTGATGTTGGGGTCAAAATCGGTCAATGGCGAAATCGTCACCCGAAAATCCTTGAAAGAAAAGCCAAGCGACGATCAAAGCCAAGAAACGGGTCGTCGCTCGATAAAACTCATGGGAAGGCTCGTCCGCTCCCGCCTGGCACCAGCGGCAAGGGTCCTGGCGCCCATCCGTGCAATAATCTCATGATCTCGGGCAATGGCAGCATCTTGGTTCCTTAAAACCCATGTCCGGATCGTCCGAGATCTACGATGGTTCTTCCGCAAAGCCTTCCCGATTGATTAAAAGATTCATCTTTTAACACATCTAAAGTTCGAAGCCACATTGATCGCATCCTTGACAACGGAAAATCTACGAATCCAAGTCCATCTCAAATCCCGATACTCCAGGAACCTTGTTGGATTAAAAACGATTATCTCGAAATCTACGGCTAAAAGACCTTCGCAAACTAAAAGATTTTCCGCAAACGACTGACGGAGGAAAGATCGAACAACGAAAAACCCACGGACGGCAAGATGGCCTGGCACCTGCGTCACGCGTCACGCGAGCCGGCCTGGCGCCGGCGGCACCCCGGCCTGACGCCGGTGGCACGCGGGACGCTGGCCGGCCTGGCGCCGGCAGCACCCCGGCCTGGCACCGGCGGCACCCGTCACGCGGGCCGGCCTGGCACCGGCGGCACCCGGCCTGGCGCCAACGGCACCCGTCACGCGGGCTGGCCTGGCGCCGGCGGCACCCGGCCTGGCGCCGGCGGCACGCGGGACGCGGGACTGGCCTGGCGCCGGTGGCACCCCGGCCTGGCGCCGGCGGCACCCGGCATGGCGCCGGCTGGCACCCGTCACGCGGGCCGGCCTGGCGCCGACGGCACGCGGGACGCGGGCCAGCCTGGCTCCGGCGGCACCCGGCCTGGCGCCGGCGGCACGCGGGACGCGGGCGGCCTGACGTCGGTCCACGGCCCTCGTCCCGGTCTCGGTCCTATCGTGCCCGGTTCGATCCCATCTTAGCTTGTTTGGGTCAATCTACGCGAGTTTGGTACGATCACGGTTATTCTGGAACACCACTATCTCGACTTTACGAGGAATTGAGGTTCCTTCGGAAACACCGAAACCTTCAAAGACCGCCCTTTCGAAAAACTGTAAAAACGCCTAAACGGCCCAACGTGGCCAAAACGGCCCACGTACGATTTTCCGAAAAGGAAGGATAACTATGACGGTTTATCCTTATCCTCACATAAGAGATAAATGTCAAGTTCCAGAAGATAAATGTCAAGTTTCCAGAAGATAAATGTCAAGTTTCCGGAAGATAAACGTCAAGTTTCCCGATAAACACGAAGATGGACGAAAATGGAAAAAGCCCGATTCAGCCCGCGAGAAGATAGACCGTCTTAAGGGGAGTATATAAGGAGAGCTTTAAGCAAGAAGCAAACCAGATCACAAAAACTTCCAGAGCACTTAGTACTTAGAGCGTTTTAGCTTTCTTTTTCTGTTTTCATTAGCGAGCTGCGACTCAACTAGGTTAGATCTAGGCGGCCGGACTAGCGGACCTTTCGACAGCTCTTGTAGCTTACTTCTTACCTGTTGTTCCCGCTCAAAACGCGAATTCAGAAATAAGATCTTTTCCCGCTCTTTTTTACGATTTTTATTTCTCAACTTAAAACTGATTGTTTCGTGTGCGGCCCAGCAGACATCCGGGACCTTCAAGGAAGATCGGGTTAACTCGGTTTTCCTCCACAAATCTTTATCAGAAATTGACGGTGCGAATTTCGGTTCCTACAGTTTGGCGCTAGAAGGAGGGGGGTTACGGATCTATCTATCTCGCAACTGCACACGCTCGATCATGTCTACCGACGTCACCAAAGATCAGCCAGCACTAGACGGAACACCCGTCGACGCCAACGCTGAGAAGACTCCAGCTGGAGATGCGTCCGCAGTCACTGCTGATGCAAACACTGAGGCGCTCAGGCAGATGAAGGAACTGTTTACCTCCGCCCAGGCGCGGGCGGAACAACAGGACAAGCTGATAACCTCACTCGCAAAACAGCTCGACACCTTAACTGCGAGGAGCAAGTTGCCGCGCGGATCCACCAAGGCACGCTGCGGCAGAAGACTCGACTTCGGATCTCCCGAAGCACGAGAAAAAGATGCCCCGAAAGAGCTGATGATAGAACTTTTCAGATTCTAATCAAATGATGTAGTATAAAAGATTGTCGAACCAGTCCTAAGTGACAATGAAACAGAGGGAATGCAAGCCTATGCTCAATCTAAATGCAACCATTAGAGAGAATGATGATTAAACTAGAACAATGAGCAAAACACAACAAAAAGCAAACTTTCTTTCTTATGAGGAGAGCAAGACCCATGGGTGTAGGGACTTGATATCAAATGATTAAGCTTCAATCCAAGATGCTAACTTTTCAATCAATCTAATCCTTATGCCTAGACAACTAAACTAAGCAAGCTCTATCCCTAGATGAATGCTCTTTTGCTATGATCACCCAAGTACACCAAATCCCTTTGGCTGTAATGATCAAAGCAAACAATGAGAATGAGCCTAATAGCAATTCTAGCCTCTAAGACAACTAATCCCTTAGGCAAAGCTAGCTAAAAGCATAGATGAGTTGGTTCAGGCATTTCATAGAACACCTTCCGGGCATGAAATGCCTATAGCTCTATGTTTGAGAGGCCAACTCAAATATAGCTTTAAAAACACCAAATCTATGCAAGGAAATGATAGATCTAATTCTAGACACCTTGGATCTAACTTAATCACTCTCTATCACCCTAACCCATGGATCTTAGAAGAATCTACTCACTAATCCACATGCTTATTCTTAAACCCATGAGAGATTCAAGCATAAACATATAGAGAAAGAAAGGAGATGAGATAAACAATCAAGAACACAAGATGAGATGAGATTAATAATTCAAAGATGAAGTTTTTACTCAAAGGTTTTGTTCTTAGATCATAAATAACCTCAGTCCCAAACTTGGGTTAATGAGAGTATTTATAGTATGCTTAAAAGCCCTAAACACATAAAAGGAGAAAGTCTAAAAAGCCCTTGGCCAAGTGATTTTCGACCAATGAGAAACAAGGAGAAAGGAAGAAACTCAGCCACCCGGGTCAGCTAGTGCCTGTCCAGGCCGGGTATGCCCAGGTCGGGTATGGCTTGCTCGTCCGGCGTCCAGGCCGTGCGGCCTTTCTAGGCCGGGTGTGTTCGGCCGCGTGGTGGGTGTCCAGCAGCTAGCAGGACGTGCGGGTGTGCGTGGCCGGGTGGTGCTAGTCGGGTGCAGGCTGGTACGCGGGTAGGAGGAGTTGTGGGACGTCCGAGTGTCCTGGTCCGGGTGGTGCTGGACGTGTCCGAAGCTTCGTCTAGCATCAGAACGTGCGGGTCGTCCAGGTCGGGCAGGTGCTGTCGGGTGTCTGCTGGCACGCGGGTGAGGCAAGGTCGGGTGCGTCCTGAGCTCGCGTCCAGTCCGTCCGTTCCGTGCGGGTGCTTGTGCTCGGGTGGAATGGACCGCGTCCGTTCTAGGCGTTCAGCACAATCAGGACGTGCGGGTGCTTGTCCCCGGGTCGTCTTGGCCGCGTCCTGAGCTTGTCCAGGCGAGGTTTGATGGTTGGACTCGGGTGTGCTCACCCGGGTTGCTTGACATGCTTCCACTCAATTGATCATAACTCCTCCAATATGGCTCCAAATGTCTTGAAACCACTTCCATTGGAAAGCTAACTCAGAATGCCATGTCTCTACCAAATATTAGCATCAGAAGGTATTCCTAAGGCCTCTGTCCATGTCCATCTTTAAACCCTTCTTTTTCATCACAAAACTCCCAAACATCTTCAATATCTCCAAAGTGTGCTCCAACACCTAATAGGGACTTATGAATGCATAATGAACCTAAAGATGCCTAAAGCCTAATCTAAATGAGCAAAAATGCATAAGATATGATAACTAAAAACATGTAAATATGCAAGACATCAACTCCCCCACACTAGTCCTTTACTTGTCCACAAGTAAACTTGCAAGGACTAAGGAGGAGAGGTTTGAAGGAGGGGACTCAAAGCCAAAAGAATGCTCTTCTTAGTTCTCAACTTGATAACCTTGCACAAGCATACCAAGTAGCAGGAGCAAAAACTCAATCCAACTCTAACTCAACAAGGCCTATCTTAACTCCTTTGATCCCTACACTTACTCATCATGAATCCACAACCCACAATTCCATTTGCCCTCTAACAATCATTAAGCAAACTCAAAAGACTTCTTGCAAATGGTCAAATGGTCCAAGTCATTTGGTTTGGTGGTAGAAGGTTTTATTCAAGTGAAACAAGGGGTTCAAAGGGATCTTTCAAGGGGTGGTTCACTCTCAAAACAAGTAGCCTTGACATTGCACATAATATATCTAAGAAAGGGATCAACTCATGCATACAATGCTCAATCTCCATTGTTCTACCCTTTCCCAAAATACATAGATCACATCTTTATTCCCAATGCCAAAATGCCACTCACATCTCTCACCCAAAGATTTTCCCCAAATGCTCAAAATATTTTCTCATTTGAAACTCCTTCTTAATGAAGTCTACAAGGGAATTTACACATTTCAAACTCTTTTCAGCTCTTTCTAGATATTGCTAGCCCCCTTTCATTATTTTTTTTTTTTCTCTTTCTTTTTCTCTTTCTTTTTTTTTTTATATATATATATATATTTTTTTTTTATGGGGGCCAAGACTTTTCAAACTATTTGGAGCTTACAATCTTTCATTCCTCTTATCCCTTCTAGACTTAATCACTTATAACAATGGAGTCTCATGAGTCAACCTTTTCTTTCATAAACCTTTCATTTCCTCAAGATCTTACCATACAACACTCACCCCCATCCTAGAAGCTAGACATTAATGAGTGTCTAATCTAGCTAAAAATGGAGATCAAGCATTGTCGTTCCCAATACTCTCAACATTATGCACATGTAAAGCTTTCTAAAGAAGGCCTCACTCAACAAATAATGAAAGCTTGAAAGGAGGTAAGGGTTTTAGGGCGTGGAGTGCCACTTGAGCTTGTCCAAAAAGATAGACAAAGAATGGGAGGGACAGCTCAAGTGTTCTATCCATGACTTAGTACACAAGGGACCATGAGCAAGAGACTAGAGTCTAAATATGACAGGAGCAAACTTCAAAGAGATGGCATCAATCAATCAAATAAGCTTTAGGAAGAGATTTCAAGGCAAAAAGTTTACAAGCCATCCTAAGATTGCTCAAGCTACTTACTATGCTTATGAAGGGTATCACTTTAAGAACTTAGCATGAGCATCTTTTCAAGGCAACTATCATCCCTGTCCCCTTATGCATGATGCAACCTATATGATGATTTTTTTTTTTTTATGCAATTGAATGATCTAGACTCAATCCTAATGCAACTACATGATTGCTCTTTTTTTTTTTTTTTTTTTTTTTTATGCAATAACTATCTACAAATGCATGCTCATGACATAAAACACAAGATGATCAGCAACTTGGCACCTCCCCCACACTTAATTCACACAGTCTCTGTGTTTGTTAAATGGTGAGAAGGGCCTAAAGGAAGAAAAATAAAGCTAAATGAAAAGATGAATGGTATATACAATGGTAGGGTGTTGGAGTACCTCTATGGAGCATGGGAAGAGGCTGATGCCTCACCCTCAGACTCATCTTCATTAGCAGTGGTGCTTAGGCTTGGTGACTTGTTTCGGGACGCGGATGGGGCGATGTAGGGGTTCCTCAAGCTGCGGAGGGCTTGCTTCTCGGTTTGTGGTGTGTTTGGGTCGAGAATGGGTAGAGGAAGTGGTGCAAGGAAAGTCTCAAGATCGAAGTCCTCAGCCTTGCAGCCTGCTACAGCCCCCTTAGTCAGGACATCAGCAACCTTTCTCATGAACTTAGCTGAAGCTTCAGCTTGTCTCTTTACAGTTTTCCTCAATTCTTTGCACTTCTTGGTGAGCTTGAAGATGGTCCTATCTTGAGCTCTGTTCCACCTTTGCAGTGTGCTAATCTGGTCATGAGCTTGGCGAATGGGACCAAAAGGCAAAGCACCTGTGCATTGCTCAAACGTATAGCGAGGAGGACCAAAGAGATGAGCTGTGGCTCTGCTTGAGTATCCCTGATCAAACTTAGCTGCCTTTGCTGCTGCTTTCTCATTCATCTTCAATGTCATAGGGCCAAGAGCTCCATGACTGCCCAGGAGATGCTGCTCACTGATATCAAAACTCATAGTACCCGGTGTGCTCAAAGTAGTGAGCTCATAGTTAGGGAGAAGCAGCTCAACTGTGGTGGGGCCTCTCAAGTACGAGTAAACACACTTCCCATCGTATCTTCCAGAGAAGTAATGAGCTGACTTTAAGTAGGTGAGATCAATGAAAGAGGGACCCGATGCATCATCTCCCAAATCAATACCCTGGTGCGCAAGTAAAGGTGTGATCAAGCCGCCTATTCCAATCTGAGCCTCTGGATCCCTGTTAGTCCAAGCATACTCCTTGTAGTACATAAGGCGCCTCACAAAGTAACCAACCATACCAAACTCAGCGTAGAAATCAGTGGGAACTTCAGGTAGGTGAGGAGGTAAGGCAAAGTGTTGGATGGCCTGGTGCATGAGGTTCAAGTCTTCTCCATTCACGTTGCTTTGCTCCTTCCTAGGGTAGATGGTGTTGACAATCAGCCTATGAAGGTAGCGGACTGATGGATGTCTGATAGATGCATTCTTGTCTCTGCTGGATACCCTATCCTTGCCTGATAAGAACTTGTAAGTGAAGTGGGCAAGTGTCTTTCCTTTAGGAAGTCCTTTCAGCTTAGGCAAAGATGACTCCTTCAAATCCTTGAGGCCTAGCACCTCTCCAATCTCAGTGAAGGTCATGAAATAAGGCTTCTCATCTATCTTGAAGCTGATTCTTCCCCACCCTTGTTCCTCATGTTGAGAAGAGTGGAATGTGACCTCCAAGGATGCCAAGAATTGGCAAGATACTTCTTTAAATGTTGGGTAAGCCATTGAATAGAAGCTGTCCATGTTCATGAGAGCAAGCAAATCCTTTATGTCTTGGTCAATTTCTAGCTCCCTCATTACCTTCTCATCAGCAAATCTAGTTGGAGGCCAAGATACTCCTTGCCTCATCTGCTCCAATAGTTCAACTTCAGTCGGCTTCCTTTGTCGATCTCTACGAGGGTTGAAACCTAACTTTTCGAAAGTTTCTTGCTCAGCGTCACTTTCAATTGGAGAGGATGCTTCTTCAACAGTTGTATCTACTGGCACCAAGGGTGGAGGTGCCAATGGCTTTGGGTTTGGTGCTTTGATTCTGATCTTTGTGGGAAGTTTGGGTTTCTCAGCATCTTTCCTTGTGTTCTTCTCCAAAACAAGAGGTCCCACACTTTGAGATCTTGGAGCTCTAGCTTTCTTTGAAGGAGTGCTCTTATCATCACCAACAGCCACCCTCTTGCCATCTTTCTTGGCTTTCTTGTAAGCATCATCAAGCACTCTCTCATCACTAGCCAACCTCTTGCCATCCTCCTTGCTAGTCTATTACCAACATCAGCCACTCTTTTTCCTTCATCCTTGTGTTTCTTTGCTGCCCCATCAACCAAACTGTGTCTAGCCTTCTTGGCTTGTGCCTTCTCTCTCAACATAGCCAGAGCTTGTTGCCTACGTTCTTCCTCGGATTCAGGCATAGAGCCTAACGCTTTTCCGAACTTAGCAGTGTGGTTCTTAGCAGCCTCGGCCTTCTCTTGTGCAATCAGTTTCTCATCTTTCCTTCCCATTGGAACCTGAAAAATATCAAGACTTGGACAAGATAAAGCACAAGGAAGAGAGAATATGTTGGAAAAGAGAAAAGATGGAATGAACACTTGCAAACCTAGTCTAGAACCAGCAACCTAGCAAGACTATCAAAGTAACCAAGCTCCCAAGTTCACAAGAAATTTTTTTTTTTTTTTTTTTTTTTATGAACAAGGGAACTTAATCAAGTTGAAATTCAAGTGAACACATCAAGCCAGCTGAAATTGAATGCTAAACAAGCTCTAGAACATCAATTCCAATCAACCTAGACCATAATCAACCCAAAGTAAGAGCCTTTTCAAAAACCCCCAAATCTCATGAACCCTAATTTGCCAAAGTTCAAATTAATCTCAATTCCACCATGAAATCAACTACCCAGCATGATATACAAGCAATCCCTAGTCTAATTTACAAGAAATTAGCAAGAAAAAGCTCAAATTTCAAGTTCAAATTTTTAGGATTCATGAGGGTTACGAATTTGAACTTAGAGATACCATACCTTGCTTTGGATGAAGGATAGAGATGAAAGGGTTCAAGGAATTAGGTCTAGGGGAGGAAGGTCTTGATGTGGGAAGAAGAAACTTGTGATTTGGTTAAGATTTGGCAAAGTTATGGGAATTTTTGTTCTTGGAGGCTAGAGAGGATTTTGATGTGAGGAAGAAGATGGAATGAGGAAAGAGGGGGTGGCCTAGGGTTTTAAAATGTGTCTGGGGTCGGGTGGGGGTTGGTTTCTGGGCGGGCTTAGATGGGTTTGGGTCGGAAATAAGGGAAAGAAGCACTTACCTGGGCCGGGCGGGTCGCGTTCAGGTGGGGATACGCGGGTGAAAATGGGACGCGGGTGTTGGAGCGTTCGGGACTGGCTCGGTACGTACACCCGCGTGTGCTCGGATCATCCCGTGCGGGGTGGCGCATCCCGCGTAGGTCCACCCGGGTGCTCGCTCTGTCCCGTGCGGGTGTTGCGTCCCGAGTAGGTCGACCCGGGTGTGTCCGTCCGTCCAGCATCGACCGTCAGTTGCGGGGTGTTGCGTCCCGAGTAGGTCAACCGGGTACGTCCGTCCTGCTCATCCGTCTGTCCGGCTGAACACCCGTCGCGGGTGCCGTTTGTTCCGGGTAGCACAACCCGGTGGTGCTTCCATCGTTCATACCGTCGTTCGTCTGATTCACCGTCGCGGGTTGCCGTGTCCCGGGGAAGGAAATAACAA